>KE373090.1:397847-413393 GCA_000418225.1 Zizania latifolia
ACCACGTGCTAATAAACCGGTATGAATAATTATGCTATTTCTTCAGTTATATCTTGTTCTCAAATAAATCACTTATAATATCTCTATTAACGTTTCTGCGTGTAGGTAACTCCTCCACCGTCGCCACCTCCGCTCTGTGACTTTGTCGAATGGATTGATAAGGAGGTGCATCCTGATGACTGGGCAGAGCTTATGAGACACAAGAAGTTCAACAGGGAGCTTTTTGAGATGCGATACCAATGGGCCTGTGAGCGTGAGGAAGAGGAGAAGAGGAGAGAGGAGGTGGAGCGCAAGGCAAAAGAGGAGCATGAGTCTGAAATAGAGAGGAAGCGTGAGAGGGCTCGTCGTGCTAAGGAAGCAGGACTAGACGCCATAAGGAAGGGAAAGTACCCTCGCTGCACTCAGTAGTCAGTTTGGATAAGTCTCAGCTATTTTCATTTCCCTAAAGGCATGTAATCACGTTTGCATGTGCTATTATAATGTACTGTGTTATGTCACGAACTATTTTGTTAGAAGTTGTTGATGCTAGATTATTTAAATTACTGTATCATGCCATTGCAATATCTATTTCGAAGGCAATCACACATCTGTAAACAAGCTCATCAAATGTGGTATTAAAGTGTAAGCTCAAATTATGAGTAGATAGTAAATAGCACGCCTACTACGAAGTGCATGTTCATAATATAAAGTGTATAATGACATAATACGACATATCGTAATAAATGTTTTAGTACAAATCGTTCGTCCCTACGATAACAACCTCAAGCCGTACTAACCACCACGCCTACCCCGAGTGCGTCTCGGTGCCTGCTCTGAGAAGGTAAACTTATCAAGCGAACGGCGCACCCTAGGCGGTCTAGCGGGCTGCTGCTCCGGCTGCGTCGGTGGTGGTGCTCCCTCAAGCTGCGAAGGCCCGAACACCTTAGCGGTGCCATGCTCCCAAGCGTCGTAACCTCCTGAGTCATGCTGGCCACCGGTACCAGAGTCTACCGGTCCAGACGGACTATGATAGGCAGTGTCCATACCAGCTCGCCAGTATTGATATGGATATGGCACTGTGCAAACCTATGAGTTATTAGTGACATAATTTGGATTACGATGTAAAACGGTGTAAGACTGTACGGTTCTCACCAGGTGTCGCATGTGCTCCATATCCCAATGGTGGCCGTGCGGCATGTCCCGATGGGCCCGCTGCCGATGATTGGCCCGGACCGTAGAAGTATTAGTGCGAGAGATACCAATACTGTGGTGGCTGCACCGGTAGGGGTGCCGGCATCATAGGCACTAGCTGTGGATGAGGAGCTGGAGGAGGTGGCTGAGGGGCACAGCTGGAGGAGGTGGCCGTGCAGACGTGAGGCAGATAGAAGCATCGATCTCATCAAGAGCCGCCCGCACTCTCGTCCAGTCTAGTGGGTTATGCACCACACCAACGTCGCCGATCCACCGTTGAACGATATCGTCAATATAGTTCTGTACGTTCCACATGTGATCGGACTATAAAAGAATAAAGTCAGATAGTCACGTAGTATCAATCATCAATCATCAGAGATTAGACAATTCATTTACGTACCGACTCCTGATAGGCAGTGACCATGTGAGAAGGATGTCCGTGCGTCACACCAGCCGCAGGTGGAGGACTATCGCCCCGTCCTCTGACCAGACGAACCCTGGTACGAACAGAGTACCATCGAAGGTAGTCATAGTATGTCGTAGGGTCATCGTTCTCCTCCTCATCTAGGTCCTCCAGCGCACCCTCCCACTGGGTGACCTATGGCTGCATCCTAACATCCCATGAAATACCGCTAGGTACTCCCTTTCGCGTGTTCCGCCAAAGATACAACATGTGCAATTAACAAGTGAAGTAACTACCATACGTACATCTTGGGGACTATGTACATTGTGTGATGTGCGGTGATCTATATATCATGGGGGGCCTCGACTACTTGTGCCGGCTTCTGTGCAATTCTTGTACGTGTGTCCAATCATGTTACACAAAGAGCACTTTTTCTTTTTCCTATCTGCTTCGGATTCATCCATATCATTCTGAATGCGTCGTGTCTTTCTTCTTCCCACCTTTGAGTTGACATGTTGGAAATCTGGCACCTAACGATGTGCACCATCTGGCGGAGATGTGAATGAGCTGACAACCCCATACCCTCGGAGTTCACCGCTCCAAGTCTGAAGGACCTTCTCTTTTGTAAAGTATTCAGATAAGTCACCCCGGCATGCATATCAAATGTGGCGCATGCCACCATGACATGACTGCATGGCTTGTGGTACAGAGATGGTTTGTTGCAGCTACATCGATAAGTGTCCGTAACGGTGCACTCATGAACAATAACATCATGATTTATTCCTCGCCGACCTTTGTCTCTACATGTTACCTCAAAACGGAGTTCCTGGGAACTTGTCTTGATGGCACGATGCTGGGTTGCCTTCTTACTTTTCTCAATGAAGTACTCCGTAATCTTTCTGCAATACAAATGGCGCTCGTCGCTGTGCATCACAAAAGCAGCAGTATGCCGATCCACGAAGTATCGGATGGTTCCACGGATTATGCCTTCCACAATACCAAAGGCAAGCATCGCATACCCTGCATGACCCAATTGTACACCTCTGCAAGATTGATGGTTATGATGCCATACCTTGCGTCGTGAGTTTCATAGAGTAGAGACCAATGCTCCCTACTCTCGAATTTAATCCAATCTGAAAAGCATCGAACTTTCGTCCTCTGTCGTTTGCGGATTGTCTGTTGGTCATCAGTGGGCAGAGAACAAAGTGGCTCTGGCTCTGGCTCTGGCTCTGGATCACTTCTAGATTGCTGCCTTGTGGCCTTCTCATGCTTGTATTTTGATGTCAACTCATCAAGTTTCGTCCATAAGGCCTTGAACTTTCTCTCTTGGTTTTGGCTACATAGTCTCTCGAACAGATTAGTCAATTTTTTATTCTTTCCGAAATGACGGTAGAAATTCGCACCTAGATGGCGCATACACCATCGAGATTGAATGTCCTTTCAAGGATATGTCTCCTCTGGATCATGCTTTATATGTTGGACTGCCTTTATAAATCCAGCATGTCGGTCATGCAACAAACAAATATTTAGCCTGTCCTAAAGAACCCTAACGTTCAAGTGCCGTAAGAACCACAACCAACTTTCGTAGTTCCCACTTTCCACGAAGTCAAAGGCAATTGGCACAACCTGGTTGTTGTCATCAATACTAATAGAGGTCAATATCTGACCTCTATACTTTCTAGTTAGAAATATGTCATCCACACAAAGAATACGATGACAGTATTGAAAAGCCCGGATGCAAGTGCCTAGTGTGAAGAAAACTCGATGTAGAATCGGCGCACCCTCCGGGAATATCGCTTTTTCTCTTCGAAAGAGAAGTATGTGCCAGGGTTGCGCCTCTTCACCGTATCCAGACAGAAAGGCAGGTTATTATATGAGTTCTCGAATGTACCGAACCTCATTTCGAGCGCCTTCTGTTTACCCCTCTATGCCTTAGAATAGTTGATTGTGTATTGAAACCTTCTCTCTATGGCAAGTATTAAGGCCCGAGGCTCATAACTGAGATTCTCAACAATCTCAGAATACATCACCCCCGCAATGTACTTGGCACTTAGATTCTTGTGCCTGGTTACAGTTGTATCGACCACGCATGTATGTTGCACCACAATTGAGCATACCCAATAAATTCCCCACTTCGATTGATGTGCGCGAACTCTCCATGGGCAATCATCCCTCTCGCACACAACGTCATACATTGTGCAGTTCGACTTCTTCACTCAAAATGACTGCCGGAGTGACAATGCCCAAGCTTTCACGGCATCTTGAACTACATCTTTGGTAGGATACACCGCATCCTTCTAGATCTCGTTCTATCCATACTCTCAACGAGTGTCACGGTCCTCATTAATAGCAAGAGCATCATAATCTTATGGTTGCCACTCGTTGGGAATCACATTGTCTTCCTCTTCATTGTCATTGTTGTCATCTCCTGCTTCCTCTTTTTCGTCTGAGCTGTCATTGGCACCCTGCTCGACTACTTCCTCGAAGTCTTGGTCCTCTCTCTCTAGCAAGTTAGGTATGGCCTCTATTTCCTCCCCTTCATCAGGTTGCCCTTCAGCAACCTAGCTATCGTAGACAAGAGAGCATCCCTAAAATGTGGCACTTCATCCATCTCGAGGATTAGCTCCTAGACTTGGCTACTCTGGCCGACCTCGAATTGTACTCCAGACTCAGTAACTTGGTCCAGTGCTGGGTCTGGAGTACGAAAGGCACGAGGAGTAAAATAGATAAGCAAAATCCGTTCCCAACCTTGCTCTAGCGCCTTTCTGACATATCTTCTCTACATGGCGGTCGAGGTAACAGGAACCATCTCCCAAAAATACCCTTTGGCCGCACGGCTGCATCGGACATACACATACAACTCTCACTACTCTCTATCCAATTAAAATATATGATAAAGCCACCGCCTAACACTCTCGATGCTACGCTCAACCACCCGACTTAAACTATTTTCGCTACATTGAAAACTACTAAGGTCAGCACCATCATGACCAACAAGTACTTGGCCATCTCCATAGTAAATTCTAAATGATGTTCTATCTGACATGCCTGTAAATATTAAGCAGCAAACAATATAAAAAACATAACTACGTGTCTAGCACGATAGATCAAATCCACTTATTTAGCAATAGGCGAATTAACTAAACATAACTACATCTAATTACGTTCAAAGTATCGCTACATTAAATGACGGAAAACATCTAACAGAGTACGGTATGTTTACATACCTAGAACAGCAGTGGATGCAGTCACCGTCGGCTCTTACGTCAGCAAGCTAGCACGCGCAAGAAAGCTACACAGAATAAGGTATGTTAAGTACATCTAAATTATCTCTAAACTATGTTTAAAGTATCTCTAAATTATCTCTAAAGTACCCCTAAATTATCTCTAAATTTTGTTTAAAGTATCTCTAAAATAACCCTTAATTATCGTAAAGTATGCTTACAGTACACCTAAATTATCTCTAAAGTACTCCTTAATTATCTATAAATTATGTTCGAAGTACCTACAATTTATCTGTAAAGTACCATTTAATTATTATTAAATTATCTCTCGACTATGTTTAAATTACTCTAAAAACTTCATCAGAATACTCCTAAAGTAATTAAACTACCCCTAAAATAGTACTAAACTAGTCCTAAATTATAACTAAAATACTACTAAACTACTTCTAAATTACCCTAAAAGACTACGAAACTACTGTTAAATTACTACTAAACTACCCTAAACTAACTACCTAACTACTATTACCTAAAGAAAACAAAAGAGGAGAGAAGAGGCATACCTGGGACCTCCAAGCCGAAGGTTGAAGAGTGAGGCGCGGGTGGGAGGAAGGCTTTCGGCCCCCCTTTATAACGCTCAAGTTCGGCCATTGAAGCGCCGATCTAGACCGATTGGCCTAGATCGGCGCTTCAACGGCCGACATTTGCAGCCCCCGAACCGATCTAGCCGGATCAGCCGTGTGTCGATCTAGGGCCGATCGGTCTAGATCGGCAGATCAGACCAGTCGGCCCTAGATCGGCACATAAAGGGCCGATAGAGACCCATATTTGTAATTTTTCAAAACCGTGTACCAAAATTGAAATTTTATTTAAAAATTATATTATTTAAAAAAAATTCCTTGTTCATCACCTTGGATCGGGGACGGTACACACGATGTGATGATGAATGGGCCCGAAACGGGATTCCCACGCACGTGCCGAGTCTAGATGGGCCGGAACGAGATTCCGGCTGACGTGACGGACCGGGCCACGATTTGTGGGCCGGATCCGCGCGTGCGGCGCAGCAACCCGGCCGATCTCTCAACCCCTCGACCACTCATCGTCCTCCCTTCGCTTCTCCCCCAAAACCCAGAGGGAAGTACTGAACCCTAGCCAGCCCCGTCCCGCCGCCGCCGCCGCCGTCATGGCGCTCCGCCGCATCAACTTTCGGAAGAGGCCGCTCCTCCTACCCCGCCCCTTCTCCTCGTCCTCATCATCCGACCCTCCCTTCCCTCCACCACCGCCGCAGCCCGACGACCGTGACGCCTCCCGTGCCCCCTCCTCTCCCGCCCCAAACCCTGGCGAGGAGAACAACCCGACGGCCTCGCTCTTCCAGGGCATCCGCGAGCGCCTCAGGTCGTCGCCCTCGCAGCCACAGTCGTCACGCCGGATCCCGGGCTCTCCGCCCAAGCCCTACAGGCACGCCCCGGAGACTCCCCTTTCCCTCGGCGACATCCGTCGGCAGCTCGAGTCCTTCAGCGGATCCCGCGCCGCCGGGGGATTGTCGCCTACCTCCTCTGCTGGGGCCACTCCCTCCTTTCAGGACTTACTCATGAACAGCTCCGCCCCGACGTCACCTCAGGGCCTCAACTCCGGTACAAAGACTATCAGTTTCGAATCCATCAGACAGAGCTTCCGCAATCTCCCATCTCCACGGCAGACGCACCAGCCGAGGCAGTCACATTCGCCAACACCGTTTCTGTCCTCCATTCCGCACAGCATCTTTGGGAAGGAGCTTGGGGAGAAAGCAAGACAGGCGGAAGGCGAGGGAAAAAAGGATTCTGGCATTGCGCTTACCAGGGATTACAGCTATGAAGAGCTCGGGAAGAAACTTGGTGAACTGCGACCAGCCGGCTCGGGGAAGGACGAAAAGGATTGGTTCTCGCTTGAGGAGCTGCAGGGACGGATCGCCAAGCTTGCAGAGTTGGAGATTGCTAATGACCGCCGGATGGGTGGGCAGTTCGCAGTATTCCGGAAGAGCCTCGAGAAATTGCACAGTGAGCAGAGAGCCCAAGATAGTAGGAAGACAAGATCTAGTAATCTCGTTTGCACATTGCCTAATTCCTTCACCTCTTTGCTTCTTATGTGATGAAACTGATGGGTGTATGTTGCATTTTATTGTGCTTGGTTGGGAGCAGTGCAGGGAATCTCATTGTTGGCAAACATTGGCGGCCAGACAACACCGGGATACTTGCATCTTCCTCCACAGGAGGAGTTGGTAGAGAGGGTGAGATTGGCAATTTGCTGATACCGGAAGATTTGCTCCTTTCTTGTTAAAGTCCTAAGGATTTAACTGACTACTGCTTTCTTCAGTATTTCCATCCGGACCACATGTCATCAGAGGAGAAAATGAAGTTGGAGCTCCAGAGGGCGAGGGATGAGTTTAAGATGTCTGAAAATGACTGCGGTTCTGCACGAGTTCAAAGTGAATATGGCCCCTTCCTTCCTGAGTTAATTGCAATTTGATAACTTTGTGTTGCTAAAGATGTTCTCAGAAGTCAGTGATGATATCCCTTGCTTTTAAACAAAACTGATACAGCATCCACCATTTCTTCCTTATTACTTCATTGTGTCCCTTACCCTTTAACCTTTTTAGTTCTTTTCGTGCCTTTTGTTCTTTCTATGGAAATAGAGCACACATACTTGCCAATATCACACGCTAGCATAACATAGTAAAATTGATGACATGGGGTTAGTAACTGTGATTGTTGTTTGAGTTGGTTGATTGTACATGTCATGCCTTCTTTTTTAACTATTCCTGTGATGGGAAATGAACATTACCATAATTTTATTATTTGATACGAAGATTTGTGTTAGGAGATACTGATAGATCAATTTCACATGAGTATAATAGTCAGAAAAAGAAGTCATGCTGCTGATGGAGTATTTTGTTTTGAAGTATTGATTCATTTAGGTTTGATTTTCGTCAGTGCAAGTTTTTGGCCTTTTTCTGATATTATTAACAGATCACTATACCATTTGCTCCTTGTTGTCTGCCCCCTTTTCTATGGCAAGATGGTGGCCATTTCTGATGCTTAGAGCTGTAGTGCTCTTCTTCTGGACAGTTTTGATCACCATAAGAAAAAAGGCTTTACTTTCAACATAAGAGCTATCATATACTCCCTCTGATTCCTTATATAAGTTGTTTTAGAACTTCTATTCATGTTTTCATCTTGTCTTTCATGTTTACCGTTGTCAAATAAATGCTACTCATCTCACAAATAAACAACTCATCTTTTTTCCAAAGCATAATAAATATGAGTCAACAAAGTCATTTGATTTAATTTCTTTATCTTTGTGCATAAAACCAAAACGACCTATATGGGGTATCTATTAATTGCCTATGGATCTTGAAGCAGTTCTGATGTATTTTTTATATGTTGAGCATTGTATGCCCTTGTTGCTTTTCAGCCTTTTGGTATGTTGTGCATGTCACTGATATGCCCATCTTCATTTTGCAGTTGCCCAATTAACTGTAAAAATCAAGCATTTGTCATCTGTTCTACACAAAAAGGTAAGTATAGAACCATGAATTCTCCGGCATATCATTGTGATATACCTTTTTTGTTGGTGATAATACTTTTCGATTTTTAAAGAATGTGAACTTTGTGGTGCAGGATAAACATTCTAGAAAGGGCCTTCAGGATATGGTCCAAAGAAGGAAGAAGTACCTCAGGTACTTGCGTAGAACTGACTGGGACTCGTACTGTCTTGTCCTGTCAAAGCTTGGGCTTCGTGATGTACCGGAGTACAAAGCTCCAGATTATAAGAACAAGTCCACCAGTAAAGCCAAATCTAAGAAGAGCAAGAGCAAGAGCAAGAAGAGACAGATGAAAGCATAATACTGTGATGATCGTCATCTTCCCTCTCCATCCATGTGGCCTTGAGCTGCATGGCCAGAAGATGGATCGGAAATACAGAGAGCTCGAGGTGGCTCAGTCCAGTCTCGCACTGTTGTATTTTCAATCCTTTTTGTAATAACTGATTGTTAATCCGTTTATTGGGTAGCGCTATCTTTTCTTGTTTTTTTCGTGGGAAGGTGCATCCATCTTGTAAGAGCAACAGTTCTTTTTTATATATTTCAGTTCTCCCCCTTCTACTTCCAGGGAGAATGGGGATTGAGGAACAAACAGGATACTGGAGTAATAAACTTCTTCAATTCATGGTGTTTGATGTCTTTGTGTGGAGACGATGGATGCCGGGTGTCACCACGCATGAAAATCAATATGATTACGATTGGACCAGCAAATGGATTTACGAAAAATGATGATTTGTCAACGCTCTACTGCTTGTGTCATGTAAGGCTTGCTGGCATAGGCGCATAGCTTAGATTCCAGATATATATTAGACGTGGAATTTGTATTATGAAATAAAACGGTCTAAATTTTTATTTTCAGTATAAAATATAAAAAAACACTAGACGACTCTCAATCTACTATAGTTTTTAGATTAGATCAAAGGTTTTAAATTAGATTTAACCGACTCTAAAAGATCAATTTTGGATCCGAAACACATTTTTACAGAAACATTGTAAAGAGCAACAAAGGTCCACGTAGGAAAGATAAAAAGAACCCTAGTAGATAGTGAAATAGAACATAGAAAGCTACACATTAGTACAAAAGCCCTATAAATAACAACACAGTCCACGTATAAAAGATAAAAAGAACCTAATGGATAGGGTTATAGGATCACCCATAAGATAAGACTGCATGACTAAAAAAAGTCTGACAATAATATGATCTTATATATATGACAATAATATGATCTTTGTAACGTGAGATACAATAATAAATAATGAAATCTATTTTATAGGACGGCAAAATATTGAATCGAAGAAAAAGAAAAAACGAAGGCCTCCTCGTCCAAGTTGTGTTGACGAAAAAGGCCTAAAGCTAGGAGTAGCGGCGCTCCCCTCCGCCGCGGCCGCCTCTTCTGCACAGCCAGTAAAAAAACAACCCAAACCCCTCCGCCGCCGGCGCCGCGCCACCGCCGCTGCGAAGTGGTGCGAGGGAGCGCGGGCGGATCCTACCATATCCCTTGGGCCACGACTCCAGATCTCGCGTTCCGTCACCCCAGCTGCCTGCATCCACACCGTCCATGGAGGAGAGCTCCTCTACCACCGCGCCGCCGCCATCCATACCGGTCTCCAGTGACCGGAGCGTCTGGGCCGACGCCTCGCCGCTCCTCGCCGCCGCGTGCCGTGGTATACTCCAAACTCAACTGGCCCCTTGCTTTTTGCCTAGTTATAAGCAAGATCCTGTACCGTGCTGGGTCATACTACATATAGATTTCGATATGTTTGGATGCTGGCGTGGATACTTCATACATTTTTCTCTCAGTGCGTTGTGCATTATTCCAAACTGTAAAATTAAACGGAAGGATCATAAGAAACACCAATCCTTTTAAGCTTCTTCTGTATCAGAATGCCAACTCACATGTTCAATCCTTCTATATGGTTGTATTTTGGCAACCCCATTTTGGAAATCCCCTTTTGAGCTCAACTACAAGATGTTTTTCGGTATATTTCACATTAGTCAAGGTTATAGGGTAATCTATTTATGTTTAGACAGTTTAGTACATATAATTGTAAAAGTTTCTGATAAACTACTGCAAAAAGTTTCTAACAAATAAAATTTTAATATATTTGAGACATATATTGACATCAATGACATTACAAACCACAGACCTGGGAAAGGTCATTGAATTAAAGATGAGGCTCTCTACTTGTTTTTAATTGCATATGATTTCTTAGATGTGCATTGCTGCACACAGTTTTTCTTTTCCAAAAGCGAATAGATGTTTAGAGCTGATCGCTGTAAAATCTGCAATGCAAGATGTTGATATTGGAATTTGGATGTAAACGTATGTAAGGTTGTCATGTCTGTAGAGCATATAGCAGAGAAAGTGAATTGATATGCTGTTGACATGTGGATATTTTTTGTTATTCTTTTGACTTTTCTCCTTCTGACTCTTTCATGCTTGTAGATCTCCAGGATGGGGAACTTGTACATGGAGAGAACTTTAGTCTCTTTGGTGCAATGTCTGCATTGGAGGTTAGCACCCCACATGATCTCCCCTGTTATTTGGACTTTTATTTCACCTCTCATCTGTCTACTGAGTGTGCATAGTGATTGTTGAGGCTGATTATGTTCTTGTTTCTATTAAACTATCATGCAACAAGTTGTTATTATGATTTATCAACGAGTTTCTTTCTTGATGTGGTTGCATACTAAGTACTTGGACATTGGCAGTATTTTTTATACCAAGTGGATCTTCTGACTGATCTTAGTTGTAATTGAAAACGAGAGGAGCTACATCATTATTACAAACTCAATGTTAGTGAACACTGACAACAAAAAAACTAAAGCATGTGTTCCAACTTCCAAAATTCTACAAGGATCACAAGTGCAACCATATTCATGACAATACTAGAAAAACTAGAAGAAAAGACAGGAACAACATTTTGGAGACCTTTTGTCTTCATTCCGCAATCATAAACATGGTTTGCTCGGATTCACCCTGAGCCTATGTATTGCTTTCCACAGTTCTATAAGAACTTTGCAAATTCATAACGACTAAGGCAACTATCATAATTGATTTATAGAATTATAGGACTTTGTGTTTATTTCTCTAATGCATCTTGAGTGGAGCATTTAGTGAGTTGATTGATAGATCAACTATTTTTTTATATGTTTATTACTTTTAGTTCTCAGTGTCTATTCCATCCTAATATAGATAATGGATCCTAAAATGGATCCTGGAATTGAGAGAAGTGGATACTACTCCATTGAGGAAGCCATAGAAGATGGTATTTCCCCAATTCCACTTAGTTTGGACAGAACACTTGACATTCAATGCACTCTTGATGTCATGGATCATCTTTTCTCATGCGAGGTATTTCATTGCTACCATGGATCTTATATTTTGACATCTCATTTTGACTAAATTAGTATGATTTAATGTTCTTTTTTTCAGGCAACAACATGGCACAAGGGTCACACTCTAGCACAGACTGTCTTTACATGTATCTACCTTATGAGAATGGAGAGAACTTCATCACATGCTATACTAAATAGCTTTTGCAGGATTTTGCGTGCTACTTGTTATGCTGTCATATCTGTCATATCTGTCATTTCTATGGCCCAAACTCATGAGGTATTTGCCAGTTGGAAGTTCTCTACGGCCATTTCCCCTTATCTCGTTTATCAACAACTCCGATACAATTTGTCCATATCTTGACATAGCAGTCAGTCTGTCAGGTGCGGACGGGTTGGGCTACGGTTTGGAGTTGTCCTATCTCTATGAGGGATGGGATGGGGTCTGCCTCAAGCCGAGATGTAAAAGGCTTGAGTCGTATTTGTGTTAGGTGTCGAGTTAGGTAGAGTTAGGTTTAAAGTCGTCCGACAGCTTGAGAGTGAGCCCCTCAAAAAGAGGGGTGTAGATGTCATGGGCTAGGGTTTTGGGCAAGGCCCGGCCCGTGAACAGTAACAGTACCCGCGGGTCCATGAACAGTGCCCACGCCCAACCCGTCCGCACCTGACACAGTCATGTGTGTTTGTTCTCATAATTTATTTCACAAAGGACTTTATGACATTTTATTAAGGAAAATCCTGTACAACAAACATATTATATCAAATCAGACCACCTCGTTATGAGTGATTAAATAAATATATTGTTTTTCATCTTTTTGTTTGCGGAAATGTCTATAGATTAATATGTTTGCACTCTTTCTGTATTGTCTTTGATCTGTACTTTTGTTCACTATATCAACCAATTTTTCTTCTGAAATTGCAAAGATACATTGTGCCAGTAAACTTCATTAAGACTGGATACAAGTACCATGAGCAGTCCTTTTGTATATTAATGTAATTGTGTCAGGCAATTGATAACTAATGGCTTTTGCATGAGATGTGTGCTAAACTGAGGCCTCTAAATCTTTTTCATAAGGTGCATATGATAATCAGGGATAGTTGTAGTATTTTAGATTCAAACTATTTACATAACTATACTCCTTACTGCTTTATTGGATTGCTAAACCTGATGCTTTAGGATGCTTTGTTGATCAAGATTAGCTTACGTTACTCATATGAGGGCATCAAGATGATTTTCTTACAAATAAAATTTGAATACTGTTTCGTCCTGTTAACATGAAACACATTTCTTTAACTTACTCTTTCAATTCCACTTGCTATATAACTTACAATTCACATGCATTTGTAGGGGGAAGACCTCTATATGACGTCCTTTGGGCTTCCTTTAAAAGAGGAAGGCGATGAAAAGTGCCTGCCAATTCTTAATTCAGTAGAAGAGACGATATCTCGTCAATTACGCGCTTGTAAAGCTCAAGCATTGTCCAAGAAAAAAACACTAGAAGGTACTTGCATGTTATGGCAAAGATCATTAGACAACAGAAAGTGTTTATTATTTTGCATTGCATATGACCTTGTTCCTGTTCACAGTCTACTGATGTCATTGTCCTCAACCCTAGCTTCAATGATATTGTAGAAGGCTTGAAGCTGGCACATTATGTACGTCAATAGTTAGTACACATTAAGTTTGAAGCCAGATGAAACATAGTCAATTTTAAAGATAGACCAGACATATATTTTATTATAACTAGTTATTTCTCAAATTGAAAATTGTGGAAACTGGTGGTTCCTGGCATCAAATTATTGACTTCCTCCATTACCTTGTCATGACTGTAAAACTGAACTTTGATAATTAGTTTTCACAATGATGAGAGCGTTAACACCTTGTAGAAAGAAACTGAAGGAGCTCTTGTTTGTATTTGAAGTTGAACTCTTAGGTGCTTGCATCTTCAAATACATGTAGTATAGTCTTTTATTGTTCAAAATAAGTTGGAAGCTAGCACTGAACAAAATGGAAAGGGAAGCAATTTAATGTGGTGGCAATGTTCAATATATTTGAAACTTTTGTAGGATGTGTGGTTTTTTTTGTGTTATTATACTTCATAAAATTTATTGCTGCAGGTCTTGAATCCCTACAGGATAATCCTGATCTGGAAGAGGATTACTGCAGAGCTTTATTATGCAGATTACGCTTTCGTAAGGTCTAAACCCATTTTCCTATTCAATTCTTTGTAAAAAATGGTTTATTGATTCCCTGATGGCAGATACTTGAAAACTGCATATCTAGAAGCCATTTTTTCTATGTTTATGCTCTGTTAACTGTTATTTCTACTTCTGTTATAAAGAGGGAATTTGCTCATCTACCCCTCACCTCCATAAAATCAGCATATAAAATGGCTGAACTGGATAACCAACCTATGACCACATCAAACCAATTTAATTTTGTTTGGATAACCAAACAGAACACCCCTATATAATATATGTAACCTTTTCACTACCATGAAGTAAATTTGTTTGTGTTATAACAATAATGTATTATAACCTGTTGAATGATAAGGGCATCTGTCTAGTTGTGCTAAAAGTAGTAGTTTCAAACTAATCGAGGATGACTCTAGGATAGAAACTGTTGCTATTTGAAATGTCCATGAAAAACCATGTGAAGATGCTTGTGATTCTAGTGTGCTTTAATACAAAGTTACCCACTAACGCATTGACTGTAATTATTATTTTTTGATAGTACTTATATAACAAGATTTTTTTTCAACTAAAGATGGCATTGTATCATAGGTGTTAAGGCGTCGCCTAATCGTCGTCTAATCGACGATTAGGCGTCTAGGCGGTCGCCGGCCGACACCATGGCCGATGACTCGCCTTATGGGAGTGTGGCGTCCGCCTTAGGAGATATGGCGTCCGCCTCATGGTTTATGGCGTCGCGCGGACACCTAGGCACTCCAAACAGATGCCAGATAGCAGCCAAAGTACGCAATGCAAGGACAGTGCAGACTGCAGGGCTTGGCCTCCTCAACGTCGCAGCCCGTGGTTGGCGCCGCGGCAGCGTCCATCAGACATCAGTCGGTGGCAGCCGAAGGGGATGCAGGAGTCGATGTAGAAGCTGAGGACGCTTTGGAGCGCCCAGAGGGCCCCCACAGCTCCGGCACAAGCGAGCACCGTCTTGGCCAGGAAGTGATGCGAGAAGCAGAAGGGAGAGGAGCAGCGGGCGGAGCAGGAGGAGGCCGGTGGAGAGGGAGAGGGAGAGGGAGAGGGAGGACTGAGGAGCAATGGCAGGAGGAGGAGGGGCGGGAGGAGGCCTGTGGAGGGCGGGGAGCGCTAGGAGAGCAGGAGCACGGGAGGAGGTGAGATGCGGGTGCCTGTCCAGGGCGATATGGGAAGTTAGAATAGAATATTGGACTTGGAAATAAATCGGCTGCTGCCATGAATACGCTTTCCATATATTGAATATATGATTTCCATATATAACTAATCAACTTCCCATATATTGATGATTTTCATATATAACTGATCAGCTTTCCATATATTGATGATTTCTATATAAAACTAATCACCTTCCCATATATTAATGATTTCCATATACAGCTGATTGTAGGACCGAAACTAGCGACCAGAGGGGGGGTGAATGGGCGCAAAATAAAAATAAAGCGGAAAATAAAACTTCTGAAATTTAAGTTTCAAACTTGCAAGTGACTCGATATGATTCAGTTCATGGTTCGAACAAATAACCGTCACACCTAGCAAGTTGAAACTTATATTTCAGAACTCTTTCTCAAACTTAAAGTTTGAACTTGCGAATCACAGCAGAAGAATAAAAAGAAATCTCTCCAAAAAT
>KE373090.1:414681-433687 GCA_000418225.1 Zizania latifolia
CCTCTTCAGCTCCGCGGTCGGACTCCCGTGTACCTGAGTCGCGCGACAGCTCCGTCGCGGTCGAGTCATCTCCTCCTCTTCCTCTTCATCCTCATCGTGCAATCTTCATCACCCGGTTGACAAGCACTCATCACCTCATGGTTCATACCATGACTCCTCACTGATTAGCTCCTACCATTTATAGAATTTACATGCATAGCTAGCTGATTGATAGCTGGTTGCCTCCTTTAGCATCTAACCATGTATGACTCATGTATGTTTGTTTATACTAAATGGAGTATGGACTTGTCATGTGGTTCTAAATTTAATTTCCTACTGTTTCAAAATTATTGTGACATGTAAATTTATGTTAAGTGAGTATGGCATTGCCTCGCCGCACGCCATACTCGCCTAAAAGGTGTGAAGGTGGTTAGGCGCCTCGCCTCGCCTTACCGCCGTAATAACTATGCATTGTATGAATGTATAGGTAAAAGTCGAGTAGAGAAAGACGGCAACAGTTCAGTTGTTAATGATGATGCCCAAATTGGATTCATAAGAGAGTATTTAATTGATTATTTGATTTCCCAATGTCTTCACTCTATTATGTTGTGCTTGTGCAGCATTTCTACCATGTTGTTACGTGCTTGAGGAAACCTCAAGGAAGAGGATTGGAGTTAGCACGGAAGCATGTTGCATCATGTTTGACTGAGCTCAGTTTGATGCTCAAGTCTCAAGATTTCCTCAAGTCACAGTCCAACAATACATTGCAGCAAGGTGATGAAATTGGCACAACTGCATCAGGTGTTCACCCTGTTGGCTTTGATGCTAGCTTAAACAGCAGACTTCTGAGTCCAGCACCACCACGCGCAGTCAAAATACTTAGCTGGAGGGATGTAAGTTCATAATTCCACTATTATTGTTGAACTCATTTTTGGTTCAGAATTCCACCATAATTTATTATGGTTTATATTTCTTTTTTATTGCTGAAGTTCTTCTGGATATGCCTTTGCAACTTCCAAAGTAATATTGCGACTATAATATTCAGGCAATCATGTACTTTGAGAAGCTTCTGCATGATCTAGATATCATTTGTGCTTCATCACTTGATCCAGTGCTTGAGAATGTGCTTCACTTTATTGTTCACTTCCAAAAATCAGTACCAGGTTTGGTTCCTAGAGCATTTCTTCAGGTGGGTCACACACTCACACTTACTACTGTAGATCATAATTGTTGTAGCATATGACTAACATGTACTCCAGTGTTTTAGTAGCTGCTTACTTTGCATTACTACACTGCTGTTAACTTGTTAGCCCATCTATGTATATGTATCCTAGGTTGTGTGTTTAGTTCAATTTTCTTGTAGTTATGATTATATACTTCTCAGGGATTGCAGTGACAAGTGCTGGCATCCATCCATCTTACTTTCTACATTATAAGTCCTTATATTGGATTAATGGTGACTTAATTGGAGCTGAAAATTTTTGGATGACTCTCCTTTCCTCAATTCTGTGTTTTCTTATGCAAGCACGACCCACCCTGCCTGCATATAGTTTGAGAGTTCCCCTCTGTAGCCTATAGCACATTTATTGTTTTCTCCTATATTAACAAAATTTGAAAATGACTTGAGCAGACCTTATTGGTTCAAGATGGCAAGCTTTATGGGCGGGACTTGCCTTGTGATGTGATTTCAAGGGCTTTATCATTACCAGATATTATTGGAGATAAGGAATTCCAAATGAATGAGTTTGTAGTTCAGCTAGGTCAGGTCAGCCAAAGAACTACACAGTTTGCTTCATGATTGCTGTATATCATGCAGTCTTATAAAACTATGTCTGAATATATTTTTGATCAAGTGCATCAATGACCTTGTAGTTGCTTATCAATTTGCTTAAAATTCTATGTACAAACACTGCATGGCAACGGCGCAAGCTTGGGAAGAGTTTGCAGGATTGGAGTACCATTTGCATACAGGTTTGTGAAACAAATGCTGTTATTACCTAATAATCTGTTAACTTTTTGGCATGCATAATGAATGATTATACCTAGTGATGCAAGTAAGCTAGGTTGGGTCATCCCATTGGTCCACAAACAACACCCATATCTTGATTTCAAAACTGATTAATGTTCAACAAAAAGGCAGGGAACTAGTTTAGATTGTCCATTGTTGCAAATGTGCTGTGGTATCAGTTAGTTTGGGAATGAGCATCCCTTGATTGAGACAGAATGAGTAACTTTTCTTTTATGAAGTATTGATGTGTAACTCTTGCTCTTGGAATATTTTGCACCTACACTCTCCCTTGATCACTGTAGCACTTGCACTTAAAAATTCTAATGTTTTGTGCCGACACATATTGCAGTTGGAACATGCGTTGAAAAGAGAGTTTGGTGAAACTAGAAATGTCTTGCCCCATGAGGTATGTGTGACTCAGTGTCTGATGTGCTATATTTGTTAATTGACATTTATTCCGCATGGTTCAACATACTTTTGGTGGTGGTGCAGATCATGTGCATGAGAGTATCGAAGCAACTTCTGGTTTGGACTCAGGAACATACATATTGGGTTGCTTATCGGTTTCTCATATTGGGTTTTGAACTTGACCTGTATTCTCCGAGAGAATATTGTATGGTGTATTGGTACATGTATGTGGTTCTTATGAAGCTAATAGAACAGATGCAGTTGCGAATCCTTGCTAGTAATGAAAATTGTAAGTCTTGATATCTGCTGTCATTATTTTAATTTTTTCGTATTAAATTTATAATTGTGGAATTGCCTGAGGTACTTGTAGTCTTGTATAGTACGGGATTCAGCAGGGCTGTCATGACTATGAAAATGATCATATGGTTTCCTGTCTTGCAGTGTTAGCATGAATATCAGATATACCAACGCGTCGAAGGTTTTCCATGTTGTATGTCTTGCTGATTCATGTTAACTGTCTTTTAGGATTTTTTTGGCAGGGAGTCTTTTAGAATTTGTTTGGAAAATGAACAATGATTTCATTAATAAGTGAACTAATTGGGATTGAAATGCCAAGTCTAGAACATGGAGAACATACTTGTTTAGTGAAAATGCACGTCCATTCCTTGTCTCACATGCTCAAGATGATCAGTAAATAAGCATATGTGGTCATCCAGAAGAGATTGTTGATGGCCTAGCTTTTAGAAATCATACCCCAATAGTCTGCATGATTGAATTGATTCAGAGGGCATAAGCTCAAGAGGAGATAAAGCACAAAAAATATGAAAGTACAGCAACTGAAAACATATTTTCTGGGGGCTTGTTTATGGAACCACTAGCAATAATGGAGAAAGGTCATTTATATAGTCTCTTGAATTTTTAATATTATTTTGGCTGGTTGTTAGCAAACTGATATTTACTCTGTACTTCTGGTTAAATTTTCAGCACGAAGAAAAGGGAAAAAGAAGAAGGATCATCCAAAAGACTTTGCACGGGATACAGCATTTCCATCCTCATGTCTGTTGCTTCAGTGTTATGTTTTACTTTCAGAAGGACTTTCAATGGTACTGTCTTACAAACTTTTTATCTGTCATTTCAGAAGCTTGCTTTTGTTCTCAAATAGATGTCGTTTTAGGATTTCTAGGCAATCTTTCCTCAATAGCCCCTATTTAAAAGTCACTGGAACTTGAAATTGGAATTGAATTAGTGGGTTGGATGGGGGGCTGTTAATTGGACTTACTAGCATTCATGAATTAAACTTGCCAAAACAAGAAGAATTCGTTAGCCCAGTAGTCTTTGTGTTGATTATGTCAAAAGCACTGTTCCACAAGGAACATATTCGCACAAGCATGCATTTTAGTACTGCTTTGCACTTCTAAGTACTCATTGCAAATGCAGATGTTGGCTGCCCTGAGGAATGCAAGCAATTCATTCCAATTACCAAACATCTTCAATAGTGAGCAAGAGGTGAGCTGGGTTTAGTTCTGTAAGTTCTGACGTCCTTTTAATTATGGGTTTAAACGTGCCTGATAAATTTTGGATCGTTCTTTCCAGAGATTCATTCAGCATTTCGATCTCCTCCAGAAAGCTCAGCTCCCTGAGCACATAACCTACTACAGTTTTAAGGAATCAGCTTCCCATGCATTCATGGCAGTGAGTGCTTGGTCCAGAAATCTTTTACAAGTTTTCTTCTCTTATTTGAACCTAACCTTCCTTTTATTTTCTGATTGCAGGATGTGATGAAATATAATTTTTTCAAGGAAGTTCAGAAGATAATCCCCTCCCTGAGGGGCAGTTTTGCATGTGAACCAGAAAAGCTTGCAGAAATCCGCCAGATTGAGCAGGTGGCTGAGCACAATAGAATTGCCCTAAACATCATCAGCCAAGTTGGAGCTGGTGATCCATCCCTCAGAGTTTCATTTGAGTTTACACACCACCGCCACTTTGCAGTGGCAGTTGTGAAGAGATCATAGTTTCCTCTTTGACGAAGAGCCAAAATTTCCCAACCTCATCCTCGTAGCAGCAGCAGTACGATTCAGCTCCAACACAAACAGCTCTTCTTGTTCATTGGTTCGTGCAGAGATCCCTTATATGTGCTTTAGGTTGTCCAATGTACACCATGTAACAGTTTTGTAGACAAGGAAAAAAGGGCAAATGCCTGGTGACTATATTTATCCTGTTAAACAATTTTTTAAATTGTTTATTCTGCTAAACACGATTATACAAATGTTATGTAATCCCAGCGAGAAACTGTTGCTGACAAATTGAGTTCAATTCATGGTCTTCGTCACAATGTAATGCATTTTTTAGCTGTGGCACCATGCTTACTTTTTTTTGTATTTGATTATATATGCATCAACATGTTTTCACTGAATCTGTTCTCCCTTTGTTTCATATTATAAGTCGAGTTCATATTATAAGTCGATTGACTTTTTTTTAAAAATAAGTTTCCCTAAATATACATGTATCTACTGTATCTAATTAATAAGGATATATTCTGTAGAGATATATTCTATGCATCTACGATAAATCTATGGATTAAGGGCCTATTTGGATGGAAGGCGATAAAACCATGTCCGGTGAAAGCTTAGAACAGTTTAGATTTTGTTCCAGGAAATAAAGTTAGTCTCTTGCTGCATTCCCTTGATACTAGGAATTCCTACTAGTTGCATGTGAAGATTTGCCAGAGTAGCATGCCACATGTTTAAGTATGGTTCTAATTTCTGCTCTGTCCACCATGTTAGCCATAGGGCTAGCTTTGCAGTGTCACCCTGATTGAACCTTTACTTGGATTTCTTGATTTTTTTTTTGATAAAAGGCTGTATAGCCCGGCTTTGATTAAAAGCAAATAAAGAGTTTTGTTGGGTTACCAGCTATACTTTGACACAACTAACAACTTTAGTTTCATCCCAAAAGATCTTCCTACACCGAGATCACACAAAAACAACCACAGCATTCAAGTTTTCCACATTCCAACGATCACTAATCATCATCCAGATATAACTACGTTAGCCAGCACTACTACACAAAATACTCTAATGACATCAGGTATTCGTTGCCAGGTTCGTCACTGCACATTCTCCTGGCCTCCTCATCTTTCAATCATTTCACCCCGCGCGAGCATGTTTGGAAAGCTTGGCTGCTGCGTCAGTTGAAGAAGCTTTGCACGGAGTGAGACCAAGCACTTTGAAGCTTCTTCTCTTAAACGAGCTGACACCAACGATAACCACTGAGTGAGATAGAGTAGCATTTTATGAACAACCTACAAAGGATTAGTATAAATGATATTTTTGAAAACGAATTTATTTCACAAAAGCCACCGAGACCATGTACTCGCCCCCAAAATACCCAACGCAAGCTTAGATTTTTTATCCGTTTTAAATTCTTCTATCAACCTACGCCAAGAGCTCCAAGTACTTGGAGCATGCAACCATCCCAATGCATCTCTGATGAAACACCAAAGAAATCGAGCTGGGGGCATTGAAAAACCAAATGATCTACCGTTTCTGGTTGATCATAGAGCTTATAGCTCGGATTGCCCTTCCATTTCATCTTTTGCAGCTGATCCCCCACTAGTATTTTCCCCTTATTCATTAACCAGATGAAAATTTTCACATTGAGGGGAATATAACACTTCTAAATCCTCATACTCTCCCTATCCATCTGACCTCTATTGGTAATCATCATGCACAGTGATTTAGTAGTAAAACCTTTCTTATCTAACAGCCAAATCATCTCATCTGGATCAACACTTAAATTGATGTCCTCTAGTAGAATTTCAAGCTCATTCCATTGAAGTTGCTCAGCTTCACCCAAAGATCTTCTAAAGAGCTCCCCTCTACTACTCTCATTTACAATTTCCTTTAGAGTAGCCAGGGGTTCATGACAAATTGAGAATAGGTTGTGAAATTTGATTTTGAGAGGCACCTCGCCTGTCCAAACATCATACCAAAAGGAGACATGCTCCCCTGTTCCTACATTAAATCCAGTTCCTCTTTTAGCCCACTCTTTTACTTTGTGCAAACCTTTCTAAAAATAAGACCCCTCAGAGATGACTGAAAAAACCTCTATTTAGGTGATATTTCTTCTTTAGAACCTCATAACACAATCCAATCCAGTATGCCCATCTTCCAGCTTGATTATCCATTTACTACTAAGAATAGCAGTATTAAAAGCTCTTGTATCCAGAAAACCCATACCCCCAAAGTCCCTGGGTGCACACAAAACTGCTCAATTCATCATATGATATTTTTTCTTTTGTTTCAATCTCTCTCAGAAGAAATTACTTCTAATAGTGTCAATTCTACTATGAATATACTCTGGTAGAGAAAACACTCCCATTGCATACATTGGAATTAATCTCAGGCATGCCATGGATTTCTTGATTTGCCCCCAATAGAGATGTGCTCGTTCCACTTATTGAATTAACTAAAGTCTTATATGTGTCGATGTGACCAAGTACTAAGCTAGTTTCTTATGAGCCTGCAGAGGAGGTTGGTTTTTGTTCTGGAGCTTTTGCCTTTGGTTGATTCCACATCAGTCGTGTGATGCATTCCCTGGCATGTTGGAGGTAACATTTTTTTTGCACCTTTATCTCTAGTCTATGTTTAAGGTTCAATATGGCTTTATAGTGTTACTTGACTTTTATGATGATCTATTTTGCATTCTGTTACTTGCATCCAATACTGGTGTTCTGGCATGACTACTGATTTGATATGTCCTTCAAATTTACATCATCATGTTATAGATGAATCTTAGTCTGAATTTCTGAAATGAATTCAGCACATTGGGAAAATGCACCCGGTTCTGTATAGCTTTGATAATAATGCTTATTTTTGAAGGCGATTGATAATAATGCTTATAGATTCTTCAAATATCATTGCTCGATGAATTTGAAATGTAGAAAGCTTACACACCAATGCACACTATTTACTGAGAATTATGTGCACGCTATTTCTCTTTTCTTTCTGAGGGTTTGATTTAGTTTGAGATTGATATCAAGCTTTGATTAGTTTGAGTGTTTGCTACCATATAGGAAGTTGGTTTATTTTCACATTGCTAGGACTTTTTTCACAAGCTGATTATCTCAATCTCTGCAGCCCTATTTTCTTGTTATGTCTTGGGTTGTGTTTTTTATATATGCTGTTGGTTATGCTTGCATGCTTACTGTTTGATCTGTTTCATTTGCCTTGTGTTCTTTCTTATTAAGGGCTTGTTTGGGAGGAGTGGGAGAAAAGCCGTAGGGAATAAAATCCCTAGGGGGATTTTTGACATGACATTTTACCCTCCAACTCCCCAGGGAGAAATTCCCCACTGGGAAACATTCCTGACCGGCGTTTGGGAACCGAAGAGGATAAAAATCCTCTTGTTCAATCCAAGCAAAAAAATAAAAGATCAATCTTTTTTTTGCAATGTCAAATCTTTAGCTCCAATGGATAGCAACAGACATCAACAGGATAGCAAAATACGAACATATTATTTCCACATAGGAAGATAACCATCTTTAATCGAAATCATGAATTGCATTTTAACTTTCAAGTACAATAGCAGTGTTCATCAGCACAGTAGCACTACCTGCCTACCTAGTAATGAATTCCACTGTAAAACAATGCAATCACAACAAATAAAGCTTCTGACCTATGGAGTTCCCTCTCCATACACAAAAACAGGATAGCATGAGACAAGCGTGTGGTCACAGAGTATTAATAACATGCACAAAAACAAGATAGAGAACATCAGAGTATTAATAACACCACCAAGGCACTAGCCATCACAACATGCCAACAAATTCAGAGTTTTCTCTATTTCATATGTTCATTGACTGCAAGTGCTTCATATCTTAGGAGCAATTTCACCTCTAATCCATAGTAGACGAACATTTGGGTTCTTGAAGTTGATGAAGATTTCACGATTTAGCTCACATTTGAAGATACTTGTTGCAAGTGTTTTTTTCTCATCTGAGAGTTTTTCAATGGACTCTAAAATAGCAAGGCAATTCTTGATGGAACAATCATCTTTTGGCTTTGTTTTTCCATCCAGTTCATCAATAAAAGCACTAGTTTGCTTCTTCCTGAAGTCTACGTACTCCTGTAGAACTCCACCAATCTAACTTTGCTTTCTCTTTCCATAACTAGCAGTGGTATAGTGAATAGTATTACCTTACAAAGTTTATCCCATATTTCTGGTTCAGCAATGATCATAAACAAAGAATCATGCCAACCGGTACCACTTTTCTTCCTTGCATCAAGAATTGCCCTATAGTTTTCTTTGAGATCTTTCTCCTTCTCTTGTATCTGTATTTTTGTAAATCCTGCTAATGGAAATCTTTCATTGAATGACTTGACAATGCCTTTCTATCCCTCGATTGTCTAACTGTTTTGGCCTCTAAACTTCTCATGCATGTGATCATGAAGTATATCAATAAGTCCTTTCTCATAGTTAAAAATTCATGAGGCGTGTGTAACTTCTCCTTTACTCATTGCTGCACTTTAGAAAAAACATACAAATGGTCATAAATATCAATAATTTGCATTTTCATGAATGAAAAAACAACAAAAAGCTAGAGTGTACCTAAAGACTACTAATACTATTTGTAGATTATTGATACAACTTGTCATGCTCGATTTTAAGTGTATTGCTCCCACATCTGCATTGTAATTTGATCCCGAAGTACATTTCCATCATTGCCTTGTAAGCTTAGTGACTCCACATCATTTTGATGGTTGTCATCTCCCTCTAGCAGGTTAACATAATCAATTGGTTGGATATAAGTAGGTTGGTGTTGGTGAATCACCGATCAGTCCACCCAAGGGGTACCCAAAGTGGTGATTAGATGTGTGTAAGGGAAGCGCAACGCCTTCGAACCCGATGGTCGACTTTAGAATACAAGAGTCAAGGTTTATACTGGTTCAAGCCTCCTAGAGGATAATAGCCCTACGTCCAGTGTTTTGGTGTGTACTATAATGGTGGATCTTACAATACGACGCAATCAAGCTATCAAGGCTTGGGGCATCGAAAGCAAGAAAAATATGCTAGAGCTTGATGATTAGATGCCTCTGGGGGTTTCGCCTCCTTTATATACTCAGGAGGTAAGCCTAATAATTCTAGAACTCTATCCCGAGTAGGACTTGAATTTCCTACCAAACTCAGGTACTAAATCCCTAATTATAAGGATTTCGATACAAATAAACCCCTAAATATCATATCTAGAGCTTAACTACCTGATAAGGACTCAACTTTCCTTATTGGAATCAAACCTCTGTTTATGGGCCATACCGAATGGTCAATGCTAGTCTTGGCCTGCCCTTGGTCCGGTCAGATAAGCCCAACTGTGGGGCACCCGGGGGTCACATCCCCGACAGCAGCCCTCGAGCTCTTCTTGGCTTGGTTGAAGAAATCTTCGGTAAAAACAAGCTGGGAGGAGCTCTCCTTTGATTTGAAACTTCAACATCTTCATCAAACCTTGATGTCTTTTAAAAAGCTTTTGATCTCCTTATTTTGTGTGGTGCACCGCATAGGTGCACCCACACGGTGTAGCCCCCGAGCCTCGAGTTAAATAAAATATTTTGCTTGAGGTTCCAAAAATATCCTGCAAATAATAATCTTTTGCTATATGATCCTGTCTTCTGTCGTCGTTGAGACCTTGCTAAAAGAGGTCATGCTTGAAGTCTTGAAGTTATGATGAACTGGAAAGAAATTAATCTTGAGTCTTTGAGTAAATTGATGTCCTGTTATTCGAGCCTCTTGTGTATCCAGATGCCCATGAGGTCGAGGCCTGTTGAGCTCACGAGCTCTCGAGGATTTTTGGCCCTGAGGACTCGTACCTCAGGTCAGGCGAGCCCCTGAGCACGTGAGCCCTCGAGCTTGAAGGTCTTCGGGCACGTGAGCCCCCGAGCATGAAGGTCTTCGGGCGCGCCAGCCCCCGAGTGCAGTACCCACCAGCGCGGAGCGTCTGATCCATCGCGGACTTCATCTGTTGTGCCAGAAAAGGTTGTTTCATAATTCTTTCTCTCGTCCGTGGTCATCACATGGTAGGCGAAAAAGCTAAAAAGATGTCCTGCTTCTAACAGAGTCACGCGCCGCATGCACTAGCGGAGATAATGCAGTGAGAACCGCTTCGCCTTCTCCATCATAAAGCGCATGACGATCGAAGTGGTTGGGAGAACGCCTCTATTTAAACCGGTGCCCCCCTCCCCCATCTGAGCCTTGCAATGAGTCCTCTTGACTCCTCTTCTGTCTTGAGATTCCTTCTTCTTCACACCTACAAGGGAGAGATTGTTGATGACGCTTATTGCTCCATGGATCCATGATGTGTTGGCTTGACCGCTGAACTAGCTGCTCTGATCTTAAACCGCTGGGTTTGTCTGGCATGTTGATCCTTGTGTGAGTTTGTTTTATCTTTTACTTGTGTAGTGCATGACTCTTGGCTTCACCGTCGCAGCAGGATGTTATATCCTCCTCAAGACCTTTTGGCGGCGTAGATCTTTCTGCTAACATGCTACCATCTAGCGCTCTTGTGTCGCTTATCTTGATGTCTGGATGCCAAGGTAGAGGCTCGATCCTATGGGAAGAGCTGGAGGCGTCCACCAGTGCAGGCATCCTAGGAAGGTATCTGACCTCACCGCCGAGGTCGGGCAAATACTGCTCTCCCTTTAGGCTGGTCTCTTAGGATTGGTGACGATCTCCTCCGGTGAAGGCGAGGATTGCGCGGAGTCGCTGCTGCCATAGTAGTGGCCCCTGGGATCCTCAGTGCTTATGGCGGTCATGATAGGTTTTTGCTGCAATGGGCAAAGTTGCTGTGAGAACCTCGGTTCTCGTAGCCATCGCTTTTGCTTCGCAGAATGCTGTCTCTGGTCGCCGGGGCATTTTTTTCTTTTGATCGAAGGAGGCTGCATCCCCTTCTTTGAAGTAGTGTACTTGCTGTTGCGTCCTCTTCTTTGAAGTAGTCTTGCTCCTATAAAGAATTAGTCCTAAAGAAATAAAGGGATATTTGAATTTGCTTTATTCATTATGTACCATTTTGTTGTGTGTTTGCTCACCACCCACACGGTGCTGAAGGAGTTGATGAAGATGCAAGACTGTGGGTGTACGGCTAAGTAGCTGACCCTCTCCTAGGTCCAGTTGTGTGTATGGTGGCCATATGCTGCCCAACTCGGAGGGGGATGTAGTTTGCAATGGTCGACGAGTTCTTTAAAGATGCGCGGTTGCGGGTGTGTGACTAAGGAGTCGACCCTCTCCCGGGTCCAGTTGCATGCATGGCAACCATTGGACGCCTAACACAGAGGAGGATGTAACCAGCATGGGTCGATGAGTTCTTCAAGGTGTGTGATTGCGAGTGTACGACTAAGGAGTCGACCCTCTCCCCGAACCGGTTGCATGCACGACAGCCATCTAACGCCCAACATAGAGAGGGATGTAATCGGCACAGATCGGCCAGAGTAATGGTCGACTGTGGGTATACATCTCGAAGGCTGACCCCTTCCTAGCCCAGTTGCATGCCTTGGGGGAAGTAATGCGTGAGGTCGACGAAAGTGATGCTTGACTGTGGGTGTATAGCCCGAGGGCTGACCCCTTCCTAACCCAGAGGCATGTCTGGGGGAAAGTAGTCGGCAGTGTCGATGAAGAAAGCGGTGTCCCAGGGTTGATGAGTGCCTGAACATGCATCATCGAAGAAGATTATTAACGAAATATTGTTAAACATAAAACCAACGAATGTGCTCGATATTCTAGGAGTTCGGTACTGCTTGCCCATCTTCTCGCGTTAGTCTGTACGCCCCTGGTCTTGTTACTTCGGAGATAATAAAGGGCCATTCCCAGGGAGCAGAGAGCTTGTGCATCCCGACGGTTGATTGTACTCGACGAAGTACTAAGTCACCTACTTTGAAGCTTCTGTTTTGCACGTTGCGGTCATGATATCGTCGAAGGGTTTGTTGGTACTAATCTAACTAGATTGTAGCCGCTATCTGGGCCTCTTCGATAGAGTCGATGTCTTCAGCCCTTATCTGTTCCATGGTTCCCTCATCATAATATTGAATTCGGGGGGAGTTGTGTAACATATCACTTGGTAGGATCGCTTCAGAGCTATAGACCAGGAAGAAGGGTGTTTGCGCTGTGTCTTGGTTCGGCTACGTGCGGAGCCCCCAGAGTACTGCTGGTAATTCTTGGAGCCACTTGCCAGCGTATTTCTACAAAGGATCGAAGATTCGGGCTTTTAAACCTTGTAGGATCATCCCGTTAGCATGCTCGCACTGTCCATTGGCCCAAGGATGGGCGACCGACGCATACTTGACCTCGATTAGTCATTCCTCACAAAAATCCCAAAAGTCATTTGCTGTGAACTGAGTCTTGAGGTCGGTTATTATTTGGTTTGGGATGCCAAAACGGTAAGTGATTCCTTCGATAAATTGTGCTGCTTTCTTGGCCATGCAGTTCTTCAGGGCATGACTTCTATCTACTTGGTAAACTTGTCGATAGCTACTAGGAGCTAGTCAACACCCTGGAGAGCCTTTTGAAAAGGTCCTACCATGTCAAGCCCCCAGCAAACGAAGGGCTAAGTTGGTGGGATTGTTTGAAGGGCTTGAGCCAGGAGGTGACTTTGTTTGGCAAAAAAATGGCAGCCTGTGCACTTTTTGACTAATTCTTTAGCATCGTTGTTGGCTGTCGGCCAATAGAAGCCTAATCGAAAGACCTTTCCAACCAAAGTCCTTGCCCTAGCATGATTGTCATATGTCCCTGCGTGAACTTCATTAAGGATTTGGAGGCCCTCGGTCAGCAAGATGCACTTTTGAAATACCCTTGTTGAAGCCATATGCTTGTATAGTTTATCCCCAATGACCACATACTGCTTGCTTCGTCTTGTTAGCCGCTCGGCTAGGGTCTTGTCTTCTGGTACTGTGCCTTTTAGGATGTGATCGATAAAGGCTGCCGCTAGTCATTGGCATCATCGAGCATGGCGATAATTGCTGATGAGCTGATATTTTGGTTTGCATCGTCCTTAATTGATGGTTTGATGAGCTCTTGAATGAATATGCCCTTGGGGACCATCGCCCGAGAGGAATCGAGGCGAGTGAGGGTGTCTGCCGCTGAATTATCATCACGGGGAATGTGATGGAATTCTAGGCCTAGGAATTTGTCTTTGAGCTTCCGTACCTCAGCGCAGTAGGCGTTCATCTTGTCACTGGTACAAGACTAGTCTTTATTGACCTAGCAAATAGCCAGCTTATAGTCTCCATAGACTATAAGCCACTTTACCCTGAGGGATACGGATATCCGGAGGCCATGTAGTAGGGCTTCGTATTCCGCCGCGTTGTTTGAGGCTTTAAACAGCAGCTGTAGTACGTAGCGCAGCTCTTCTCCTTTTGGGGAAATAAGGAGGATTCCTGCACCGGCACTGTCTATGATAAGGGAGCCATCAAAGTACATTGTCCAGTATTCTTTTTCTTCTTGGCTCGGGGGTAGCTGTATTTCAGTCCACTCGGTGATGAAGTCGGCTAGGGCTTGAGACTTTATAGCAGTACTGGAGCGGAACTCCATCGTGTATTCTCCCATCTCGATGGCCCATTTGATGATTCGTCCTGTCACATCTTGATTATGGAGTATGTCACCTAGTGGGTATTCTGTCATGACCATGATTTTATGGGCTTAGAAGTAATGCTTCAGCTTTTGAGCGGTGAGCAGGACGGCGTAAAGGAGCTTTTGTACTTGAGGATACCTTGCTTTTGATAGGCCGAGGACTTCTGATATGAAATATACCGGCCATTGGACTGGGAAGACATGTCCTTCCTCAGGTCGCTCGACTACTATGGCCATGCTGATGACATTGGTCGTGGTGGCGATGTAGAGGAGGACCTCTTCTGGATTTGGAGCCGTGAGGATTGCGGCGTGGTCAAAATTTTCTTCAACACGAAGAACGCCTCGTCAGCCTCAACTGTCCATTGAAAATTGTCCTCTTTCTTTAACTTGAAGAATGGAGCTCCTCTTTCCCCTAGACAGGAGATAAACCTTCCAAGGGCCGTCATGCAACCGGTGAGCTTCTGGATTTTTTTAGCGTTGTTGGGTTTGTCCATCTTCATTATCACCGTTATTTTGTCAGGATTGGCCTCAATACCCTGGTTGCTGATGATGAACCCGAGTAGTTGTTCGGATGGTACCTCAAAGACGCACTTCTCGGGGTTAAGCTTCCAATGAAATTTTCACAGGTTAGCGAATGTCTCGATGATGTCGCTGATGAGGTTGTCTCTTTCTCTGTACTTTATGACCATGTCATCGACGTATGCCTCGATGTTACGGCCTATCTGCTCTGAAAGGCATCACAGGATGACTCGCTGGTAAGTTGCCCCTGCGTTCTTGAGGCCAAAGGGCATTGTTGTGTAGCAGTATGCTCCGAAAGGTGTGATGAAGGATGTTTTCTCCTGGTCTTCTTCTTTAAGGTTGATCTGGTGGTAGCCGGAGTAGCAATCGAGGAAGCATAAGAGGGAGCATCCTACCGTCGAGTCAACTACTTGGTCTATCCGAGGTAGCCCAAAGGGATCTTTTGGGCAGTGTTTGTTTAGGTCAGTGTAGTCGACGCAAATCCACCATCGTCCCATCTTTTTTCTTAGCAAGACTGGATTAGCGAGCCATTCAGGATAGTAGACTTCGCGGATGAATCCTACTACTAGGAGGCGGGTGATTTCGACTTTGATCGCCTATTTTCTGTCTTGGGTGAACCTCCGTAGCTTCTGCTTTATCGGCTTGGCAGTCGGATATACATGGAGTTCGTGTTTGGTTAGCTCCCGAGGAACCCCAAGCATATCGGAGGACTTCCATGCAAAGATGTCTATGTTGGAGCGCAGGAAGCTGATGAGCGTGATTTCCTATTTGGGGTTAAGCCCTGCCCCGATAGTTGTGGTATTTGTTGGATCCATGTCAGAGAGGGCGATCTTCTTGGTGTTCGAGGGTGTGGAGGAGATCCCCGAAGTGGTTGGTGCCTTGACTAGGATTTCCGCGGCCTCGGGAGGATGCACGTAGACTTGCCTAAGGGTTTTCTCCATCTGAGCCGATAGGTCGACAGCCTCTGCTAGGACGAGACTATCCTTCTCACACGCACGGGAGGTGCCAATGTTTCCCTAAACAGTGATAACTCCACCGGGACCTAGCATCTTCAGCAGCAATTATGGGTAGTGCCCGATGGCCATGAACTTGGCTATGGATGGCTTTCCTAGGATTACGTGGAATAAAATGTTGTATTCTGTGACCCAGAAGGTGATATGCTCGGTCCGATAATTGTCTCAAGAACTGAATGTGACTGGTAGAGTTATGGAGCTGAGCGGTACCGAGCTTTGTCTGGGTATGATACCGTAGAACGGGAAGTTATCCTCTTTTTAGAGGTTGCCGACCGAGATGCCGAGATTAGTGAGGGACTGACAGAAGAGGATGTTCAGCCCACTCCCTCCATGAATCAGTACCTGCCTCATGCGTACTTTGAGTATCACTAGGTCAACCACCAGCGGCCAACGCCCAGTTTTTAGGATATTTGTCCATTAGTCATCCTGAGGGAAGGTGATCGGGACTTTCGACCACCGCAGCTGCTCAATTTCCTCAAAGCCTACGGCATTAATGCATCGATCCAGAATCTTCTATTGCCATTTGGTTTCGACTGACGCGGGGCCTCCGAAGACAATGTTCACAGTCTTATGAGGCTCTTTGAAGTCATTGACGTCTCGAGGCCAACTATCCTTCTTCGGGGCATCGTCATTGTCCCGGCGTCTTTTGCACTGGCGGGGATTGTTGCGTGATTCTTTGACGAGTACATCCTACAGAGAATAACACTTGCGCATGGTGTGCTTGCCCTTTGGATGAAATAGGTACGGTTTGTTAAGTTCTTCCACATGGCTTCATCCTCCTAGTGTCGTGAGCTGTAGGTGGCCGCCACGGTTCTCTCTGTTTTCCTCTTTCGCTCTTGTTTGCCATGAGAGGATCTTGGTCGGTCGTCTTCTTGCCGGGGGGACCGAGGTCGGTCGTCTTTATTCCAACGAGATTGACTCTCGTGGCATGATCGCTCAATCTTTTCCCTTCGAGTATCCTTGCAGTCGTCGTAACTTTCTGCAATAGAGATCATCCGGGCTATGGTCTTCGGCTTCTTTCTCACGAGTGCCCCGTGCAACTCAAAAGAGTGGTGCGGGGCATCGATGAAGCAGTTGATGATGTCCCGCTCATCGATATCCACAACCATAGTCCTTTTCTCCAAGAACCTTTGGATAAAACTACGGAGCATCTCATCCTCCTTTTGTCGTAATCGCTAGAGGTCGTATCGGGTCCTGGGCTTCTGTCACGTTCCCTGATAGTGGTCGATGAAGGCTGAGCGGAGTTGAGCCTGAGAATCGATAGAGTTCCTGGTTAGCCTTGAGAGCTAATTATTGGTAGACGAAGAGAGCATGACCAGAAGATAGTTTACCATGAACCCCTCATCCCCTCCTACTACCCGAACAGCGGTGTAGTAGAGTCGTAACCACTATGAGGGATCGTTTTACCATCATATGGTTCGATTCCCGCTGGACAGAATGACCTCAGCCACCTAACCTGCCTCAAGCACCAAGTGAATGCAGGGAAACCGCCGTGATCATCTCGGCTTCTGCTTCTTCTGTGATTACGGGGGTTGCGACCTTCAGTCGAATCATCATGTTCGGCGTTGCTGCCAATACTGCTGTGGCTATTTTTAATGTTGCCTTGATTATTGGTCTACCTGTGGATCTCAGAACGCAGCCTGTTCTGCCTTCCTGTGGGTGGTGGTTATAAGTGGTCACCGCACGGGCCATCAACAGGTGGGTTTTGGCTGTGTGACGGTTGGTATCATTCCTGACCATCGTCCTCCTTGTTTTCTAGGGGAGGAGTCGGTGGTCGAGCTGGGGTTAGAGCCGGGGTGTTGATTTGAGTTGCTATCGCCTGAGCGAGCGCTTTGGCTCATCGTAGCTCTAGGGTTTTGGGAAGAGAGCTGAGAGCCCTCTCAATGGCCACCAGGTTGGTGGCTGGAGTTTTGAAGACTTTCTCTCCATTGAACTCTAGGGTGAATTCATCTTCGAGGTTTCTACGGATCTCATTGTTTTGTTCAACCCGACCGGCTTCTGCGAGGCGCCGCCTCTCGCTACTAGTGGTGGATAGCACCCCCACAACCATCATAACAAGATTGGCCAGGAGCCACCGACTATCCTCGAACCTGTCAAGCCACCTGGTTTCCGTCCACTAACGCTGAACCGTCAGCCCTTTTTTGTTGGAGAACATGATGTAGTCTCAAAGTCAATCCGTCCGTCCGTCCGTTTGCCTCATCGAGGGACTCGACAAGGCAAGCTGTCCCTCTGAATCCCCGACGAATGTCAGACTCCCAAATACGAAGATGTAGCCAGTGGGGACGAGGAAATCTAAAAGAAGTGCCATCGGATCCTGGTGAAAGCGACGTAACCCCTACCTGGCATGCCAACTGTCGGTGAATCACCGATTAGTCCACCCAAGGTGATACCCGAGGTGGTGATTAGATGTGTTTAAGGAAAACGCAATGCCTTCGAACCCGATGGTCAACTCTAGAATACAAGAGCCAAGATTTATACTGGTTCAGGCTTCCTAGAAGATAATAGCCCTACATCCAGTGTTTTGATGTGTACTATGATGATGGATCTTACAATATGACACAATCAAGCTATCAAGGCTTGGGATGTCGAAAGCAAGAAAAATATGGTAGAGCATGATAATTAGATGTTTCTAGGGGTCTCGCCTAATAATTTCAAGACTCTATCTCGAGTAGGACTTAGATTTCCTACCAAACTCGGGTACTAAATCCCTAATTACAATGATTCCGGTACAAATAAACCCCTAGATATCATATCCAGAGCTTAACTACTCGATAAGAACTCAACTTTCCTTATCGGAATCAAACCCCTGTTTACGGGCCATACCGGATGATCAATGCTGGTCTTGGCCTGCCCTTGATCCGGTCGGATAAGCCCAACTATGAGACACCCGGGGGTCACATCCCTGACGGTTAGTGTTCCAACCAACTCTCGTCTCCATTTAGGGTTCTAATTATGTTGTGGAATATGGCTGCTGCTGCTGAAATTTTTATTTTAGATTGGAAAAAGTCTACTTTACCCCCTAAAGTATTACCCTATAGACGAATGTTGCCCCTAACTAAAAAACTAGACTCTTAATCCCTAAACTAATCTATACCAGACAAATAACCCCCTGGGGCGGTTTTCTACGGCGGTTTTGCTGACGTGGCAGTCCACGCTAGTGGTTTTACTAACGTGGCTGCACGCTAGAATCTAAACGATGGGACCCATTTGTCAGTCACACAAAATTTTTTGTTTTTTCTTTCTTTTTTTTCTTTTCTTCTTTTTTCTTTTCCTACTTTTCTTTTTCTTCTTTCCTTCTTTTTTTCCTGGCTTCCTTTTTTCTCTGGCCGAAACCGTAGCAAGCCGCTTGAGGGGCAGGGAGGTGTGGTGTGGCGTGACATGGCGGTGAGGCGCGGCCACGAGGTGTGGGAGTTCGGCCACGGTGGCAAGGCACGGCAGCGGGGGGAACGCGCGGGGGCTTGGCCGTGGC
>KE373090.1:465406-476883 GCA_000418225.1 Zizania latifolia
CGCGCCAAACTTTCCCGCGTGCTTCGCGCCGCTTCTGCACCGCAGCGTGCTAAAGCGTTCCACCTACGCGCGCCAGCGCTAAATATGGCTCTTAGCCCCTAAGCGCAGCGGAGGCCCACCGCATGGCGCGTAAGCACGCTGCAGCGGCCGCTTTCCAGCGCATTTGCGAACCTTGTAAAAAACTAACAGCCACACCCCGTTGGACTTCTCGTTCACTCCGTCAGTGCCTCTCCTCGTTCACTCCGACATCTTCTCTACATTGGACAACATTGTGGTGCATCCTGTTTGTGTCATGTATAAATAGTTTACGCCTCTAAAATTCTGTTGTGAGGCTTAAAATAGCAAATCAGATAATAGCCACGAAAGTCTACATAACACCCTATGAATTATTATCTAACGTGGCACGCAACAGAGCAAAACCAGTTTACAAAACTACCTTAAGGTGTTAAGTAAACGGTATTTAAAAGGTTAAGAGATTAAATACCTAATTTATTAGGTTAGGGGGTTAAGTAATCAATCAGCAATACATGAGGAGGTTATGTAAACTTATTCCTTTTATCATTAATATTTGATATATTTCTAAGTACAGTAAACAATAACTTATACTCAAGTTAATTATACAATTAAGTGAAAGGATATTTTGGTTACATGAATTTTCCAATTTTAGAGACACATTTTGTATTTCTCACCAGGGCCTCAAATTTACAGAGATGGTCCTAAGTACAACCCCCTCCTCCGATCGTTAATATATAACATTTTGTTAAAACACCATATATTAATAAACATATTTAAAACGTCACATATTAATGACCAAAGGGAGTACTTAACCAGCAAAGTCAAGTGGATCACATAGATTCCACAATATAACTAACAGTTATTTCTGAATCTCTAATTAATCGAGAACTACTATGAGTACCATGAGCACCAGTAGCTAGGTAAGTTAAAAAAGAGACAGCAATGATGGGTAGGGAAGGGCTATCACTTACCCATCTCCCTCATTAGACATCATCGAGGGACTATTGGAGCCTAGGAAAAACATGAGGGGCATTGGCAGTAAGAGGTACATAATAACTGCAGAAAATGAGATTGGCAACCTATAAATTCCATCAAAACAATTTTCAAAAATGAGTAAGAAATATTGCCAATGTAAACAATTTTTTCTAACCTGTTAACATTGGCCACCAGTTGTTATACAGAGCACATGCCTGAAGAAGAGGTTGCCACAGGGACTCGGGCAAATGTCAGAAAGGATAATAAATAAGCTAGTGCAGAGATATTAAACTTGGATGCTTACCAAAATTTGCAATACGATTCCACCAGAAACCAGTATTGCAAGAAGGGCAAGTCTCCCACTGTGCAAACATGTTCTCATACTACGTGATAGCGCCATTGTTTCCTTTGCTGTTGTTCAGAATTCAGATTCAATTTCTGGAATGGGAAAAAGGTTGAGAAGCAAAATATTATTTATTGAACTGGAATCAGAAATACATTATAGATAGTACGTGGAGTATATAACCCAAGCATCGGCACAGGAAATCAATCACCTCGAATATAATGAGAAGTATTGCCTCAGCTAACCTATCGCAGAAACAGTTGTGTAGAAAAAAAGTATGCTCTTTTAACTGATGAATTGCCAGCTTCCCAGCTAAAAGTACAAGCACGTAACAATTCGAACAAATTCTCCAGCTAAAAAATTAGGGTGAAAATAGGCTGAATCACAACGATGTGATTTGTTACATAGGAACAGTAATACATCTAGACTAATAATTTCAATTTATCTAAACTACCAGTACCTAATATGAGTGAATTGGTGACTCGGACAGAACGCAGTCAACGCGCATACGATTGTCCAGCAAAAGGAATGCACAGAACAAACGCAGAGGGCAACAGACCTAAAAGTGGGCTTGGGGTTCAGCTCAACCGAAAATTTTCCTTTTTCGGAAACTCGAGCTGCTAATCCTTCGTACCGAGATAGGGGCAGGTGGAAGGAGGGCAGCCGCGTCGGCTCTCCAAACCTCCTCGCCAGCCGGGAGCGCGAGGAGGCGAGATCTATCAACCGGCTCTGCGGATTGGAAACAGAGAGAGATGAATCGAGGGCGGCGGGAAACAGAGAAATTGATGGATCAAGACGGATGCATACTGTGGCTGCGTCCCGGGAGGACCGAACAGGCGGCCGCCGCCGCCACCGCGCGCGAAGGGATGGCAGGGATGGCGACGCGCCGTCAGCCGCGGCCGAGGCGCGAGGAATTTCCGGCGTGGGGGAGGAGAGGCGAGTTGGATTTAGGATGGATGGAGAACAGGAGAACGGTTGGTGATGTAGACGGCCCAGCGAAGGGAAGGTTATTGATTATTAGTCGAGAATAATCGATGATGGATCGGATTAGCTCATTAGCTGGCTGTTGTATGAGGGCTGGCTGTTGTACGAGGAAATGCCGAAATATGATACTCCCTCTATTTTTTAATATAAGACATTTTGGTTTTTAAAAATTAAATTAAACCAGCTAATGAATTTTCCTTTATACCCCTCCCCAAGACTCCTCTGCTCGCCGTTGCCGCCGCCGGTCTTCATTTCTGTCTCCCCCGCCTCTGCTGTCTCCCAGTGGCATATCTGTCTCTCCCACCTCTGCTGCCCCCAGTGACATATCAAGGGCTCTCTAGTGAACACCGAGGGCTCGCCACCGCCAGTGAACATTGAGGGCTCTTCGCCGCCGGTGAACATCGAGGGTTCGTCGCTGCTCACGGCGTTTCAACTTGGCTGCCAGAGATAGGTTGTGCCCGTTCTTCCCTCTAGCCGATTTTATTTGCGCCATCTCATCAAACTTCATGGTGATATGCCTCCTCGACCTCAATGCTACTCCTCTTGATGATGATGGAGACGATGAAGATGTGCTTGGAGTTGGCGAAGCTGTAGCTAGCGAGGAAGATGGAAACGACACTGCTCAAGATGAAGGCATCAATGTTTCTCAGGATGCAATCAACATCGCTATGGATGAAGGTGATGCAGTTTCAGAAATTTGTGATGTTTGTTGCATGTTACGGAGTATACTCTAAAATTTATGGTTCAGAAATCAGATTGTTCTATGAGTACAACTCATTATGAAATTTTCAGAAATCTGATTACTTTTATTGGAGTAATCAGATTGTTTTAGGTGTAGTAAAATTGGAGTTCTTGTTCTAAACTTGTTCTTGGAGCTGAGTAATCCCTGTGACTCCTGTTCAGAAATCACATCTTAGAAGAAACAGTCTGAAACCTCTCAAAACTCTGATTTCTAAAGCTGCTAAGCTAGATTGACCATCACAGTTGAATTAAATGCATAATGCAGTAGTAGATGCACACACACATGTTTGGTCTGAAGATGCATATGCCTAAAATGTCTGAGATGTTCAGTTTTTAGTTTAGTTTTCAAACACGCATGTGATACAAATCCAACTTATAAATACGGAGTACATTCAGTTTTTAGGTTCAGTTTCTAGAAATGGAGTAGAGTACCTGTTCTAATTTTTGTTCAAAAAATATTATGGGAGTACTCATTGTTGTTTTGTGTCATTGTTGCCCTTGTAGGTGTTGAACAACCACAGAGGAGGTTAAGGAAATGGTTAGATGATGACCAGAGATATGATGTTTATACTGCATTACATGCACAAAGTATAGATGGGAGATTAAAGAAGAATTCAACAAAAAAGGTTGCTGAAATTTTCAATGCACACGTCTGAGTTATTCAAAGGATTTGGATGCAAGCAAGGGGATAGATTGCCTTTGGACAAGAGGTTGATGTCAAAAACAAAAGAAGTGGTCGATGTGGCGCCAAGAAAATCAAACTTGATCTCTCATTAATCACCGCGATTCCACTAAACAGAAGATCCACTCTAAGGTCACTTGCAAAGGAATTGGATGTCAGCATTACAACATTGCACAAAAAATTCAAATTAGGTCGGATAAAACGCCACTTCAATTTACTGAAGCCATATTTAAGAGAGGAGAACAAGATAGAGAGATTAAAAAATTACATTTCCATATTAGATCAGAGAACTCTAGGAGATGTTGATCCTAAATTTAATGACATGCAGAATATTATCCATATTGATGAGAAATGGTTTGACTTGACAAAAAAGAATAAGACATACTAGTTGTACCAAGAAGAAGAACCACCTCTACGCACTGTTCAAAATAAGAATTGCATTGGTAAAGTTATGTTCCTAACTGCTGTAGTTCGACCTAGATTTGATGTCCCAGATTTGAATCTTGGGTTTTATCACCACTTCTATTCCTTGCTCTCAGTCAAGATGCAAACAAAGCTAAGTTGATCAAAAGATAAGCATGCCAAGATTCATACTTCTACCAATCAGCTTGGCATTCTGCAATTCAAGTTCTACTCCTTGTGCTAGAAAAAGAACTAGACTTTGTGTGCTTTGCTCTGGCAAGCTTCACATGTGCATCCACAAAGTTTTCCATGCACTTGACCTCCAACTGCTTGAGGAAGACGATTCACTGCCTCTCTATTTCCAGTGCTGGGAGTACATCTCTGCAAAAGCCTCGATCGCCCTTGCCGGCTCCCACAGCCGTGACCACCATGTTTGGGTCTAGACGGTGTGCACCGCTGCCAAGAAGGCGGCCACGCTCCCAGCGAAGAGTGGCCTCTCGCTCCTCTCGTTCGGCAAGAAGTGCCCTCCCAACCACCGCGACACCGTGTCGTGCCTCGTGCTCCACGTCGTCGCCGGCCTCCTATACACTGGGTCCCACGACCACACCGTCAAGGCCTGGAAGCTATCGGACGACAGCTGCGTCGACTCCTTCGTTGCCCATGATGGGGCCATCAACGCCATGCTCATCAACGAGGCCGACGGCTGCATATTCACCGGCTCCACCGATGGCCTCTTGGAAGCAGAGGCGGAGAGGGCAGGAATAAAGTGAGTAGATTGGAGAAAGCGACAGTGGCGGCGGCGAGCGTACAGTGAGAGGAGATGGGCTGTCTGGGAATAAAAATTTAGGACTATTGGCTTTGGTCAGAACGACTTAGAATAAGATAAAATGACTCAGGACCCAAAACGTCTTATATTAAAAAAGAGAGGGAGTATTATGATTGAAGTTGCTAATTATACTGATTTAATAACTCTAGGTGGCTTTAAGTACTGCAAGCAATATTCATTAGGTTAACAGATAACAAAACCAATCCTATTACGATTAACACAGGTCTGATAGTAGATCTAGTTTATGTTAAATTTAAAAACTGTAGTTATCAGAGATAACAAGTCTGGTTTATATTAAATCTAAGAAATATGGCTATCAAATCAATTATTACGGTTTTGTCACAATATGTGTCGTGTGGCAGGACGTAGCTAGGGTAGTCTATATAGACCTAGGACTACCCTAGTTTTGGGACAGAGACCCATACCCCCGCATGCCTAAGCCTACTTCTACATGCTGTGCTGCTCTCTTGCATGCTTTGTCCTTCGCTCGCCGTCCGCCCTGCGCTGAGGCCTTGCCCTCCGAACGCTTCCTCTTGCCTCACTAGAGCATGAACTCTTTGCTTCGCGCCCCTCCGTTTATGTCTCACGGTCTCACCCATATGTTCTGTTATGATGTTTTTCTCATAACTTGTTTTTCTTCATATGGGTTTGTCAACTAGAATCTGTTTCTTTCAGAGGTTTATGTGTCATTCTATTTTCTTTTTGAGTTACATTGTGCTTTTCAATACACCACTAGTGCTATTGCTATGTTTCTTTAAGATGCTAGTGGAACGGCACACCACTGAACTGCTTCTGAAATGAGCTTTAGAGTTTTGATTGATATTCTTAATCAAAACAAAACTGTGTGTTTTCAACAAAATCTCAAGTAAAGTTTTTTATGTGAAAATGGAAGTGGTAGATACTATTCTAACAACCGTAAATGATTACTTTTCGTGATCCCATCAATTTCAAATTTGTTCCATTTTACATGAGAAACTAATTCTAGAATAACATTTGTTTTTAAGTTTTACATAATTTCATCCAATCAGAAATTGAGAGTACGTGTTGATATTTTAAGCTTTAGTTTTGTTCCTTTTGTTTTTAGATAACTTGTTATAAAAAGTAAGCAGTGGTTCTTTTGCTGCGTTTCCCAAGTACATAACTTTATCTTTACAAAATAAAGACTTTCATGACTATAAGAAAACATAGAGTAGATTAGTATTGTTGCAATCTTCTATTCATCTTAAACCTTTTATATCATGAAAAAATGTAAGACCGTTTATATTGTATTTTATGTAAATTTCGAACTTATTTATTGATTTTAGACATTTTATAATATTGTGACATATTATTTTCTTATCTATATATTACTTTTTACGCTTACCAAATTGTACACGTGTATATTGAATTTACGATGTTATAAATATTTAGAGCATAGAGTGACTGGTGGCTAGACACGCCCAACAAAAAATTCCTAGCTACGCCACTTAATACATTTTTTACGTCGTGTGCCTGTGTTCCTTTTATTCTGTTCGAAGGTTGATTGTATTTTTTTACTTAAGTACCATTTAGAACATTTAATATTTTATAACCACCGAATATTTTTACTTCAAAATCAAAGTATATTTCTTATATTCGTATCAGTATATTGTACTGACATCCGTAGTATGTGTCTGTCATGCACACGTCTCGTAAGACAGAGCCAGCCAATTACACATTCACAGCAGAAGAATTTCCAAAATGTTTTGGGAAGCAAGCAGCCAAACATACGTATAAATGAAAACAACGAGAGACGAAAGGAACGAGCCAGACTTATATCGGTATTAACTCGTAGAGAAGGAGCAAAGCAAGAGTGCAAGACGTTATTCGAACAATCAGATCTTGAACAACACAATTTCGCGTTTCCATAGGCCTTAATAACTCTTTCGGAGGAATTAAGCGTAATAATTTAAACTGGACTTCTTTTTTGCTTGCACTTGTATGATCCCTTCATTGAAATCTTCGTGTGTCACCTGCGTGAGCAACGATAAGGATCAGCCACCGCAATAAATTATCTACTGTTCCCAAATACAGTTGCCCGTGCTTCATGAGAACGTACAGAAACCAAAAAATAACAAAGTGACAGCTATCGTGGGCATGGGCCTAGAGGCAAGGCCCCACAATTTAACGGACGTGAGCGGTACCTACATAAACAGTAGGTGCACGATAATATAGCAAATGTCTAGGAATTAGACCCTCCATTCCAAATTACAATCATTTCTACCATTAAATTTTATCCCAAATATTATAACTTCTACAATTTTTCTCTTAAATCTTCTTATTTTACCCCTATCTGAAGTACTAATTATTTAGAGTACTAGTTAAGATAGTTCGGACTTTTTTCCTTGCATTTTAATAAACGCGTCAAAGTCTAGAAACGGCTATAATTTAGGACAGAGAAATTACTATTTTAGAGATAAAATTAGATTTCTTATTTTAGAGACAATGTTATATTGAGTTGTAATCTATTTTTTGGATTTTAGATATCAACTTTTTTAGAGTAAGTCATGTCAACTATATATATAGAAGGATATATAAGAATGAGTTGTATCTTTGGTTCATTAAGCAATGAAAAATTAGTCTAATCATTCTCAATGTTATCATCCTAGTCTATGGTCTTCTCATCCCTAGCAGCTGACGCAGTCCAACTATCCTGCTGACGGTATTTATCATATCATGAATTTAGTACATAACAACTTAGTATCTATGACAATTTAATATCAGAGCTATCAGAGCTACTAAGTCGACAAGGTCCACTTTAGAGGTCAGCATTGACAAGTTGCTGAGCATCGTTGCTATATCCTGTTGCTGCTTGAGAAACATATCTCCTCCAGCTGCTGTTGAGAACTATGAAGAAACGAGATCTTCAACAGCAGCTGGAGAAGATATGTTGCTCAAGCAGCAAGCAACTTGTCAATGCTAGCCTCTAAAGCGTACCTTGTCTACTTAAGTTGTACCATGGTTGTGCTGACCATAGCTTGGTACCAGAGCCACTCACCATAGCTTTTTGTGCTGACCTTAAAACTATAGAAGTTGTCCTCTATGCAGGGCGGTTCCAAGGGGTAGTCCAGGTGGGCCCTAGACTACCATGGAATTTAGCCCATTAAACATCTAGATATCAAAAATTGGCCCACCTGCTGCTTGCTCTCCAGATCCCACACGCCACAGTCCCGCACGGCCGCACGCCGCCAAGAGCTTGCCCATTGCCACTCGCCCTCTATGCCCAGATCTAGCGACCAGCGAGGCCGCGACCACGCCAGCCAACGCCGAAGCGCTCTGCCTTCGTCCGGAGCAGACAGACACGCCGGAGTCTCCGCTCAACGTCTCAACCTAATCGCTACACGCCAGGCGCGCCTTCGCCGCCCTGACGCCCGTCGCATGGCGCCACGGCCCACGCCCCCTCGGCTCCCGGCGGCCGGCTGACCGGATCCCGCACGGCCGCACCAGCGGTACCGCAGCCACTGCCCACGGCCCACTGCTGCACGCATCAGGCGTCACGCCCGCGGCTCGCACCAGCAAAAACAGGCAAACAACAATAGCTTCTGGAGTTCTGTAGACTGGTGAGCAATAGTACTAATCCCCAATTCCTGATACTAATTTCTTGTGAATTTGTGATACTAGTGATTAGCGAAGGGAACTCCATCCGTACCAAGTTAAGGCTACAAGGCTACAGTTTAACTCTTTTGCAAATTGTAATTTTATTTTCATAACTACAAACAATCACTTTACTGTTATAGTGTTATAGAAACTAGACTATGGTGTTATGCGGCCCTGGTTATGCTCATATGTTGTTTCAGTACATTTGATGTAGTTTGTGACTTGTTTTTATGTGTTAGATCATTAAGGTATGAGGGCTTACAAAATCTTAGTGAACTCTCTGTTAAACTTGCAAACTTACTTTTATTAAGAAAGATGTATTTTCAAAAGTTAGTAAAGATGACATCATTAAGACTTTCATGACTAAAAACTCAAAGAATAGAGAAGAAGTAGATTATAATTTTCTGTTTATGTTAGATCTTTCATATTTAAATTATTTATGTTGTAACTTTGCGACTTATGGACTTAAATGTTGATTTTAGTGGATTTATGAAGTTATACGATACCAGCGCTATATTTATGAGATATTTTGAAGTTTTGAAGTATGAATAGGAACACTCAGCGAAAAATTCCTGAAGCCGCCACTGCCTCTATGTCATGGTGAGCCATCTACTCTACCTAGTTATTGAGATACTCCATTCAGTGTTTAATGTTTATAGTGCATTAGTGCCGAGAAGATCTACCTCGAGCTAGAAGAGCTTAGCGACCTATAATAATCTTATATTTATTTTTAGTTCTTAATAATATAATAAGTTAAAATGTAAAAGACTTAAGTCATAACTCTATTAGACATTATGTTAGGATTAAAATCTCACTACAACTCAAGGACGAGCTGCTTCAAAGGAGGGTAATGCCTTGGGCAGGATTATGAAGGACAAAGCTCACAACCAAGCATAATATATGTGAACAATACCCACGTGAACAATACAAACAGTATTGTAGCATCATTTTAGAAATTATTAGTTTAGAGATAACATTATATTTCTTATTTTAGAGATAATATTAAGTTATATGTTTCCTAAATTTTAGAACATAAGACCGGATTTAATATTTTATAGTACAACGAATCTAGATAATGTCACTGTCTAAATTCGTTATACTATAAAGTATCAAATCTAGTTCTAGGTTACAATATTATGGGACGGAGAAAATAGCTTCTTGAGAGTCAAGTTATACCATCTATATTTCATTAATCATTAAGAATGAATAATTAGTCTAATCTCTTCCAATGTTCATCACCTTAATTTAAGTTCCTTATCTTGTCCTAGTAGCCGATGTAGCCCAGCTATCCTCCCAACGGTATTTATCTTGTCATAAATTTGGAACATGACAGAACAGAAATTTGGTATACAATACTTAGGCCTCTTTGGTACAACTTATTAGCAACTTAATCTTAAATTAAAAGTTAATTATGTGTCAAACAAAAAATTTATAGCCAGCTTAAATAATAATTATAATCAACTACGTAACTAATAGTCAGAATCAATAATCTCATTATTTATCCAATAATCAAGATTATGTTATAATCTCGAGTATTTTAAGCATTCCCAAAGAGGCTTTAACTAGTTTGCTTGGGAAATTTGCTTGGAAATACCAATCCACATATTATTGGTCAATATATGCCAGAGAAGGTATTGATCTGATGTTTATTATTCTAAATTTTATTTACTGAACATTTCCCCCGGGCTCCAAATCCATTTTATTTGCAGTATTTGTGTTCCATTATTCTACCAATAGATTGACAGGGTCCAATCAACCGACAAGATGAACAAAAGGCACGTGAACAAAAAGCAACACAAACCTCTGTAGCATCCCGGCGTAGAGCAAGCATGCCAGCTTCTACACAAACGGCCTTCAGTTGTGCACCATTGAAGTCATCTGTAGATCGTGCCAACTCTTCAAAGTTGACATCAGGGTTTACATTCATTTTTCTTGAATGAATCTACAAAAGATAACAAAAAAACTTATTTTAGTTCTGACAGGAGGTTTATTTTAAATTCTAAGAAAGCTAAACAAGTCAGCAATTTTTGGAACAAGTAGCCAACACATTTCAGGAGCCATACTTGCAAGATTCTAGCTCGTGCTTCTTCCGATGGATGAGGGAACTCAATTTTTCGGTCCAGACGGCCAGACCTCATCAAAGCAGGATCAAGAATGTCTGCACGATTAGTTGCAGCTATCACCTGAAGTAACACAGCATCCAACCATTAGGTAGATAAAATAGAATGGAACATTGAAATATTGATTCATTTCTTAAATAATGGTCAGCAGAAGAATGCCTAAGGCTTCTCATTTTGCACTTAAACACATTTTCCATTTTATCAGATCAACGAAACCAAAAAAATGGATTAAACTATCATTACAGTAACAGTAAAGCCTTACAATTTGCAACAATTCAGACAAAAAGGACAAATAAACATGCTGACCTTTATCCTCTCATCACTACTGAATCCATCTAGCTGATTCAGCAACTCCAACATTGTGCGTTGCACTTCTCTGTCACCACTAACTTCGCTGTAGCAAAAAATTACAGTTCATTATACTCTGAGCAATAGTATATCTAGTTGCACACATTGCAATAAAGGTGATATGTTCATACTACATTAATAGGTTAACCATTAAAGCAGTACATGTGCAGCGTATACATAGTTGTTACGGCGACGCGGCGAAGCGTGGCGACCTACCACCTTCACAACTTTACAGCGCCTATGGCGCGTGGCGCGGCGTCGCCATAGACACATCAGCGTGGCGAACAATATAGAAAAATATCTTATAGGATTTAGAAAAATATATCAATATATAAATGCTAAAATACTAAATTGCAAATAACAATAGTAATATAGCATGGTAAACATAGCAATACAATATGAAGTTACAATATTATCACTTTAGAT
>KE373090.1:489605-505839 GCA_000418225.1 Zizania latifolia
AGTCTCGCTGCCATGATGGTGTCTTTCTAGGTTACGCTTTGCATTCTCGCGGTTTTCGTGTGTGAAACCTAGACACCAAGCAGCTTGTTGAGACGTGTGAGGTAATAGCTTAGAGATAAAAAAGTATTCAATTATAATCTCATAAAACTAGAGACCAAATATAGACATGATTCATTTACTTATAACCTCACCGCCACATTATTATATAAGGCGGGAAGGGGACCCTAAGACAATCAAAATATATATGATAAGTTGTGTCTACTAAAGTTAGTCTTATCTCGTCAATGTTATATATATAGCTAAATAAAAAATTATATCATCTAATATATCATTAGAATATAATATGAATTATCATATTTATAAATTCATTTTGGACATATGACATCCATAATTGCTCCAAAAAATTGTAAGCTGGGCTGGTACCGAGAACGCTGCCATAAAGCTGCTGTGGACGGAGCGCAGCATAGGCTAGCATTAGCATGAAATCAGCTTATATAGAGAGATTTTTGGCATGCTCACTAGATACGTCATTTTCCATGTCAGCATGACGTCTCCTGTGGTTCACCTGGTGTGCCGTAATATCGGGAGAAAAACTGATACATTGGCCTGCCAGGCCCACCTACAGTGACATACATAGATGACGAAGTGGGCCCAAAGTCGATATACAGCCGCACCCACCAACATAGGCAATTTTCCTTGCTCAGCTATGCATCTCGATATACATTGGCAAACTTTTGGTCAATGGAAATCAGTCCGGAGAGAAAGTATACATTGGTAATGGTAGTCAATATCTTCTTTTTTAAGGCTTTTTGGTTTTAGGATTTTTAGAGAAAAAATGTTGGATTCAAACTAAATTGATACTATTCATTCTTTGGAATAGGTGATTGGTATATGGGAAAAATGAAGGAAATTTTCCTTTTCCTTCGATTTTATAGAAAAAGTACATGAATTTAAACATCCACTCTAATCTCTTTTTTCCTTTCCTTTGTTAAGTCCAAAGCAAATCAATACTTAAAATTTTAAAGTGAGAACAATATAAGTAGCTTTAATATAATTTAATATGAATGTTTAGAAAAATCTGTATTTAGTTTATTTATGTATTCTAAACAATATATCTCTGATTTTTCCTATGTTTTTAAATTCTTTATTTTTTACATATATTCTATCTTATTGTAACATTTTCTCTACTTCAAAGCAGACAAGTATAAAGGAGTCAATTAATGGCAATTCCAAGCCAGCAGCAGCGTCACGTCGCGTTACATCAACCTGTAATTGTGTTCACACAAGACGGCTTACGTTTTTCAAGGAAAATCGATATTCATGTTTTTTAAGTTAAAAGAATATAAATTTAATGGTGTGTTAGTCGTATAGTTGGATTAGTATTTAAAAGTATTTTATATGATATTTTTAATTTTTAGTTGTTTATGATGCATAAAAATTTTACTTTTAGAGCAAAATTGATAAATTAGTGATAAGAGTAGGACATATATATTCCGGGATAAATATGAGGTGTGCGACCACACAACAACGTCACTAAATATTTGGTAAGTTGTTCGGTTATATATATATATATATATATGTGTGTGTTTTAAGTTGTTCGGTTATATAAAATGTTGTAAGATGTCCTTCGAATCTCATATCGAGTTTAGCATATGATACTGAAATTTTCCAAGATGACTCCAAGTAAAAGACCAAAGTGTTTCTTGTTAATAAGAAAAATAATATTTTAAAGAGATATGTATAGAAGAAAATAAAACCTTTTGATTTGAGAATGGAGGACGATAATGAGTTAGAAATACAGTCTTTCTTGTTAAAGTTAAAGAGTAGAAATGAAGTTTTTTAATGAAGTGGGATAGTTATAATTTCTCTGAAAAATGTAAAAAAATATATACATCTCTTGTATTTAGGGTGACGAGCTCACCACTCCTCACCTCACCTCACGCCGCCGGGAGGCAGGGTGGCGCGGGCGGCCTACTGTTCACCGCTCGCCTCCACGCGCTAGAAAGTCCTCATGCGGCGCAGCCTTTCAAGTTTGAAGGCCAACCTGCCCAGCCAGCAGGCCACCACCGCTCTCCTCGGCCGGAGATCGGAATCGCGAGGACGCGACGAGCGGGACACGGCTTTTTCTCCTCTGACGCTGGCCGGCCGGCTGCTGGTACGCGGCCAGCCAGCCTCTTGCTTGCAGCAATCGACCCATCGCCTGCTGGCTGCTGGTCAAAATACTCCAACGGCAGGGCTCATGTACACGCGCCTAACTCCTGCCGATAGCTACAGAAGAAGCTGCCAAGAGAATCGAATCGATCGGTCAGTGAAGTGAAGGGAGGCTAGTAATTAGGCCTTCCGATTGAACTAACGAACAGTATGTCGTGTATATATATGCTGCTGATCTCGTTGCATTTGAACCGCGTGTCCGGATCGACGAGCTAGCGGTATGTCTGATGCAGGAGTGCAATAATATAGTATATATAGCAATGTACGCCGACGGTACAACATTGGTCGCTCACCTTTGGCGTACAAGAAGGAATGGAACGGGTGGTTCTCTGCACGTGCAAGGAATAGAATAGAATGGTTCTTAAAAAAAACTACCGTGGCTTAAATGTATTTTAATTGTTTTAAGAAAATTTTATGGTAAATAATATGAATCGTTCGTACATTTGATTTAATCTAATGACCATAATTTAAGATGACGACGTGAGGTAATAATAGATCATTCTTATTTTTTATATTTTAATAATTATGGAAATCAATCATTAGTGTTTTTTCATGCGGTAGAATCAAGCAAGTCTCCTTCCTTTTCTCCATTCTTCTTTATTTTTCTCCAGCCTCCTACATGCGACGGTCTTTAATGATGTTCGATGTGCAAAGCTGATGAATGCAATAAACATCCAAACATTTTATCTGCAATTGCACATATGTTGCTGTAAACATGAATTCTCAGAGTGGGCTCGTGTGTGAGGCGTGTACAGGGCAGCGGTGGGATTCATTCTGAATTGGAGGAGCCAGCGAGTACCGGTAATAGCTTATAATTATAGTTTAATTTTAATCTCAATTAAAATAAACAAGCTAGATTAATATAAATTATTACTCTTAAGAGATAATTATTGTACCATAACATGTACCTTATTTTATCTGATCCAAAAAAATTGATTTTTAGTATTCAAAATTTCTCCCACCAAGATCTATTTTTTAATTTTTAATTTGTTTCCTTTATTAATGTGTGCACAATCATGAGTTTCGATCGGCTACAAGATTAAGTGGTATTATCTAATCAGCTCGTTTGAAAATTAGAGCTAACAAGTTTAATGAGATGCAAAGTCATTTCTGCTACTCTGCTAATCTTTCTAATAATTGTTAAAAAATGGGATAACCGATCGAGTCTTCTAACTTTTTTATTTTCTACCAAACACACATGTTCAAGCTATCATGAATGCCTATCGAACAATCTGGTCGATTGGAGTTAGCTAGGTTTCACGGGCTATGTGCTTGTGGAGTAGTGGTCTTGTGGGCAGCCCATTATTATGGACTGGATGCTGCTCCATGCATGGACCGGTAAATGATTTCACTGATCTATTGATACAATGCTTTGCTATCTCCCCAATTTTACTGATCTATTGATACAATGATATATACTGAAGATTTTGAAGGGGTAATCATAAGGTTACTTGGCTAATATATATTAACATCGTCAGATATCTCGATGTACACAGTACAAGGAATTGGAGGAGTTCATGCTCGTGAGTTCGTCAGATATCGCGTTCGCCTCGATCTGACGGCGCCATCTTTCCGGGTCGGAGCTAGCAGGCCAGCCTCACGCACTCCAGGCTCAAAACTCCTCTAATCCCGGCACTTGGTGTGCTTCAAATTTAACGTCTCCCTCTCTGTCTGTCTGTCTGTCTCGGTGGCAGTGGCACCGGTGATGGTATGATTCTGCAGGCCTGGGGGACAGACATGTGCTTTGCTGCGCGAGGGTGTGGTTTGCAATTGCACGCGATGAATGCCCACTCGATCCATCGCTAGCTCAGCAAGCTGCAATCAGCAGCAGTGCGAAATATGGCAGATAACAAGGACTGCTTGCAGCTAGCATGCATGCATGGTCAGATCTGAATGCCCATCATATCCGTCCGGAGATCCCTCTCTGTAGATCTTGGCCGTTGCGTACGTACGTATTGGAACATCGATGATCCATCTACAGGCTGGACAGGCATGCATATGTGCAGGCAGGCTCAAGTGTGCTAGCCAATCAGCTTTCCATGGATTAATTCAGATTTCAGATCGACCAAGCTCCTGACAACAGCACAAGACAAGGGGTACTCGTACGTACGTACACGCACAGCGCTGTGGATGTAGCTAGCTTGCATAAACCTGCACTGCGTTAGCTAGCTGCATGGATGCAGTAAATCATGCACAATATCGATCTCTGGATGATTAATTCTACTGTTGTACTAATCACTTCAATTATTAACCCTTTCTCTCATCTACCCGGCTTTGGCCCATGCTGAATTGCACAAGCTGAATTATGGCGCCCCACTGCATGCGTGAGGAGGGTGCAGACTTCTCTTAATTTCCCACTCTCTGAACTGGTACTGGTGGTAAATTCAGAGCATTCAAGACAGTGGAAAAACACAATTCAAGCAGCTAAGCCCCTTCTAGAATGGAACAGACAAAGGTGGTCCAAGGATGAGCAAGCAAGCTGTGCATGCATAAGAAGGTTATAAACCTCTAGCTGCACTCGCCATGCATGTCCTTTTAACCCTGCCCCCTCATGGCCTTATTGTTGTAACCTCATTTAGATCTCATGCTTCAGTGAAATTTACTCCCTCTCCTCCTGCACATCTGCTAAGTCTACCGTCTACTTGCAGACATAAAGCTTCGTCGTCCTCTCCCTCTCTCTCTACGTGTGCAGAGGTGGAGCATGACCTAGCTAGCTAGCTAAGATAGCATGCAGCTGGTTCTTGGTTATAAAAAGAGGGATCAAGAGAGGCAAATGGCACTGGAGAGGTTGCAATGTGCAGTGGATAGCTGCAGATCTGCCTTCAAGTCCATGCCATGCCTTTCCACAGCTTTCTTGAACTTCTCTTGTGCCTCACTCAGGTCACTCCCTCACTGGAGAGTGGAGACATCAATGGAAGATTATATGGAGAGAGCAAGAAGAGGGTCAAGAAAGCTGTGGGAAGAAATGGCATAACAAGGACTTTCAATTGTCAGTTGGCCGCTCCATGCAGAGAGAGGAGAGAGAGAGAGAGAGATGTGATATTGTGCTAATTTTCCATTTCATGTAAGTTGGCTTTCTAGTCCACCATGCATGCCTCACTCAAGCTTTCTCGACTTTGGTTCAGGTTTTACATAATTACTGAATTTTTAGTGTGTTTCTTGTCTCTGTAACTGTGGTGATCGACGCTCTGCTACTTGATTTTATGGCTAGCCAAGTCATCCATGCGAAGATTGCCCATGCATTTCACACTTTTTTACGGCCAATTATTTGTCATTTATTTCAAATTAACAACAGTTTAGTTGCACTGAACCAAGTAGAGGGTCTGCAGTGTGAATCATGAGCTTATGAAAACGAGTCTTCTGATAAAGGCGTTTTCACGTTATTTTCTCTCTTTACCATGCATCCAAGAGAGTACTGAAAAGGAATTTCACCTTTTCCATTTTGCTTTGTTGTTTTACTGTGTCATGTGGGGGCTTCGCATGACAAGAAAATGCATCTGGTTTTTACTGAGTTTGAACAATCAATGGGAGCAATCAAGGGCAGAGACAGGGATGGCGTGGTTGTGGCTTGAGCTACATTCCCGACTTCTTGTTGTTATAAAAATTACTATAAAATTATATAAAAGTTTTAAAAATTGAATAATTTGTTGAGACTAGTTAGATTAGCCATATATTTTTTCGTTGCCCTTGTAAGCAATATCTCATTGAATTCACTACTGTATCACATGGAGTGTGAGCAGTTGTGAAAGTGGGCTTCATGTGTTTCTTTTTGAAATTACTCCATGTTAAGTTTATTCAATTATGGCTTTCCTTTGGACAAAAGACTACTCCTATAAAAAGTATTTTATTAGTGCATACATTATGGCACTGATGTGTCAATGTCTCATTGTCACGTTGGTTATAACTTATAAGCCCACATATTATCAGCCTCACAATAGATGACATATTGTAGAAATGAATAACATAGCATTACAAAAAGGATAGAGATTCATTAAAAAACGATGGAATTAATGTTTTCTTATTTGGCACATGTGCATGTGCAGGAGAATTCATTCTTTCAAAATTCGAAGCAACATAAAATTCTGGATAATTTTAATGCCGACACACAAGTGTCAGGGATTTCTGATAAATATGACAACATATGTAAATTCATATTTTTTAAATATATGATAAATATGATAAAGAAGGACAGAAACAAGAAAGGGAAAAGGTCTGAGGGCCCACATTCTGAAAGGCTGTGGCAGGAGGGATTGGGTAGTTCCATATCCTGTCAATTTAGCTTTTGCTTTATCCCACAGCCAGTAGTGACAGAAGGCAGCTTTCCCCCTGCTCACTCCACCTCTCTTTCCTCACTCTCCTCACTTCACTTCCCTCATCACACAAAGCTCTTCTTCTATGGCAAGGTTGGTTGTTGTTATATTAGTTACCATTGCAGTTTGAAGGTAAGATAACTGTTTATCGTTAACCGCTGACTAAGAGTTAACCTAAACCGATCCAGTTACGGTTATTATCAGGTCAGTTTAACAGTAATATAGCGTTAACGCCAACCACTAACTAACGGTTAACTACCGGTAAGCAAGCACTGTTTCTTTAACCTGGGCCTACCCAGCCTCCGCTCTCATCCATCGCAACGAACAAAAGCACAGGGACTGCACATGCCAGAAAACGGGTGGGGCACTGACATCTGGGCCCCACATCTGCTGCAGGCCCACATGTAGTGTCAGTAGCTCGTGCCGTGACAGGTAAGCTGCTCAGACCGCGACGTGATTTTTAGCCCCCAGATCTCACTCACCCTGCCTGTCGTGTCGTCTCTCTCCCTCTCACTCATGTCGAGCTGAAGCCTCAAGCACCCCAGGCCTGGAATGGATTTCACTGCAAGCAAGCAAAAGCACAAGGATTGCTGCATCAGGAAGGAATCCCAGTAAAAATTCTCCCTGGAAGAACATGGCTGGATTGGAAGCCCTGCATGGAGACAATGAACAATATGGCTTCTCAGACCAAAAGAAGAAGAAGAAGAAATCTTGTTATCTTAGCCATCTTAGGTAGATGCAGAAGAGAACACAGTTACACTAGCACAGTAAGTCTTTGTAATTCAATTTGACCAATGGCAATCTCTCCTACTCATTGCCAGGTAAATTTTCTAGGATAGATGTGTGAACTCCACGCAAAATAAACTGCACAAACAAAGACGAACAGGTGCACATAAATAAGGAGAAAAAAAAAAGAAATTTGAATTCAATTCCTGCCGGTATAGTCAAGTGCATTCCTTGCAAGTTAGGCGACCGACCAGCTCGTCTGTGCCGTATGTCTGACAGAGAAATAGCTAGCCAGCTAGGTAAATGAAACAACAGTGTATGTATCCTGTTCTCGCATCATCCGTACAAACCCTGGGATTCTTTTGCCGATGTGTTGCGTCCATGGAAGCAAAAGGAATAACACTTCAATTTTGTCAAAAAAATGCTTTCATCTTTTAATTTTACAACTAATTTATCAATTTATATAAAAATAAAGATTTTTAGAGATGGATATATTATATATGAATGCACGCCTGCACAATGTATGAAATTGTATCTCCCTGATGTGTTTCGTTCACATGCATCAACATGTGTGTTCAGAGACGGATGAAATCCAGTTGTAGAAGTGTAGAAAAAAATTGTTGGGACGATGAATTCCGAGGAAAACAGGAGGATAATTCACCGTTGCGAACGTACGGTTACAAATTACAACGCGTTGTAGCACCTGATCGATGTGGCCAGACCATGTTTTAGCCACCTGTGTGCCTAGATGCATTCAAACATAGATTGTTAATCAATCAGCACGTGAAAAGTTCACGCTTTCTGTCATCTCGCTCCAGCATGCACATGTGATTACTTTGTTTGAATGCTTGTGCATTTTACTACTGTAATTAACCAGGGTATGCGTGCATGCTCAGACATTTTTTACTGTCATCTGCAGAACTACTAATTACTAATCAATCCCATGACAAATTGACACCATGTGTAATTGACCATGGTTTTGAACTTGTCATGCGTTCGAGTTTACGCAAATTGAGTACATGCATGAGTCCCAGTTGACTAATAATATTCAGAAACGGTTTGGATGAGCGTGAGTTAGCAACTAAGATTCAGTTTAAGTGTTTGTTTGGTACAACTCGATTTATCTTAAATATGGAGATATGCCAAAAGTCTAAACTCAAACCAAATCCCCTTTCATTCAAACTGATCGAGGGGTGACTGATCAACATATATGCAGGAGTATATATGTTGATATGTAGACAACAAAATGTACTCAAATTTATGGGCCCTAAATCCCTAATAGGCCATAACATGTGCGAATGTAAAATTAATTCCAACACTGGAAGGAAACGAAATCGTGTCCCTGAACTGCACTGTTTATAACCTTTTCAGATTATTGCGATCATTCATTTTTTCATAAGCGGAGATCGATGGTTTTTTATCTAGGAGTATCGGATCGACGCTATGGTTCATCTGACGCAAAAGGGAAAGATGACACATTCCTGACTTCTCTCACAGCTCTGTTTGGATGGATTGACCGATCATCTGTTGTACTTGTTCAGAGTGATCGACAAGATGCATCTCCTAGACCACACACACGTACGCTCGTACCACTACTGAATCAGAAGACAGACACATCCTCTCCATCAGATCGTGTGTATCCCGGGACAAGAAGATAGGCCAAGAAGGAGAACTGTTCAGGGGTAAGAAGACTTGTCAGTGTTGCCCAACATCACACACAAAGCTAGCCATCCATAGCCCTGATGCAACGGAAAGCAATGGCAAACGCAAGCAGTGAGCAACTGTTCGTTGAGAGCTCTGCTTACCAGTAGCCACCATGGCTAACCTATTGGAGTAGCTCACCTGGTCTAGCTAGTTAAGTGAAGTGAGAGCACGTGTCTGGGGCATGCAGTTGGCATCTCCAGGAATAAGAGTCCCATCATGCAGTGGCATAATTGGACTCATCTCCATTTGCATCATGGCAGCAAGCAACGGGGAACAAGCACTACTGGGTGTGATTTGAGGTTTCATGTATACAACTCTTCTGCAGGGCATCATCTTTTTCCCCCTTTTCAAACAAAAGATCTACTGTACTAATCGATCGATCGATCGATCGATTGCACCCTTCAAGCAACATGCATGGCAGTCTGGCAGACCAACACGCCAATCTTTTCGAACTGCATGCTCTTTTTTGTCATAAAGATGTTATCTTTGGGTGAAATTTTCATGCATACGTGTGCAGACAGTAATATTGTTCTTTGGGTTCATTCAACTAAAATATCCTGCTAAAAAACGAAATTATATACCGTATCAATTTACTCGCAAACATTACAGAACAGCAAGATAATTCAATCTAGAACTTTGGGAGCAGCACAATACACAAATTAACTTTGGCGTACTACTGGGAGAACAATACTGTTCTGGATGCCTTTTATCCTGTCAATAAAAATTGAATTCACGTCGTATCAAACAAAGAGTTATTACGAAACGACTTGTAAATTAATCGTATACTTTGTAAATTAAACAGTCGAGATCTATGAACGGTACATGGCAGATTCGTTAGGCGATAAACAAACAAACAAACAAAAGGGGAAATTTGAGAGATACTACATAATAGCGTGATTAATAAAAAATATGCATGCATGGTAGCCATACCTTCATCGATCGATCCACCGAGCGTGTGAGGCACAATTCCATCCCGATCGATATCAGATCTACCAGATTATCCATGCACGCACGCACGCGATCGACGCGAGGCCAGATTTGGCCTCTCCCTGCAATTTCCCACAGCTTTATTGAACTGCTAGCTCTCGGATCCAAGCCCAAGCGATCTATAGTAGCTATGATCTCTGCAAGCCAAGGGGTTTCACGCAGTTCAAGAAAGCTGTGGAAGATCACAAAGAGGGCCACATGTACAAGACTGCTAGATATATATGCATCGCTATTTCATGTAGAGATCACACAATCGCATTCATGCTTGCCGAATCACTGCACCGCCATTGAAGAGATCGAACTGAGGAGTTGATCTGATCATCTGAGGAAGAGAGTTGCGGCGATTCGGGAGCTAGGGAGAGAGAGAGTTGTGGGATGGAGGGGAGAATACGGGAGGTTATTTATAGAGCCAAGAAGAGGAGGAAGAGGAAGAAGAAGATGGCGCGTGGGGTTGGTTGGTGGAGAGGTTAGAGGACCCAAATCCCAAGGAGAATATAGGCTTCCTCATGATCGTCATCATCTCAGCGACTCTTTCTTGTTTCGGCACATCAATGTATTCCGATCGAACCTAGTGTGATCTACTACTACGCTGTGGAGAAAGTAATCAAGGTCCTAGCATCCTATGATCCTTTTGTCTCTTAATTAGATATTTGATTTCTTTAACTACTATACAGATCAGCAGGTTAAAGAAATGAATTAGCTATCTGTGATTAACCATGATAGCTCTAGTTTACAGGCATATTAGCTTTAATTTTCATGCATGCTGCAGATTAGATGATATTATTTGGTTAGTCTAAGTCTATTATTTGTTCACATATTAAAAAACTAAGAATCGAGTATTTATGAGACATATTTTGTCGGCTAAAGATTACTTCCTCAATTTTATAAAGGCTTTATTTTTAAAATAAAATTGATAAATTAATGATAAGACTAAAATATCTTTTTTTAATAAGAAAATATTATTATGAAGGAGTAGTTAAAGGATATCTAAGGTGTAAAATTTCTTAAAAATAATTTTTAAATAAAATCACAAAAGGCTAGACGCGAATTCTTTTTTTTAACGGAGGGACTAAGTCCCACGTGTAAACAGAAGGGAGACTTATAATTAGGCGATGCTTGTGCTGATCGATAAGCCATGCTTTGCTGTGATGTTACATGTGGGCTTGAAGTGATGGATGGAGCGGTACAAGCATGTGTGTAAATGTGCAGTTGAGGCGACGGAACACTGAATTCTAATGGCAGCGTTGCTTTTCCGTTTAAAGGCACAGTGTGATCGCTGAAGCAGTGGGCTAGCTAGCTGTAGGGCTTGTCTGCGAGTTTTTCTCAGCTAGAAACCTACAACTATTATTAAAATCTCAAAAATTTTAAATGTTACATATTTTAATTTTAGATTATGAAACTCAATTATTATAAAATCTAAAAATAAAATAGAATTCAAAATCTGAGAAAGATTCTGGAGAGCTAGTTATTACTGACCATAGTACCGTTCATTTGTGTTGTGACCTATTATCCATTTGGATTGAAGTATAACGGCAATGGAGCATTTGCTGATCCTGCTGCCTGATTGTGATGGATAATTTTTCCGAGAAAAACAGGCTATCACGTAATGTCGGAATGGAATATTTGCCTGGCTTAACAAGGTATATATATGTGCCGTTTATCTACCTATTATATAATTAGCGAGTTAAGAGAGTGGATACATCACCCCTCTGATAAATCTCAGCCCTTCATCTTTAATCATCTACCGTCTGAAAAATCTCAGCCCTTTATCTTTACTCTATTAAAAATAAAAATATTAAATCTCAGCCATTCCTTTCAGCGTCTCAGCAAAATTATAGGAGATTAGATCGATCTCCTTCCTCCCACATATTTCCATAATGATTAGTCAAGATTTTCCAGATTATCTAAATTATTCCTTTTATAAGATGTATATCTTTCCGTATAATAACTTTATATTTAAATGACTTTCTTAGTGGATCGATATCTTTCAGTATAATAACATTTTATTTAAAGGATTTTCCTTAGTGGATAGATATCTTTTCGATTAAAGACCTTCCATACAAAGAATTTTCCTTAGAGAGCTGATATATTTTCCTCTAATGACTTTCCTCATATTGAAATCTTTGATTTTTGGTTTAATCTCTTTCCATCTAATGTGAGCGTCATGATCGAAATGTGCTTTCTTTCTATAAGGATGAGTTCCCGATTTTCACAGTGTACACTATAAAAGAGGAGACCCGACCCAAGCAGAACACACCCCTTCTTCCTGCTCAGCAGTCCTACTCTCAAAACTATCCCGATCATTAGTTTCGTTGGAGGAACTTCGAAGAGCTGTCCAAGGACAGTATAGATGGCATCCGGAGGGTCGATGCCATCTACCAATTGCTAGGAGATCTACACCAAACAAACAGAGAAGAACAACTATATTTTTCTCATGGTTTCTTTATTCCGATTAGTTTAATGTCTTATTCCGCATAAAGGGTAATCATGAATAAGCTAAGAATTAAGCTAAAGTTTATGATTTTCTAACAGATTGATCTCCTCCTGATCCCTCCTGTCGTATCATCGGTGTCGTCCCCTCTCCCTGCTCCCTGTCCAGCGCAAGGTCGTCGCCCGTGCAGACTGCGGACGCCAAATCATGTAGCCTGATGGCTTAGACTGCAAGTAAATATTTTTCTTATGCTTTTATTTGATTGTTTGAGGATATGACAATTTGATTTGCGCCTGTAATTGTTCTTTGATGCTGCAATAATCTTTTTAACTACTAAATTAAAGTTCTAAAGAATTCAACTCCTAACTAATAATATAATTATTTTTTATTTTCATCGGTGCGTAGCACGGGTACAATACTAGTGCAATAGAATTTACCAAAGTTGGAACCGTCCAGGGTAAAGGATGATATATTGCATACAAACAGTGGGTCAGTGCCTGTGCCCTTTAGATACTTTTCATTTCAATGAAAAGCCATGTTATTGTGATTTGATGCCTTCAGTCGTGTGAAAAAAAGAAAGTAGCCCATTCTTCGGGAATGCATGCATGCAGTAATTATAACGGCAGATATATGTCGAGACTCCAGGTATTCGATCTCATTTTGATTTGCGTACAAAAAAATAAAAAACCAAATTAAATTTTTTATTATTTCTTATTCTGGTTTGGAAAACATAAGTTGTTTATTTGTAAGAGAGTAATATTTACTTGACAAGGTTAGCTATGGAAGAAAAAAAAATAAAAATATCTAAAATTTATAAACGACTTATATCTATGAAGAATTTGAAAATATTGAAATAATTTATATAAGAAATCGGAGAGAGTATCTGCTTGTATTTATTCAAGTCTAGATATTTTTAACTTTCACAATAGTGATTTTTAAAAAATATAAAAACATTGAAATAATTTATATAAGAAATCGGAGAGAGTTTCTGCTTGTCCTTATTCAAGTCTAGATATTTTTAACTTTCACAATAGTGATTTTTTAAAAATATAAAAAACTGTAAAAACATTTTAAAACAATTTCTAAATTTTTGTCATTAAATTTATTAATTTAAACCATTAAATATTTTTCATAAATCTCAGCTTTATGATCTTTTGTTTCAAAGTGATCTTCCACGTGCAAAGTCGAAAGAGGAATGCAGCATGTAATTAAGCATGTTCCTCCGGCCAATTGAAAAGCCTCTAGTAAGATGCACGCCGGGTCAAACGCAGGAAGAAGAGAGACCTGACATCTTGGAATTACCGTATATGCATGCAAGTGCAAACGCAGGCGTGCAGAGCACAATTAATTAAACATCGAATGCCGATATTTATTGTTGTGCTCTACTCCACGCATGTGAAGTTTCCAGCATCTATTTAGCTCCCTTGCTGGTAATAATGTTCCAAGCTAATCTCAATTCCCAACGGTAATCTTCACTCAAACAATCTGAAAAGCAACCGCCACTCTACGTACTGTTTATACTTTAGAGAACTTAAAATTACGAGAATCAGCTGATTATTAAGAAAAATGAATCAGCTGATCAGAAAGAAAAATATAGAAATTTGTTGTTTCACAGCTTTTAAATTCTAATTTATTTTCAAATTGTATATATATTGAGTTTTATAATTTAGAACTAGAATCTACATCGTTTGGAAGAGCTTTAGCTCTAAGCTAGTCATATGCTACAACAGTGAGAAAGACTTTATTTTAAATAAATTTTAGACAATTCTTGAACACATTAGTAGTACAGGGAAAATACTTAGATACCATTCATTAGTGACGTTAGTTCTAAATTTCAATCATTTTGATTGGCCAATGTTATATAGTTAACCGATGCATGTTAATTACACATTTATTAATGAAGCAAACAAGCTAAAATCATTTTTTATAAATTTTGAGTGCTACAAATATATTATTTAGGATTCCTGCCGGTAGAAATCAAAACCGAAGAAATGTGTTACTAGCTCGCGTGGAAAAGAGCAATCAGTCGTCTGGGGGCTTTGGTAAAGAATGGGTTTATTGGCGCGAGGCCGTGCGATGGAAGCGGTGGCAGAACGGTGTCAGCATCATCGCTCAGGGTCAGGCCTCGGGAAGAAGCGGACGGAGGGCCGCGATTCTCTCCAATGCCCGGATCAGACGGTGCCTGCTAACTGCGTGGGGAGCACTCCTCCGACTGACCGCCGGAAACAGCAGCAGCTTGCTTCTGTCAATCCCTCATTTTTACTTTGTTTCCAACCAAATCCCATGGGCTGCATGCTTCCTAGTTCCGATCAGGTACATGAAAACCCAACGGCTCTAGCTCATCTTTTATAAAGTCGACGGTATTTTCAGATTTTGGCTGGTTTTATGTAAATTGAGTGGTCGGTTTTTATTTCCAAATAAAATCAGCCTGAGAGATGCCAGTGGTATGGTTATATGTTAGGTTATACTGTCTCTATTTCAGAATGTAAGTCGCTTCGATTTTTTTCAGATTCATCTATAGATCATTGATCTATAGATAAATTTAAGTAAGGCTAGAATGACTTACATTCTGAAATAGAGGAAGTATGTTATTACGTACCAGTTCACAGGTTATATAGTCTTTTTTCTAGTTTTCTTTTTCACAGACGTGTTGTTTAGGACTTACTAACAAATAAACATTGATACATTTGATTGTATTTTAATGGATATTTATTTTTAATTCCACATGAACAGTATCCGTGAGTACTGTAGCAATGCGACAAATTAGAAAGTCCCGCAGTTAATAAGAGTCCAGATCTATAATTGAGAGTCCTAATAGGTTAATGGATAGAGTCCTAAAGTTGTAATAGATGGTTAGTTATTCGGTTAGATCTTGTAGGCTCCATAAATAGAATTGTATTTATCAAGAAATCAATGAACAAAGAAAGAAGTATAATCTCTCGTCTTAATGTTCTTCTCACCAACCTAAATCTACCTCTCATCCCTAGCAGCCACCGCCGTCTGACTATCCTCTCGACGGTGTTTATCCCATCATGGGGCCAAACAATGACAACTTGGTATCAGAGCAATCTCCTGCGTCTGTGGACATGTCGACCAGCAGCAACCTAGACTGGATCGCTGCTCAGTTGGCACTTATTTCACAGAAACTTGAAAATATCATTCTACGACAAGACGCCTGCAACAACGCCTTCAACCGTCTAGCACGCGGCTCAGGCGAGATCGTGGCCTCCGACAATACCGAGGCGTAGCCCCTACTATTGCCAACCTCGCTGCCCGCCGGTGACCTCCACAACACAACATAAAAGGATGATAAGGAGGAGCATGTGGTGAAAGAGGCAGAGCGGCATACAAAGCAAGAGGTGGAGGGCAAGCGTTCTGATCTCACCGGTGAGTTCGCCGTCCGTCGCCACCGCTTGCCGTAGAGTGCTCAGGTGAGTTCGCCGTCGCGTCCTGATCTCACTGATACCCTCATCGCCGATCGTTGGGCTGCCGTTCGCTGGCGACCCTCGGTCCCCATGCCGTCGCCGTCGCCCTGGTGTGGCGCCGACGTGGCTACTACGTCAGCGCCACGTCTGTCACCCCTGCTAGCATGGCCCTACCTACGCACACACGTTCACCCCCTGCTGACACAATTAATCTAATTTTCCTTTAGAAAAATAATTCAGTATTGTGTCATAATTCGATTTATTTTCAGAAATTAACAGAATATGGTTTAAACTTCAAAAATTCATATCTAATTCATCCGAACTCCAAATTTAATTATACAAATTGCAGATTTTTTCTAAAATTTAGCTCCACTTATTAACAATATGTTCACATACAGAATGTTTGCTTTACTGCACTGTTTTAATTTATTATTGTTTAC
>KE373090.1:512421-534099 GCA_000418225.1 Zizania latifolia
AGACTTCAGCACTATTCAGATTGTACACAAACATTTAGTCAGACTTCAGCACTATTCAGATTGTACACAAACATTTAGTCAGACTTCAGCACTATGTATCTATATCTCAAAATAGCAGGAACATATATAAAAATGCTCTAGCAAAGAAACAAAAATTCAGTTAGAAACAAGGCACATTGATGTGTTATAACATTTAAGGCCCAAGAGCATCTGGCATATAACCATAAGCAACACAATTACCAAGGTATACTACCTGCGTTCCAAAATATGGAACATACATGTTTTCAAAAAAAATCAACGTTTAGGAATTTTAACTAATAATTAATCTAAAAATATTACAATTAGTGCTATACATGTCATATAGTTAGCTTGCTATTTGAAAGACACACACACAGTAAAAACAAATCAATATTATACGCTAAACATCATGTAAAAAAATTTATGACTTATATTTTAAAACGGAAAACACATGTAGTATTAGACAAATCACATCGTGCGGTCAGGTAAAAGACGCATACTACTTGATATGATCTTTAACACCATCCATACAAATCATTACTTGGGTCTTACAATGCCATTAGTTCAATACCAAAAACTGCATACTTGAACGAAACTACTAGGGAAAAAAGGATCAAGAAGCCATGCGTATCAATGAGACGGAGGCGGTCTAGATCTACTTCTCGGAGGAGTTGGGCCCGCGCTTCTTGCCGAAGCCGACGACGGCGGTGACGAAGCGGCGGTTGTGCTGCATGCGCTTGTGGGCGCGGCCGCGGGGCTTCTTCTTCTTGTCCTGCTTCGCCACCTTGGGCGTCTGTCCCCGCACCTTCCCCGCGCGGGCCAGTGAGCCGTGAACCTTACCTGCGTCAGGCAGCAGGTCAACAACTCAACAATCGCACGAGCTACATAAGCTGTAGAAGCAGCGGAATCACGGGGGAGAAGAGGTGATTACCCATGGCGGCGGTGACGGTGAAGCGTGAAGCGGCGGCGCTCGGACGATTGGAGAAGGTGGGGGTGGAGATCGTTGCTGCTGCTGCGGCGGCGGCGTGTGACGGGCAGAACCCTAGATGCGTGGGAGAATTTATAGGAGGAGGCTGGGCATTGGGCCAGATATTTTGGGCTTTAGAATTTTTGGCCCATTTCGATTGTGACACGTGTCCCCCAAGTGACGGTCGAAAAAAGCCCAGCAAAAGGTGTAGTGTAGTGGAAGGACATGTGGGACTATCTGGAATATGACTCTGAGTCAGCAAATAATTGAATTATTAAATATCCCGAACCCTCGCGGCGGCGGCGTGCGCCGGAGAGAAGCCAACGAGGAGGAGGAAACAGAGGAGAGAGGATGCCGCGGCCGGAGGTGCAGGCGCCGCCGGAGATATTCTACAACGAGTCGGAGGCCCGCAAGTACACCACCTCCTCCCGTATCATCGAAATCCAGGTAGGCGGGCATCTGTCGCGCTAGATTTGAGCGTCTCCGATTCGCGGTGCTGACGACATGGCCCTCCTCCCAGTCGAGGATTTCCGAGAGGGCGCTGGAGTTGCTTGCTCTTCCCAACGATGGCGTCCCCAAGTTGCTTCTAGATATCGGTCAGCTTCCTCTCTACCGCTTGCAATTTCTTTCGCGTTCTTCACCGCTTCGTCATATCATTATATGGGATATACTCAACGCTCTGTTACGTTGAAAAAAATGTGTTTTTGTGGTAGAATTATGGACTTAAAAAGGTAGCGTCGATCCTATGAATGGCAGGGTGCGGTTCTGGACTTAGCGGCGAGACATTGACAGAGCAGGGCCACCACTGGATTGGCTATGATATTTCGAAGTCGATGCTTGGTGAGCAACTCACGCTGTTACTTACCCTGTAACGAGAGATTTGATAATTTGTCAGTGCCAAGAAATAACTTTGATTTTTTAAGAGTTACATGTTTCTTTTCAAATTTACTAGTATCGTACCCGTACTACGCACCGGTGAAAATTAAAAAACAATTATATTATTAGTCAAGAGTTAAATTCTTTAGAACTTTAATTTAGTAGTTAGAAAGATTGTAGCAGCATCAAAGAACAATTACATTTGCAAATCAAACTGTCATATCCTCAAAAAATCAAATAAAAACATAAAAAAATATTTGCTTGCAGTCCAAGCCATCAGGCTACATGATTTGGCATCGATCCTCTGAATACCATCTATACTGCCCTTGGACAGCCATTTGAAGTTCCTCCAGCGAAACTAATGATCGAGATAGTTTTGGGAGTAGGACTGCCGAGCAGGAAGAATGGATGTGTTCTGCTTGAGTCGGATCTCCCCTTTTATAGAGTACGCTGTGGAAATCGGGAACTCACTTAGATAGAAAGAAAGCACCTTCCGATTATGACGCTCACATTAGATGGAAAGAGATCAAACCGAAAAGGAAAAATCGCAATATGAGGAAAGTCATTAGAAGAAAATATATCAGCTCACTAAGAAAAGTTCTTTACATGAAAGGTCTTTAATCGGAAAGATATTCATCCACTAAGAAAAATTCTTTAAATGGAAGGTTATTATACAGAAAGATATCCATCCATTAAGAAAATCATTTAAATGTAAAGTTATTATACGGAAAGAGATAAAAATATAAAATCAGTTGCGGGTGGGCGGGCCGGAAATCACGTGCGCGGTTGCTGAGGAGAGGGACAGATTAGAATGAACGGTTAAGATTTAATACAATCAAACGGAAGGCTAAGATTAAATAGATGAGTGTCCACCAGTGTCCATGGTGGACACTCAACTTCACCAATTATATAGTAGGATAGATTTGGCAGATGTTGCTCTGGAGCGTGAATCGGAGGGTGACCTCCTGCTCGCAGATATGGGCCAGGTATAATATGCATCTGGATATTGACCAAGAAATTTCAATTTCATATGTTATGTCTATGCCTTCTGGTGGTGTATGCCAAAACTCATATCCCTGAGTCATTTAATTCTGTACTGTCTTTTATTATTGACCATGATTCCATGATAGTTCTCAAAATCAGTTACAGTCTGTGACTTCAGACCTTTCTGGAGAGAGAAAGAGAGAATCAACCTGAAAAACTAGCTTCTCCCATAGGATTATGATTTCTGAATGTTTATAATTTATTTGCACATGCCAATTTTTATGAGTTATGGTTTTTTTTATATATTTGTTCAACCTACAATTACAGCAACCTCTTCACAGTTGCTTCACCACAACTATTTTATATTTACATTAAGTCATGTTCCAGGGCTTAGGTGTTCGACCTGGAGTTATTGATGGTGCAATCAGTATTTCAGCAGTTCAAGTAAGCTTTAAGCTTTATGTCTTCACAACAAAGTAATGATGTTCATCTCAAGTTTGAAATCTGAATTTCAATTGACAACCATGTCTTTTGTTTGATTATGTGTGCAGTGGTTATGCAACGCTGATAAGTCTTGTCACAACCCAAGATTGCGGTTAAAGTATGCATTTGAAGTTGTTCTGCTAGTTATCTCTTAGGTTGCCAGCAACCAGTTCTTAACCTTGACTTGTGCTTAATTATCAGGGCTTTCTTTGGATCATTATATAGATGTCTAGCAAGGGGAGCAAGAGCTGTTCTGCAATTTTATGCTGATAATGTGAAGCAGAGCGAAATGATTGTGACAGCTGCCATGCGTGCTGGTTTTGCAGGTGGTGTGGTTATTGACTGGCCTCACAGGTCAGGATTTAATTGCCTCATAGCAATGAAGTATTGCCGATGAGCCATACTACACATTTCTTGTTTGATAACAATTATGTGCATATCTTTCTTTTTTACAGTTCAAAAGCAAAGAAATCCTACCTTGTCCTTACTTGTGGAGCGCCTTCTCTCCATTCATCACTTCCAAAGGGTAAAGGTCAAGATGGTGCGATGTGTAGTGATGATGACGAGGGCAGTGATGGAAGTGGTGACGATGATGAAGCCCAAACAGTAAGCCCATGCTTGACAAAACTCATTGCTTATTCATGCACCACATTGTGATATGGACCATGTTTCCATGGAGCTACTTTGCTTTGACAGTATCTCATTTTTCTCTTTGTCTGGACTTTACTTCGTTATAGTATGATCTTTATATCGTATAAGCTATGACAATTCATTCTTCGGTTTTACCTGGTACCCCCCAGATTTTTTTGTAGTTATAGAAACGATGATGTCTTGGATGCAGTAGCTAAATGGTTGTGCATGGTCAAGGATCATTGGCTCTTTCTCTGTTTTATTGACAGGGCATTCTGATATGATGTTTTTCTTACATGTAATGACGTTCTGCCAGCTTAGATGATTGTCAACCTTTTGGTATGCAGGTCGGCATATATGAAAGAAATAGGCCAAAGAAGAGGCAGAAGACGAAGAAGAGCAGCAAGGGCAAGGCTTGGCTCTTGAACAAAAAGGAGCAGATGAGAAGGCGAGGACGTGATGTGCCTGCGGACACAAAATACACAGGCCGGAAGCGGAAAAGCTACTTCTAATTTGAGAAATTATATGTTTTTCCATTTACAAATGATCAGTTCTATAAATTATTAAACGCAAGTTCTACACGATGCTACCTTACAAACTTTTTTGTCCTTTTTTGCCACCGCTGTTAGGATTACTTCTATAAACCTTTGTTAAGTTTTCCAAAAGACTATTTTGTCCATAGAATTTGGTAAATTCCATCATACTAATTGCTCAAACTGCCCTTAAGAATCTCTCAAATTATTAAATGGCAAAAATGTTTGCATATTTTTATATGAACATTCCATAGAGGGAGGTCTTTTTAGGGGCAAAATAATCTTTTTTGGAAAACTTAACGGAGCCCTAATGTATGGTGAAAAATGGATTACTTCTCTAGAAGGATCAATATATGTATGTCGTTTGCATGGGCCTGCCAAAAACTGCCCAATTTGATGTTATGAAAAGCATGGTCATCTTGGTAAATTTTAGGGTCTCGATGATTAAACTTTAAATAGATTAGATACTTTATATAACTGAATAACTTAACTTAGTCTACAAATCTAGAGCTAGTCTATAAACTCATAGCTAGACTATAAACTTAGAGTAAATCAAAGCTGGGTTACAAATCTGAAGCAAATCTAGAAAGTACACCTAAGTTACTTAGGTATATCTAAGGTACTTGTCTAATTTGAGAGTCTATAAAATTTGTGTGCTTAGTCTAACTTAAATGTTCTACCGATTCAGGACATCGCACACCTCCTCCCCCTTGATAGGTACAGACTGAGAAGGTATTAAAATTACAGTTTATCTTTTGTTGGTAATAAGTTGGTAGCACACGTGCTCACGTGTTACAAACTTGTTTGTGCTGATTCCCAGCACACTGGTGCCTTTGATGCTCTGCCTGCTCGTCGCACAGCGGCTGCCAATGGCCATTAGGGTTGTTACGACTAAGTGTTTTCACCTAGAGATCCTAAATGCGCATGTGGTTATTTGTAGAACCAACGTGTTTCTCACTAAGGAAACTATCGCATCCTCTTGGATTAGCACCTTCTCCAGAACGATAGCCATTATTAATGTGTGTATATATATAACCTCAATCGATAAGTCAACACAAGATTCATAATCTCCATTGTTCATCTCTATTGCAATTCATTTTTACACATTATCAGCGCTCTCAACATTAAGCCAACCGAGAAGAAGACGGCATCTTGGAATTGATGCAATTCTTCATCTTCCACAACATCAACACGCCCATCTTCTCTGTGACCTCCTACACTTTCATGTCTATGCTCGGGTTGAATCCATCGCCACAAACTCTAGCGATGTGGTTCCACCTAAGTACCTAGACTTGCACTCACCCCTCCACCGTCTCCACCAACATTGACTGTCAGGCGTCGCAATGTGATCGCAATGACCAATCATCGCTTAAGTTGTAGAGGACTTAGGTTAAGGTGCATCACATTCCTCACGTAATGTCTTTATGTCAATTCCTCATCTTTGGATGAGAGGGAGACTTGATGGAAATGGGAGAATCAAGCAGGCATCAATGGTGCGGCTTGTCTGGCATAATGTGGCCTTGCGCAGCAGCACCACAACATAGCCTAGTGCAGTGACGCCTCACATGACCTTGCGCTAAGGCTACATCATGTGGTATTGGTCACATTGGATCAGCAATGATTATCTACGAAGATAATAATATTTGTGTTATTCAGATGCAATAAGGCTACATCAAGAGCAACATTACCAAATACATTGCTCCTAAGCTATTTTATCCTCACGAGGTTCAGCAAAATGGGGGAAATAAACATCTTACAAACTAAATCTTTTGATAATCTCGTCGATCTTTTTACTAAATCTCTTCTAGCATGTATATTTGAAAAATATGTACATGGGATTGGTATTGTTGAGTTAATCTCGTCGCATCTTTCTATTTGTTGCATGCAATTTTTATTCAAGTTCATGCCAATGATGTCATGGTGATGTCATAACCACATAGCTCAGTTGCATGTAGTTGCTTGCGGCTTGAGTCACACCCAGTTTGTGGCAAGGCCGCTGGGTATGTGTGTGTGGTCGTGCATCGTTGTGCGACCAAGTTGTTAGGAGTTAGTTGGAGTTTACTGCATGTAATCAGAAAGAAATAAATGAGACAAAAACTAGAAAAGCCATAACATGATCGTGGCACAAATCTCTCTCTCTCTCGCACTTGCTCTAATCCATCTCTCGCATAGCTTGCAATTCGTAGTGTTCTTCCTGGTAGCTGTTGAGTAGCAGCAACACGTGGTATCAGAGCAAGCTCTACGATCCTCTAGAAGGATGTATGCTTTAGCATAAAGTGGCATGTCCCAAACTATGCCTCCGTGAGGCCGCTAGCGCTCACCCGCACCTTTGCCATGACATGTGTGCACTAATGACCATGGGATGGTGGTCACGCAGATGGTGAGAGAAATCAAGGGTTCTACGACCTACCCCACCCTAATATACATGAATTACACTAACTAGGTGATGTTGATGGAGATGATGCTTCAAGCGAGAGGGTTATGGGACACCATTGACACCATGTATGTCAAGTTTTAGCAGGACGGGATGGCACTTGAGGCCATCCTCATGGTTATTTCATCTTTGATGGCACACTCGCTACGAAGAATAACGCTAAGGCTGCCTGGGATGTGATCCGCATCATACATGTGGGGGTGTCTATCAGGTCCATAAGGCCAAGGAGCAGACACTCTAGCGTGAGTTCAAAATGCTTACATTCAAAGACGATGAGTTTGTAATGCACATAACATGGATTGCGAACTAATTCACCACGCGTGGAGATCCCTAGAGAGGAGACCGTTGTGCGCAAGTTCCTATAGGCCATACTCGATAAGTATTCACAGATCACGCTCTCAATAGAGACATTGCTTGATCTAGATATGTTATTAGTGGAGGAGCTTACCGGTCGTTGATTTTGATGAAGTCTTTGCAACAATTGCAGGCATGGAGACAGTGTATGTGATGCTTGCTCTTGTGGCACATGGAGGTTGGCAAGTCCATTATATGGATGTGAAATCAGCTTTCCTTAATGGAGAGCTAGCCGAGGAGGTTTACGTGCAACAACCCCCTAAATTCGCTGACAATGAGCACTCACATATGGTGCTCAAACTTAAGAAAGCCCTCTACGACCTTTACCAAGCCCCACGAGCATGGAACATGAAGTTTGATGCCACTCTGCAATCTCTTGGCTTTGACCGTAGTCCATTAGAGCATGTCGTGTACAAGAAGAAGATCGACATGATACTGCTTGTGGGGGTGTATTCGTGTATGTGGACGATCTGATTGCCACTGGTTCCAACGACAAGGCCATCATCGAGTTTAAGGAGCAGATAAGCATAAGTTTTAGATGAGTGATTTTGGTCCCTTTGTTAGAGTATAGTTAGAGTCTATTTAGATTCTAATCTAGAGTTTATTATTCTTGATGTAATCTGTTTCTTAGAGATAGAGTTGGTTACAACTTATCACTAGAAAGATGTATATGCCATGACTGAGGCTATTTTAGCCCTATATAAACATGTAACAGCGCACAGAAGAGGTGCACATTTTCTCCAAGTTTTTCCACATGGTATCAGAGCGTTCAAGATCCGTCGGCACTGAGAAGCGCTGATCCATCTCATCGTGGCGACAACGGCGAGGGCACTGATCCGTCCCATCACCAAAACAATGATGACACGATAATTCAGAAGCAATGTGATGCATCAATCTAAGTGTGGCCAAATCCATGGACGTGGCTAGGACATGAAGATCCAGAAGCAACGTGACTTCTCACGCAACGTGTCAATCCAATTCCGTGGCCAGCCGATTGGTTTTTGTCCTATCCCATCTAGTGAACAGTGCAAGGAATCTAATTGTGTATAGTGTTGATCCAAGCACACAGTGCAAGGTCCTATTCACTAGTTGTGGGGCCCAACAATATGGCGTCTTCTTTGACCCCTAGTGCTGTAAATCCTTTTCATGGTCACTTGATCTCAGAGAAGCTTGGGAAGACTAATTATGCATTATGGAAGGCGCAAATTAGTGCTACCATACGTGGAGCGTGTCTGTAAGGACACCTGACAGGCGCCAATAAGCCACCCAATACAGAAATCATCGTCATAATTGATGGCAAAGAAGAGAATAAAACAAATCTAGCCTTTGAAGATTGGGAAGCTTTAGATCAACAGGTTTTGGGTTATCTTCTTTCATCTGTATCTAGGGATGAGCTTATGCAGGTTGCGACGTGCGAAACAACAACTGATGTGTGGAAACTTATTGAATAGATGTATTTATCTCATACCCGAGCGTGAGCGATTAATACTCACATTGCGCTCACTACAACTAAGAAAGACAACATGTCAGTCTCTGAGTACTTCGCAAAGATGAAGGCCCTTAAAGATAAGATGGCAACGGTCGAAGGACGGCCGCTAGATGATGAAGATCTTGTTCAATACATCATTACTGGACTTGGTGAAGACTTCAGCGAGGTGATTTCTACCATTTGTGCAAGAGTAGAACACATCTCGGTTAGAGAGTTTTACTCACGAGTTTTAAACTATGAAGCACGACAATCTCTCTATCAAAAAGGCTAAGAAGGTACTGTCAATCTTGCTAATTGTGGAGCCTACAACAATGGTGGTCGAGGTGGCAACAACACTAGTCATGGTGCACAATAGCAACAGTGAGGTCATGGCCGTGGCAATGGGACTGGTAGAGGTGTACGTGGACGTGGTAGAACTCTAGGAGGAGGTGATCGTCGTTCGACGTGTCAAGTCTGCTTTAAATGTGGCCACACAACAACCGACTATGGTGTAGATAAACATGTTCCTGATGACAAACATGTTGCAGCAGCTGCTAGTTCCTATGGTGTAGATACCAACTGGTATATAGATACCAGAGTGATGGATCACATCACAGGAGAATTGGAGAAGTTCACTATGAAAGACAAATACAATGGGAATGAACAAATTCACACTGCCAATGGAGCAGATATGGACATAAATCACATTGGTCATACTGTTGTTCATACCCATAGTAATCATGATATTCATCTTAAAAATATCTTATATGTCCCTCAAGCTAAGAAAAGCCTTATCTTAGTTCATCGTTTGATAAATGATAACTCTGCTTTCCTTGAACTCCATCTTGATTATTTTTCTCTTAAGGATCAGGCCACCAAGAGGACAATCCTTAAAGGAAGGTCAAAACAAAGGCTTTATCCCTTTCCCAAGTCATCCTTGAAACAAGACTGTAGTGCAGCTAAGCTATCATTAGCCCGATGGCACAGTCGATTAGGTTATCCTTCATCGTCTACTGTTAAACAAGTTATTGAGAAAAATAATTACCGTGTTTTGATTTCTCGAATGAGTCGGTCTGTAATACTTATCAACAAGCCAAGAGTCATCAATTACCTTTTTCTGAGTCTACTAGTGTTTTTAAACATCCCTTAGATCTTGTGTTTTCTGATGTCTGGGGTCCTGCACCTGAGTCTGTAGGGAGAAAAAAATACTATGTAGGTTTTATTGATGATTTTAGTAAGTTCACTTGGATTTATCTCTTACATCACAAACCTCAAGTTTTTGAGAAGTTTTAAGAGTTTCAAGCTATGGTAGAACGTATCTTTGATAAAAAAAATCATGCTCTTGCTCAAAGAGAGCTCCATAGAGGACTAGCGTGAGTACGACTCGTAAAAGCTCCAGCTGATTACATGTTTTTTCTGATAGATTATACTCGTATGTTTGTTTACTACTTGTGTTTCGTCGAATTTTGCAACATGAAATTTTGCAGCCATGGCTTAAGTGACTCATGTAAAGCAAGGCGTATATTGCCAAACTAATTATCTATCCTACTATATAATTGGCGAGTTGAGAGAGTGGACACATCACCCCTCTGATAAATCTCAGCCCTTCATCTTTAATCATCTATCATCTGAAAAATCTCAGCCCTTTATCTTTACTCTATTACTAGTATTGTACCCGTACTACGCACCGGTAAAAATTAAAAAACAATTATATTATTAGTTAGGAGTTGAATTCTTTAGAACTTTAATTTAGTAGTTAGAAAGATTATAGCAAAATCAAAGAACAATTACAGGCGCAAATCAAACTATCATATCCTCAAACAATTAAATAAAAACATAAGAAAAATATTTGCTTGTAGACCAAGCCATCAGGCTGCATGATTTGGCGTCTGCAGTCTGCACGGGCGGCGACCTTGCGCTGGACAGGGAGCAGCGCGAGGGAGGGAGAGGGGACAGCGCCGGTGATACGACAGGAGGGATCGTGAGGAGATCAATCTGTTAGAAAATCATAAACTTTAGCTTAATTCTTAGCCTATTCATGATTACCCTTTATGTGGAATAAGACATTAAACTAACCGGAATGAAGAAACCATGAGAATTGTGTAGTTATTCTTCTATTTTTATTTGGTGTAGATCTCCTAGCAATTGGTAGATGGCATCGACCCTCCGGATGCCATCTATACTGCCCTTGGACAGCCCTTCAAAGTTCTTCCAGCGAAACTAATGATCGGGATAGTTTTGGGAGTAGGACTGCCGAGCAGGAAGAAGGGGTGTGTTCTGCTTGGGTCGGGTCTCCCCTTTTATAGAGTATACTGTAGAAATCGAGAACTCATCTATATAAAAAGAAAGCACATTCCGATCATGACGCTCACATTAGATGGAAAGAGATTAAACCGAAAAGGAAAAATTTCAATATGAGGAAAGTCATTAGAGGGAAATATATCAGCTCACTAAGGAAAGTTCTTTACATGGAACCAGGTCTTTAATCGGAAAGATATCTATCCACTAAGGAAAGTCTTTTAAATGGAAGGTTATTATACGGAAAGATATCCATCCACTAAGAAAGTCCTTTAAATATAAAGTTATTATACGGAAAGATATACATCTTATAAAAGGAATAATCTAGATAATTTAAAAAGTCTTGACTGGTCATTATGGAAATATGTGGGAGAAAGGAGATCGATCTAATCTCCTATAATTTTGCTGAGACGCTGAAAGGAATGGCTGAGATTTAATATTTTTCTTTTTAATAGAGTAAAGATAAATGGCTGAGATTTTTTAGATGGTAGATGATTAAAGATAAAGGACTGAGATTTATCAGAGGGGTGATGTGTCCACTCTCTCAACTCGCCAATTATATAGTAGGATAGAAAAATAAAAATATTAAATCTCAGCTATTCCTTTCAGCGTCTCAGCAAAATTATAGGAGATTAGATCGATCTCCTTCCTCCCACATATTTCCATAATGACCAGTCAAAATTTTTCAGATTATCTAGATTATTCCTTTTATAAGATGTATATCTTTCCGTATAATAACTTTATATTTAAAGGACTTTCTTAGTGGATCGATATCTTTCCGTATAATAACCTTTCATTTAAAAGACTTTTCTTAGTGGATGGATATCTTTCCGATTAAAGACCTTCCATATAAAGAACTTTTCTTAGTGAGCTGATATATTTTCCTCTAATGACTTTTCTCATATTGAAATATTTCTTTTTCGGTTTAATCTATTTCCATCTAATGTGAGCGTCATGATCGAAAGGTGCTTTCTTTCTATATGGATGAGTTCTCGATTTTCACAATGTACACTATAAAAGAGGAGACCCGACCCAAGCAGAACACACCCATTCTTCCTACTCGGCAGTCTTACTCCCAAAACTATCCTGATCATTAGTTTCGCTGGAGAAACTTCGAAGGACTATCCAAAGACAGTATAGATGACATCCGGAGGGTCGATGCCATCTACCAATTGCTAGGAGATATACACCAAACAAATAGAGAAGAACAACTATACTTTTTTTATGATTTATTCATTCCGATTAGTTTAATGTCTTATTCCATATAAAGGGTAATCATGAATAGGCTAAGAATTAAGCTAAAGTTTATAATTTTCTAACAGATTAATCTCCTCCTGATCCCTCCTGTTGTATCACCGGTGTCGTCCCCTCTCCCTCCCTCGCACTGCTCCCTGTCCAGCGCAAAGTCATCGCCCGTGCAGACTGTAGACGCCAAATCATGTAGCCTAATGGCTTAGACTGCAAACAAATATTTTTCTTGTGCCTTTATTTAATTATTTGAGAATATGACAGTTTGATTTATGTCTGTAATTGTTCTTTGATGCTGTAACAATCTTTCTAACTACTGAATTAAAGTTCTTCGAATTGACTCAAGAACAACAAACCTCCCGGTGGTTCACCTACAGGCCTGAGATTTCAAGATGCTCTTGTGCAACAAATATATACTAGTATTTACAGTGCGTAGTTAGCTTTACTGACTTCCACGTCAGCGGCGCGCGACTTCAAAACTATCACATGCTCTTGGAAATAACTTCAACTGCATAAAAAATCATACGACTTCAAAAATCTCAGCCTCGTCGTTGCCACTTTACAACCTGTGAACCTCTCCAACAGAACGAATGTAACAGCTCGTAGGATCCAATGAATTGAAGAATTGCAGATTGGACTACACCATAACAGCCATTAAGATAATGCATTCTGCAGTAAATATTTACAGGCTTAAAGGTTGTCTTTTAGCCACTTGGCAGCCCCATTAGCAATGGATCTGAAAAAAATCAGTAAGGAACTTGGTCAACACAAGAACATAGTACATGAGATACCCAAATGCAAAATTGGAAAGGATAGAAGAAACAGAGGTCCACAATTTGTGTATTCGAATTTCAATGCACACACATTTGTATATTCAAACTGTCATTATTTTTACTTTTGTTTTCAAACTATGGGTTGCAACAATCAATATTAGAAGTACAAGTGAATGCAACCAATCTGAGTTAAACAAGCGACAACCTGCAGCATAAGAGGTACTATAACAACAATATTTACCCCCATTATGACTCATTTTGGCAAGCACGGAGTTTAAAAAATTTGACAGCCACAAATGGAAAAAGAGCAAAGTAAATCACCTATATGTACAGTACAACAATAACATTTTGTCAACATGGATTCACTACCTCTTTAACTTCGATTTGGAAAAATGTGTGACAGAAGATCAGTGAAAATACATTATTAATGTATAAAAGCTGGTTATTGCCATGGCTTTTAAGTATAATATACAGCCTTCTGACTGTAACATACCAAATTTTTGGCTTTCAAACATTTTTTGATAAAACGATTAGGGTCCCGACATTTGCAATAACGACACATGAACATGAGCTAAACACCTTGCATCAGCTAATTCCATTAACAAACAATAATATTTACCCTGCAAAATCTGTAAGTTTCTTCAACCAGTCACCCTCTCCTTCATCAGGTTTATCTGAATATTCTTGGGTAACAGTACTTTCATTCTCTTGACGTATGGCTGCAACACAGATGCAAATTCTTAGTCTCTTCTGAGGAAATCTCCTAATTCCTTAATAAATGTTGACACAAGACACCAAAAACTTTGGATATTAATGCCAAAAAAACATATATGAATGGATTCTTTGCTTTGGTTGTTTGTGTGTGGTGGGGTCAATCTATGGATATAACATGCAAGCTTACGTTTTGGCTTCACAGGCGCATGAGCAAAACCACCATTGCTCAAAGATGCAAGTTCCTCAAGTAGCTCCTTTTCTCGTCCGCTGGAAGGAAACAATGTTACAAGATATGGGTTTAGTGATCATTTAACTTTAGAGTAATAGTATGTATTCGAAAGTAGGTTCAAGTCAGGAAGCATATATAACCTGATGCGCTTGGGTATAGTAACCTTAATAGTGAATAGATGATCACCACGAATAGATGGCTTATTCAATGATGGAACACCTTGCTTCGCTAGGACCACTACATCTCCAGGTTGGGTACCTGGAGGTATTCTAAGTTCGCTTGTTCCTTCAACAGTTCTGACCTGCTTGAAAGAAGAGTTTGAAGAAATAGTTGCAAAGACTAAAATACACGTAGCCTATAGATAACAAGAATCACTACAAGGACAATTATTCATATCTGAAACAAACATCTACCAATAAGTAACCTTGGTCTGAACCTTCTGTGTCAGGTGGGGGTGCACCTACCAGCGCCGGCAACGGGCTGCGCCGGCCTAGCCTGATCCGGCCAGGATCAGTTAGGATCTATTATTTCCTTCATAACAGAATTAGTTTCCATATTTGCTGTTAGATATATTTCCCTATCTTAAGTTAGTTACTAGAGATAAGGCAGCCCCTCCTCTATCTAAAGGGGCCGGTAGATTGTAATCAGATCAAGCAAGAAATAAAGCAGTCTTTTATTCCAATCTATCCACTCTTCCTCCCTGCGCCGGCCTCCCTGCCTAGCCGTCACGGCGGCGGGGAAGAGAGGGACAGCAGTACAGCACGTCCTTGCCCTCCAGTCAGCCACGGCTACGCCCTCCGCTCTCTTCCCCACGTTCCGCTAATCGAGGGCCGTGACATTGTGGTTGTTAGCAAGGTTCCAAACTCAAATCAGTCTGAGCAAAACAGATTTGATCAGACCCAGAATAACAGTGATGTAGCATTGTTAAATAGTCCGAGCCAACACAATTAACAATAGGCTAATATAAGTTTGCTTCCATTGAAATGGTCGCATAATTGAAACAGTGACATGATAAACTTACATCAGGAAGTACCTTGATTTAAATTTCAGTTTAGAATGATCAGAAGTCTGTAGATTAAGATCAAGTTGGTGTATATTCAGGAATATGGGTTAAAACACTGTCCACTTTTGCTAATCATTGTGTGTACAGGTAGTTTTATACTTTTATCAACTTTAACTGAAACAAAATATAATAGTTGAATCATAACAAGAAAGATTTTACCTTTTTAACAGTACCCAAAATAGCTTCAATGTAGCTTATTGAAACAGTTGAATACAAGTTGATACCATCCCTTTTAATATCTGCTGGCTCCTCTATATCGAGGCAAACATAAAGATCTCCAGGAGGCCCTCTGTTTTCCAAATGTAAAAAGGGTTTAGTCACATTCTTCTATATCTAGGCATGTATTATTTGGGCCATTCATGCAAAAGAGAAACATATAAAAGGCAGGCGGAGGAAGGAGAGAAGTAAAATAAGATGGAGAGGACGAAAGCAAAAGCAAGAGTGCATGTCCATGCAGAAACTAAAGCATCACAAAACAGTATAATGATGCAACTGCTTCAACCACCAATATCCACAATACCCACTTGCAATTGTTCTAACATTTTCAGGTATGACATATAGACAGGCTAAATGTTATGCTCTGATAAGTGACAAATGATTTGCTCACCCTTTTGGCCCAGCATCACCTTCGCCACGTACACGAAGAGTACTACCTTTGCTAACTCCTGGAGGAATTTTTACTTTGATCTCCTTTCTAACACGAACACGCCCCTCTCCAGCACATTTCCTGCAATACTCTGAAATGACTTCGCCCTCTCCTGCACAAGTGGGGCAAATAGAAACCTACAAAAGAAGAAAGTTTAGAGGTTGATGAAACGATAACAACATGCCATAAGTATCAAGTGAAAGTAAAATCGTTGCATAGTTAGATAACAAGCCACCCAAAAAATCTATAAGCATAATTTATTTTTGGGTACTTTGCCAACTAAAACCTTGAGTTTCAGCAATCTTCTACAAAGCATAGCCTATATGAGGTCAGTCCACACAAGTGAGCAAAATAGCATAATAGAACATAGTGCAATCGCTTATCATACCAAGATTGCAAGTGCATCTTCTGTTATCAATAATGTTCTTAATGATGCCAACATCAGTAAAATTGTTTTCTTTGGTTGTTTTGATCTCTTTTAATTTATCCTTCATAAAACAACAACAATAATAATGAAACTGTATTATAAAAAACAGAGTTAACAGAGCTTGCATTGGTGCTAATATCCAGGTCCAATTCCCTTCACTACATTAGTGATAATTTATGTAATATTTTACACCACTACAATAGTCTAACAAACAGAATGCTCACACCCTAGTATACCTTGCAAATATTTATTTTCGCTGCCAATATGCCATGTCACAAACTATTGGTTGTTGCATACCAAAGCTGTCATGTTGTCGCCAGCATGCTTTCATGGTAAAGCACTGGAAAATCTTTATAAAAATAATGGTTTTAAACAGTGATGCTACATTCTTACCTGGGAGAACAGGCCAAACGGTGTTTGTTCAGTTCGCATTACTTGTCCTCGACCACCGCATGTAGCACATATTCTCATTTTTGACCCAACCTTTGATCCAGAACCAGCACATGCATCACACGTCTCCAAATGAGATAATATAATATCCTTTTCTGTTCCAAATATTGCCTCTGAGAACCCCAAAATCACATCGTATCTGGTGGAATAAGTTTATGTCAGTCCATAAAGTACATTAGGTTTTATTACAAAATTATAGAAAAATAGCTACAGAACAACTTTGTAGAAGAATCTGCTGTGTAATATCCATGATTTGTTTGCAGAAAACATTCTAGAGCACAATAAAAAAATTGTAGTGTTTGTGAAAAGGCAAAATACAAAGGGGAACATAAAAACATTTGCCACAAAGTGAAAAGAGCCAAGAGTGCGGTTTCATGGCAATATATTCCTGCCCAAGCATCCTCTTTCTATTATTCTATAAGGTGTATTTTGACTAAACATTGGCAAAAGGGAGTTATAAGGCTAACATAATGGTAGTGGAACACAACCATGATATCCTGGTGTTGTTTCTTTGGAACAAGAAAGGAATAGCTAATGTGTGTGTTTACTCGTAAATACTGAAGAGAGATGGAAGATTAATGAGGGCAGAAGGTAGAAAAAAGCATTAAAATTGTATGCACACCTTATATTTTGAAACTACATTGAAAGGAGTGTACACAATGCTAGATCTCCAAGGTATACATGATTAATCAATTTTAAAGTTTGTACTAACCAGTAGCCACAATAATTAGTGGTGCTATGCAAATGTTATTTAAATAGATTTAGCAGATCTTCTGAACTAGATAAACACCTGGGTCATGAATATCATATAACTTCAAGATCTCTTGCAACAAACCTGATGTCTTCACCCTGAACAGCAGTGCTCCTCCTGCGCGTCCTAAATGTGCCCTGGTCCATACCAGAAAAGCCACCCATGCTTGCTCCAAAGAATGTCTCAAAAAGATCAAATGGATTGCTCTGCTATAGAAAATAACAGATAAATAACTGAAGCCTTTTGTGAGAGAAAAGGATAAGCAACAGTTAACATGTAAATCTAGTATCCTGAGCCAAAGAAATTGAGTCAGTACACATATAATGATATAATCGCATTTAATATATTGTCTTGTAAATGCTGATTAAAAAATAGTTAAAAAGCAGTCCTGACATACCGTGTAAGCTCCAGCTGAGCCTCCAACTGCACTCTTAACCCCAGCTTCACCATATTGATCATAGAGTGCCCTCTTCTTTTCATCTGACAGCACCTGATGACAATGAGATTAAGCACTTATAAAGTGGGAAATGAAACATAAAACAGAAACCAGAAAACAGTGATGTTGTAGACAATTACTACCTCCGTTCACAAATTGATGACGATTTGGACATCAACACAGTCTCCAATGTACATGTCGCTACCTTTTCTATTTAAATATTTATATAAAAAATATAACTATATGAAAATCTTTTTCACATATCTAATCCTAATATTTTTTTAATTTAGTAATGATTTAAAATTTCAAAGTATGACTGCACATATTCTAGTACATCATCCTTTTGAGAACAGAGGTAGTACATGAAAAGAAATACACATGTCAATATTAAAAGCCTATAACTTTTCTTTTTCAGTAATATTCAATACAACCAAAACAGTAGAGGAATACACAAATTATAATGAATTGAATACCTCATATGCTGCGCTTATCTCTTTGAACTTATCAGTTGCTCCAGGTTCCTTATTGACATCAGGATGGTACTACAAACAAAAAACTTATCATTAATCTTGTCCATAAAAATTAAATTAAATTAACGCGTATGTTGTAGGAACCTTAGCAAACCGGCGATAGAGTAAAAGCATGCCACTTGGGAAGTGATAAATCCCATTGTAAAATTTTTAGCCATGAAAATCTGCTACAGTCAAAAATCTTGAGGACTTGTTCGAAAGAGGTATTTGAAATATAAGCTAAGTTCCAAATAAGAGCCTCCCCTGTGTTCAAAAGTTCCTTTTTTAAAAGAACAGTTGAAAAGCATGCTTTTATAAGTGGGAGATTTGCTCTCATGCCACGCATAAGTTGGTGGCATTTGCTCTTTTGCTCCATATGAGTGTATGACATGTGGCCCCTGGGCTCAGTTATCATACATATGAGGCATGGCAAAAGAGCAAACACTACTTAACTTTGTGGCTTAAGAGCAAATATTCCATTATAAGTAGGCTGCTAAGGTTGTGAATTGTGACAATTCCCTTGTTCAGCCCAAATCAGGTGAAACAAGAGAAGAACCTGTAGAGTCTTGCTTTATTTACAACATATTGTCCCATTCCGCCCCTTTCTACTCCAAGCCATCCTATGTGCTTTGATGGTTACAGCTAGCAAAAGCGCATGATTGAATGCAAGAACTTTGGATCAGATATCTAAACCTTATCCTAAATAGAAGTGCAACAGGGTACATGGTCCAGAATCCCAGCGACCAATGATGCAGTAGCTAGCAACAATGTTAGTGGCTCCTGCATGTCACTCATCCACTAAGGATAGAGTTAGGATTTTCAGAGTTGAAGGTTTCAGCGCCAATAATGCTGGAACGAGTGAAAAAGACTCTTAACCCTAAAAGGAGAAATGAAACACTATGATGAGGGCATTATTTGCTAATGCCACAACAACAAAAAATCTTCGAAAAGTCATGGCTAAATGTCGTACTTTATCCAAACAAAAGCATCGATGACAATCAAAATGAGGTATTCTAAGATGCGCATAGAGCTGATCTAATCGGGCAACTATGGTTTCCACTTTATCCAAACAAAATAACGTCGTTTCGTGTGATTCAACGAATTCCAACATTGGTGATGGTATACTACAACCGTACAGCATCGTCTAGGAAGCAACAAAAACTACAGTACTCGTACAAAATATGAGTAAATTGAAGTTTGGGTGGGAGGAGACAAGCGTCGAGCACCTGGCGCGCAAGCTTCCGGTAGGCGGTCTTGATGTCCTTGTTGCTCGCGGAGCGTGGCACGCCGAGCGTCGCGTAGTAGTCGGCCGACGCCCACACCACCAGGCCCCCTCCGCGGCGCCTCCTCGGAGGCCTCCCTCGGTGCCCCGGCGCGGCGCACGCGAGCGGGAGGCCACTCCTAGCGCCGGCAGCGAAGTGGACCCCGCGAGGAGAGAAAGCGGATGCGGCGGCGCGGGAGGACGGCGAATGATTGGAGGGCGCGAACGGGAGCGTGGACGGCGCGAGCGCCATTAGCCAGCTCGTCGCACTGGCAGCGCCTTCTAGAAGCTTCTGGCGCGGGTGCGCGTGCTCGGCGTCGGGGCTAGTTTTATATGGCCCGCGTCGTCTGGGGCTCTCGAGAGGCGAGGAGCCGCAGCCTGAGCTACGGATTGGGGGAGTGGGCCCCAACTGTCAGTGAATTCGTATTCATGGCTCGTTTGTTCGTTCTACGCTTGCGGGTTGCGGCTAGTGGAAAGAAAGCAATACACGTTCATAGCGTGAAGGGAACCGTCCGGAATTCACAATTCTACATTTCTATGCAATTCCAACCTGATACCCAAGATAATATTACAGCATTTAAGAGCGTCTCCAAGAAAATATGTAAAAATCAGATCCCTATAACTCTTTCTAGGAAGTCATTTTTAATAAATTATCATATGAAATCTTCACTTTTCCAACAGATTCGATAAAGTCCAATCCCTATATTATAAATTGGTCCGCATCAACAAATTACCAACTACTGTTTCTGAATTTAAGTCATTCTAGTCATGCTTAGATTTATCTATATATCAATGAATATATACATATGTGTCTATATTTATTGATCTATAGATAAATCTAGACAAGACCAGAATGACTTACATTCAGAAATGAAGAAAGTAGTTTTCTGCTATTGTCACCACCCTCCTCCTGCCTGGTGATACTATTCCTCTCCTACTCAGCTTCCATCGCTTTGATCTATTCATACACGCACTTGCTGAGGAGGTCTCGGTGGTGTAGAGGATGTTCAGCACGCTAGGGGACGACGCTCGTGAACCCGTGCCTGTGCGGAGTGCTGTCACATCTGCTCAAGGCGATGTTATTCGCCGTGCTCAAACTATTCTGGCACTGCCACATCGACGTCAGGGGCGACGCACTGTAGAGACATGAGGTTGAGGCAATCGGCCATACTCTCAATGGAGAGGGGCCTCTATATTATAGGGCAGCAACTGCTGCTATATATGGCAGTATACAAATACATGGATAGGAAATGTGGGGGATATACCCCCCGGGTAGCCCACAGACCTCATTTCTGGTTATTGGGCCAGGCAGAGAGCCCATCAGGCCCGTCATACCAACCCCGCCTGAGCCGGCCGAAAGCATCGCGGCGCATTAAATGCGACGTGATGGAAAACGGTCGGAGGCTCTAGGCGTGACAGGTGCATAGGACTGCCGGGCGGCGTCAGACCGGGGAGCAGTTGGGGAGTAGGCAGCACGTTACGTCCCATCGGGGCGTGCTACGTCCCGTCGGGACGTGCTGTACGATAGGTTAGACCCAACGGGGGTATAAATAGCAAGGGATCCCGAGCATGGGACCCCCATGACCAACACCCACTTCTTCTTCCATGCACAAGTCCACGCTCACAACCACAACGCAACACCCAGACATTCTGGAGCCCTAGCTCTTGTAATCCATTCATTGTAACTTTCTTCCTGACTAGTGAAACACCCCACCAATCTCACAGTGGACGTAGGCTTATTACCCTATCGGGGGGCCGAACCACTCTAAATCTTCTTGTCTCTTGGCCAGTCCTATTCTCATGGGCTCGGTAACCATCGAGGTCTTGAGTGCAGCGCTTCCCTACAAATATAAATCACCTCCACGGGCACCTCCCGAGGAGGGCTGTTCGACCACCCGTCGACAGTTGGCGCGCCAGGTAGGGGGCCGTTGCTTCCTCAGCCGACGACTTCGATGGCAGTTCTCTTCTCCTCCGCGCTCGAGGTCCCCGTAGGCTCCAGCTTCACCTTCGGGAGCCTCGTCTTCGTCGCCGACGACTTTCGTCGGCTCGTGCACTCCGAGTTCGCCTCGGAGAAGCGTCAGGCCACTACCCCAGCGTCCGTACTGGCGAGGCGCTTGGTCCCACGG
>KE373090.1:553524-580594 GCA_000418225.1 Zizania latifolia
AGGAGAGGGAGGGCCAATATCAGATTGCTCTGATACCATGTAGAGACATGAGGTTGAGGCAATCGGCCATACTCTCAATGGAGAGGGGCCTCTATATTATAGGGCAGCTGCTGCTGCTATATATGGCAGTATACAAATACATGGATAGGAAATAAATCACAATCTCTAAACATGGCAGGTCTGATCCTAATTGACCGCCCTGCCTAAATATGCAAGATACAATCTCCTATTGCCTAATACGCACAACAGCACCACTTGTCGGCGCATGTGCTGAAGATCTTTAGCGGCATCCATAACCTTCGAATGGAGCTCCTCGTTTGCGCCGCCACCACCATCGCCAACCGGCAGGTGCCTGCAGGTTCCGCGACGAAGGGCAGGGAGTGTAAGAGGGGCTCCAGGGAAAAGGATTGGGAGCGGATTGGGGCTCGCTAGAAGTAGCGAGTCGGAAGGGCTGGATTGGGGATCAGTAAATTTTGGGAACTAGTTTGGGAGTCTGTTGGATGCTTTTTTCACACAAAAAATCTAAAAAATAGCTTTAGGGAGTGATTTTGGGCATCTCTTAGAAGATGCTCTAAGTCCCTTACCACAAATATAATTTTAGTACTCTGCAAAAAATGAACTGATTCATATGATTTTTCCATGTTTTACTCTTTTTTATTATTTTTTAAATATAAGTTATTTTAAAACTTTTAGACAATTTAGTATTATTTTCTTCTTCCATATTTATTATTATTAAATAAATGTTACATCTATCACAAATACACTACTAATATTTTTATAGAATAGAATAAATGAGGAGCAACGAAATAATTTTAATTGATTTTTTTAGTTTCTTATGCACAAATACAAAACGACTGAAGCAGAGAGAGTATTAAACTTTCATGAAAACGGTTCATATCTTTTCTACAAGTTAATTACCTGCAGCTATACTAAGCAAGCATGGTATCAGTTGAATAGATAGTAACTAGGAGTCTAGGAGTGCTACCATGCTCAAACATCCGGATGATACTATACAGAAACCCAAGAAAAAGCTTAGCATTACTTTCTTGGACATTGGAGACTGTGTGAAGCTCTCATGATCAAATTTGGTAAGCTCCCATGAATCTTTTCCGGTAGGAATTTGTAGGGCTGTTTGTGACCTTTCGGTCGTTTCGTGATTGCTGAAACAAACAGAGGGCTCTGATGACTGGACTGGTGTATAGCAATTTAAATTGATGAACAGAATGAACTGAGATCAAAGAGAAGCATTCATCCACATAGAGATTCACCAACAGCAGCTGCAAGTCTGCAACCTTTATAGCCTCTAATGCTTGTAGGCAGCCGATTACTCCTGGAAGTAACAAGCGAAATGTAAACATCGTCGGATCATTCATGTAGGAAAATAGGAAATATGGAGCTGATGTCCAAAACAGAGTTAAAGCTGAGCTACGACAAGTAAATTTACAAATGCAAAAACACACACTGTCATGAATCAATGAAGATAATATATATACGCTTATGTAATTCCCAAATGATCCACATGCCTTTTCATAGTGTGTTGATTACTTACGTGCTCCAAGAATGCCGTTATCGGAACAACTCGGACATGTTGCTGGTGTTGGTGGGTTCAGAACAAGACACCGGTAGCATGGACTTCCATTGTGATGACAAACTGTCAGCTAGCTGTTAGAAAAAAGTTATGATGGGTGTCATTGAAATGAACAGGGAATTCAAGGTTGTCATGATGCCATAAACAGCAGTACATGTCCTTCTAAACCTACTTCCGCACCAGATATAAGAGGCCGAAAGTGGTACATGACATCTGAATCAGCACCTCATCAATGAAAATGTATGTGAAGCAGAATTGAGAGAAGATAAACATTGATAATGGCCCATTTGATTAGCAACAAAAAGTTGAAACAAAACAAAACATAAGGTACAAAATTGTCAAGTGGGTGAAGCTAACATGACATGCTGGAATTTATGGGCTTAGCCCACTTCTTTATTTCAGAAATTCTAAATAAATATCAAAGGCCCACTCATACAAGAGGATGGTAAAAATCTTTAGTCCTATATTACTAGTATAGGTGAAGGATGATCAACTTATATAGTGGGATTGTCTCTATCCTACTAAGCTATATGCATGGGGGAGAGAAAGGGAACACCACACGCGCGCTCGCCTCGTCGGGCCGGGCTCGGGCACGGGCCGGGGCCGAGGCTTCGCGGGCATGCGGCACCTGCGTGAATGGTCCGCCAAAATCTAGCTCCTTGCCTTGCGGGAACGTGGCCTCCTTTTGCCATTCTGATTTTTGGTAACTTGGCCCATATTCGGGATATGGAAACTGACTCGGTTTAGATCGCAATCGCAACGCGAGATCGTTATAGCTCCCATATAAATACCTGACTATCAGGCCTGCACCAGAACGTATCATATTAGATCAAACCGAGCTAGGGTTTTGCCTCTCCTCCCTACTACGCCGCCACCGTAACCTACTCTATCCCGTCCATCGGCGTGTACCGGCGAACGAGAGAGCAGGTCTCCGGAACCTGTCACCCTTGTGATCCTGCACCGAGAGAGGGCGAATAAGGTTTTTGGGAAGCGCTCCGTGTGACTGCTCACGTCCGTCATCACAGCGCGCCTTCCGTCCACATCAACCGTCGGTCATCGTCGTCTACGGTCCGACACCAATAGAGACCGATCTGCATCGGCCACGGCTTCATCATCAGCTACCGTACAGTACGTGCGCTGCCTTTTTGTACGGTTCATAATCATGTTTAGTGAGATCATGATTACGATATTTCTATTTACTAGTATGTTAGATGTGTATATGCTAGTTTTTGTGAATAACATAATTTATCTATTTCAGAAATTAATACTGCAATTACCTAATTATCCAACAATCCAAAAACCTTATTTTAGGCAATCTGCAGTTTATTCAATGGCTGGTTTTGCCGATGCACTAAGGCTAGAAAAATTTTCTGGTGTGTATTTTAAGAGATGGCAAATAAAAGTCTATCTCTGGCTTACTACTATGAATGTATGGGAAGTGAGACTTGGTAAACCTGAAGATAAACTTTCTTCTGATGAGCAGAAGAAATTCGCGGAGGCTAATAATTTTTTCGTAGGATGCATTATAGGCGTGCTCTTTGACCGTCTGTGTGATGTTTATATCATTGTGACAAATGCGAAAGAGTTGTGAGATGCTGTGATTGCAAAATATGGTGCATCAGATACAGACAGTGAACTTTACCTTATAGAGTGTTTTTATGACTACAAGATAGTGAATAACCGTTCTATGGTGGAACAAGCTCATGAGGTTATGTGCACCGTGAAGAAACTTAACCTCGTTAATTGTCCTCTACCTAATAAATTTGTGGCTGGATGCATTATTGCAAAGTTGTCTTCTTCATGGAGGAACTTCGCCACTACTCTGAAACATCAAAGACATGAAATATCAGTTGAAAACCTGATAACGTCTCTTGATGTTGAAGAGAAAGCTCAGGCAAAGGACGCTTCTGAGAAAGGAGGCAAGAGCCAGACTAGCGCCAACATGGTGCAGAAGTCCCCACATAGCAAGAGCAAAGGGAAAAATAAGTCTACCAAGGTTATGAAAACCACTACCTTCAAGAAGAAAAAGAAAAATAAAGCTGAGTTGAATTGCTTTACTTGCGGTGAGCTGGGACATTTCTCCAAGGATTATCCAGATCGTGTAGATCGAAAAGGACAAAGGACAAAGAATATCAACATGATGACCATGGGCAATACTAAGGACGGTACGATAATCTACCTACTATTCTTTCAGTCTTTCAAACTACTAGCTGGTGGCTTGATACGGATATCAATGTTCATGTGTGTGCTGATATATCTATGTTTTCTTCTTATCAGACCGTCCAGGATTCTTTCGTCCTAATGGGGAATGGGTCACATGCTTCTGTTCATGGTGTTAGCACGGTAGATCTGAAGTTTACTTCGGAAAAGATCGTGCAGCTAAAAAACATACAACATGTCCCTACTATTCATAAGAATCTTGTTAGTGGTTTCGTTCTATGTAAGGATAGGTTTAATGTAGTCTTAGAGTCCAATAAATTAGTCTTATGAAAACATAGACAATTTATTGGTAAAGGTTATGATTGTAGAGGCTTGTTCTGCTTTTTCCTTTTAGATTTTAGCAATAAGTCAGTGAACCATATTTGTGGCAATATTAATGATGATGCGAGTATTTGGCATTCACGTTTATGTCACGTTAATTTTGGCTTGATATCTTGACTTTCTAGCATGAGTTTAATTCTAAATTTCACCATTGCCAAAGGTTCTAAGTGCTATAGTTGTGTGCAATCGAAGCAATCTCGAAAGCCTCACAAGGTGGCTGGGGAGAGAAACTTGGCATCTCTAGAACTCATACATTCTAATCTTTGCGAGATGAATGGTGTGTTGATAAAGGGTGAAAAGAGATATTTCATGACATTAATTGATGATGCATCTAGATTTTGTTATGTTTATCTATTATGAACTAAGGATAAGGCACTAGACAACTTTAAAATCTATAAGGCCAAAGTTAAAAATTAACTAGAGAGAAAGATCAAACATCTAAGGTAAGATTGTAGTGGTGAATACTTTCCTAAAATATTTGATGAATTCTGTGAGGAACATGGTATTATTCATGAGAGGACGCCTCCCTATTCGCCCGAATCAAACGGGGTTGCCGAGAGAAAAAAACCGCACGCTAACTGATTTGGTTAACGCCATGTTAGACACTATCGGTTTATCAAAGGCATGGTGGGGGGAGGCTTTGTTGACTGTATGTCATGTCCTGAATAGAGTTCCTAACAAGAATAAAGAACAAACTGTTGGGTTATGGGGAGGCTACGCTAGCGCTTAATTTCAAAAATTTACCCCGCTAGCCCAGGAACCATGCGTGTAATGGGATCATAGATTGTTACCTCAAGCCACGAGGCGCGCTCGGGCAGCGAAAGTAGAGTCGGTGAAGCGCGCCCTCGAGCTACTCCTCCCGGCTCTGTCCGTTTGTCTGCGGCGAAGTCGACGTAGTCCGGCGATCTCCACTGGAGAAGATCGGCACCGATGTAGCAGCGGTGCCTCTACGGTATCCACACGTACAGGGACGGGATCACCTCTTGTCGGTATGCTAGTACCGCACGGGAGATTAGGGGAGAGATCACTACAACCGGTGTAGCTAGAAGAGAGGTGGCGGCTAGGGTTTGGTCAAACCAACATCAAGCAGCAATGGCAGTAGCCTTTTCGTGCTAGCCCCTCCTCTCTTTATATAGTGCCTTGTCACGGGTCTTTAATCTGTATTAAAGCCCAACAGATCTAATCTGTTCGTCTGGACCGGAACTTCCAAAAATAACCTTCTGTATCGAATTTATTTTGACCCGGAACTTCCGGTCTAACCGGAACTTTTGGTTCGTCTAGGCAGGCCTAGAACTTCCGGTCCAACCGGAACTTCCGGCTCCTCCAGAAACCAAAACTGGGGCTGGCCCGGAACTTCCGGATGCTCCAAAACCTGAAACTTCCGGTCTCAGGCCAGAACTTCCGGTTCCCTAGAATTCTCTTAGGCACAATTCCATTACAAACTCCATATGAGATTGGGATTGGAAGAAAACCATCACTTTCTTACTTGTGCACTTGGGAGTGTTTGGCAAAAGTCAATGTCCCTATCGTGAAGAAACGTAAGTTAAGACCTAAGATAGTGGATTGTGTCTTTCTAGGCGATGCTCAAAGGAGCATGGCGTATAGATTTTTAGTAGTAAAATCTAAGGTGTCTAATATACATGTTGATACTATTTTAGAATTTCGTGATTCAACTTTTTTAGAATATGTTTCCGATGAAAGATATGCATAACACAACTAGATTTTCTGCTGAGATAATTCCTAAACTTGATACACCTATTAATTTTGAATCTTCTGAACAACAAACTCGGTTTGAGAAAATCCTTGAGGAGGATGACAGTGAAGCTCCTAGAAGGAGTAAGAGACAGAGGGTTGCAAAATCCTCTAAGTTCGTCTTTGAGGTATCCTCTATTCTTGACTTAGGTCAGCGATTTTTTCTCTAGTCTTTGGTTATTTCTTGAATCTTTTAGGCTAGAATAGGTCCTAGAAGTGTTGTTACAATGTACCCTAGCCACATTGTCGAGATCAATCAGTTTTGATTTTGCGGAACCCGGATAGTCTGGTCCTACTCGGATAGTCCGAGTCCCAGGTTAGGTTGCATTCAAGTTGTCATTCCTTATTTCAAATCCTTGGTTCAACTTATGATCATTTGCTGCTTTGTAGCAGTTGTCGCCATGTTTGACGAAAGGCACAAGAAGGCTAAGCACAACCCGAGGCACTCTTCTGATGATGACAGTGATACTGGAGGGTCTCCTCCAGTTCCTAGTGCTAGGCCAGCTTCTCGAGGCCGTTTTAAGTGGCTAGCTTCAAGAGCGCGCCATTTCCTAGACATAGGCATCTAAGTGCCTGCTGCCTTCTCAGTGTGGCCTCCTCCTCCACCTCAAGGCAGAGGCAAGGGAATGCAGCCTACCACCGGACAATCAAGCTACAACGACGATCTGCTTCAGCTTGTCCGGAGGAAAGTCCAAGAGCCCTCATTGGCTAGTGGGATTACTTCATGATCCGAAGTCAACTACATGAGGTGGATCCTTAAGGCAGGGAAGGAGAGAAATGAGGATCCCCGGGCGTATGTGAGGGATGCTTTAGACTACCGTTTCCACTCTGGTTTCTAGCAGGACTACTACAAGAGTGTCATGCTGCCCAAGAGGAACCCGATGGTTGAGATGCAGTGGATCAACTAGGCTGCTATGAAGAAAAAGAACAACCCAGTGTTTAACCAAGTGATCCGTACCTGTCAGGCCAAGAATCTCTATGGCCTCATGGAGATCAAGCAGAACTGGTGTGAAGAAGCTGTCTGCCAGTTCTACTCCATTCTGTTCTAGGCCGTGGACAACGGTGAGCCTACTTTTCATTGGAGGCTGGAAGGAGTTGAGTATGAGGTCACAATCAGTGACTTCGCTGCTATTCTAAGCCTAGATTCTAATGACCTCACTCCATTCCGGTTGGATCAAAAACTCATGCTTGGGGATGATGTAGTACATTTTCTATTAGAAAAAGTCTACTTTACCTCTTGAAGTATTACCCTGTAGATGAATGTTGCCCCCAACTAAAAAACCAGACTCTTAATCCCCCGAACTAATCAATACCGGACAAATAACCACCCAGGGTAGTTTTCTACAGCGGTTTTACTGACGTGGCAATCCACGCTAGCAGTAATGCTGATGAGACGGTCCACGTGGACACTTAGCTACTGATTTGGCCTGGTTTTCAATCACTGACATGTGGGTCCCACCCCTTCTTCTTCCTCTCCCCTTCTCTTTCTTTTTTCTTCCTCTCTCCTCCTCCTCTAGCCACCGATCCGTCATGGTCACCGCGTCCTGCAGCTGCCTTCCCGCGTGCGCCTCGCACGCCCCCGCCGCACGCGCGGCGCCACGCCATCGCACCACCGTGGCCGCACGGTGCCTGTGGCCATGCCTCGCCCACGTGCTCCCTCGCACCCGTGCGCTACCCCATAGCTGCATGGCGCCCACGCGTTCCCCTGCAGTCGCGCGGTGCCCATGCCCGTGTGCTCCCTCGTGGTGCCCGTGGTCGCGCCTCACCCGCGTGCTCCCCCACAGTCACACGGCGCCCGCGCGCTCCCTCACGATGCCCATGGCTATGCCTCACCCGCACGCTTCCCTGCGCTAGCGTGCTCCCCTATGGCACCCGTGGCCATGCCTCGACCGAGCCTGGCCCACATGCTCCCCAATGCCCGCGCTCCCCCACGGCGCCTGCGGCCATGCCTCGGCCGCGCCTCACCTGCAGGCTCCCCCACACACTTTCAGTTTCCACCGGCTACAGTTTTGGCATAGAGAAAAAAGGAAAGAAGAAAAAGAAAAGATAGAAAGAAGAAAAAGGAAGAAAAGAAAAAGGAAAGAAAAGAAGAGATAGAAAAAAAATTCTGTGTCATTGACAAGTGGATCCCACTGTTCAGATGTCAGCATGTAGCCACGTGGAACGCCATGTCAGTAAAACCACCAACGTGGACTGCCACGTCAGCAAAACCGCCGCAGAAACCACCTCGGGGGGTTATTTGTATGGTATAGATTAGTTCGGGGAATTAAGAGTCTGGTTTTTTAGATTGGGACAACATTCGTCTATAGAGTAATACTTCGAGGGTAAAGTAGACTTTTTTCTTTTTTGTATGAGCCGGGTTCAGTTTTTGGAGGCAAGACAGAGGGTTTCTCCTCGTTCCTCTCAGTGCTCAATGGCCTGTTCAGGAAGACCCTTCTGCCAAAGCTCGAGAATAGGACTGCATTGCTAGGCAATACCCGCAATCTGCTGTCGGACATGAGAGAGGACCGTGGGGTGTTCAGTGTGTCTTACTTTCTCTAGAGTGAGATATGGACTACTTCAGTCTCCCACAGAGAGTTGTGTGTACCCCGTACATTCAACTCGTGATCGACCGAGTCACTCGTCGGAAGATGGTTCATGAGGTAGAGCACCGTGGGTACACTCCTCAGGCATTGCCTTCTAGAGCGCCTCTAGGGTAGTCCTCCTTAGCAGCTCCGCCTCCTCCTGCCAAGCCTTGGCGTGCTTCTCGGAGATCAGCACCACAGCCCAGCTCCTCTGGCTAGCCGATCAAGAAGATTCTGTCGGCCATTTTCACGATGTGTCGGAACAGCAGTCGGTGGCAGGTTAAGGAGTTCGAGCAGCAGAATAAGATGATCAATCAGCTGCTTTAGCAATCAGGCCATCCTCCCATGGAGCTCTTGTCTGATTCTAATGAGGAGAATGACCCCATCGCCTTCGCTGACTGCACCGACCCATATGCCCATTTCTTTGAATCCGGAGCAGGGTCATCCCAGCAGCAGCCGTAGTAGCCTCCACAACAGTCCTCATCATCGTCAGACGATGATGGTGGCGATGATATTGTTAAGAGCGAGGAAGACTCTGAGTGAGCCGTCTGCTGCTTTCTCTCTTTTTGGTGTCTTTGATGCCAAAGGGGGAGAATTGCCCAAGAAGTCATTGCAAATTGCTTAGCTTTAGGATTTCGCGTCTTTTGGTTCCATATTTGTAATCCGTGTTAAGAACAATGAGCTATAATATTGTTTTATCATTCTGTGTGGCATGGATAGTAGGATGTAATGAACTAGACTTATGCTTTATGTTTAATTTTGTTCATTTCGTTTTCTAGTCATAAATGTGTTTTATCATGTCTACTATCTTTGTTGAATAATGCATGCATTTAGGGGGAGCTTCAATGTGTATATTCATCTTTCACGCAATTCGTTTTCACTTCTTTGGTCATATTGTCATCAATTACCAAAAAAGGGAGATTAAAAGTGTATCTTGATGCATCTAGGCCCCTAATTTATTTTTGTGTATTAATAATAATAGTGATCAAATGCTACTAACATTGTTGCTAAGATGAATGTGAATATCAAAGTCTAAAGTGGCGTTGCAGCTCAATCAATCTTAAAGAAATCGTCTTCTTTAGTATTACTTAGGCTCAAAATGTGCGAATTGCGTATATTTTATATTCTCTTGAGTCTTGGTATGCCATACTATCAAGAAGGATGCGTTGATCAATGATCCAAAGCTAAGTGCTCAAAGCAAAATCTTTCTTAAAAAGTTTTGGAATTTTTCTAAGTTGGTTTTGTCTTTCTAGAAAAGTCGGATCATCCGAACTTGTCCGAACAATCCAAAAACATCTTTTTGTTAGATTTTACTTGCACGTCGAACTGTCTAGGTTCAAGCCAGACAATCCAAAAATAGGCTTCTGTTTAATTTATTTTTCAAGTTGGACTGTCCGGATCATGATCGGACAATCCAAAAATATGTTTCTGTTTGGATTTTCTTTGAAGCCTAGAACATACAGACCTGTCCGGATGGTCCAAAATGATATTTCTGTTGAATTTGTTTTTGGGGATGGAACATCCAGATTTTGGCCGGATAGTCCGAAAATTGCTCTTTGTTTAGATATTATTCCGTGGCCCGGAGCATCTAGACCTATATCGGATGGTCCGAAAACACCCTTCTTGTTGGATTTATTTTTGGCCCAGAATATCTGGATTCATGTCGGACTATTTGAAACATCAGTTCTGTTTTGATTTTTTATTAGTCTGGGTCATCCGGTTAAGTCCAGACTGTCCGGATGAACAGTGCGTGATTTATTGCCCTAACGGCTAGATTTGGGACAGGGGTATAAATACCCTTTCTCTCCATAATCAGGGCACGTGATTGCAAACCCTAACAGCCCTGCCATATTTTCTCTCATTCTTCCTAGTGTGTTGATTATTGGTTGGATCTTGAGGGAAGAATTGAGAGTTATCCACACAATCTCCTCGTGTTTTTGATTGATCCACTTTTGAGAGTTGTGTTGGTCTATGCTTGGTGACCTTCACTGTTTCTTGAGCACACGACATTGGATCACGTCAACGGGTTTGCTACTCTTGGAGGTAATCCCTCCTAAATGGCTAGGCGTCGATCCGCGAGCACCCAAGGATTGTGGGTGACTGGATAAGTTTATACTTGGCCTCGCCTCGGCTTCAAAGAGGTAACATAGTAAAAAAATCAAGGCTTGTAGTGGTGAGCGCTTGGTGAGGATTAGGGTTGAAAGATACCTGGCCCTTTGGGGTTTCCTCAATGGAGACGTAGGATCGTTAGATCCAAACTTCGATGAAAAATCATTTGTGTCCTTCTTTACTTTTGTTAGTTATATTTACCGTTGTTCATTGAGTTAACTAGCTATCATATGCATTATTGTTATATAATCTCTTTGGCTAGTTTATGTTCTGTAGTATTTATGGTTTTTTAAATCTATTGTGCCCGGATCATCCGGTTATAACCGGATCATCCGGACCTTGGACATTTTTTAGTTTCATCTGGCACCCGGAGCATCCGACTAAAGCTCGGATAGTCCGGGTACTGCAGGTTTAAACTAACAAGTTTTTGTTGAGAATTTCAGATTGCCTATTCACCCCTTCTAGGCAACTTTTAATATACAATCTAGGTGCTCCAGAACCAAACTTTAAAAGGTCTCAGGCCCGGAGCATCCGAGTTTAGCCGGATGGTCGGGAACCTCCAGATTTCTCAACTCACAGGAATTCAAAGGAGAGACAAATGCCATGAACTTTAGGTTAAATAATAGTATTTTACCATAAATATGTTAAGCATGGATAAACAAAACTAAACATGGCATAGCTTCAAATGAATCATAAACAAGAATAAGATAAATTTACATTTGTTTAAAATATAGCCCATTACATATGAAGAAGACAATTAATTTATCTTCTCATTTGTAACATGGGCAATCTATATGCAAGTACATCAAGCTATGTTGCGAGAATCAAGGATATTCAATTCATTTCTTAACTCACAAAATCGATGCTCATCTAAGGGTTTGGTGAAAATATCGGCTAGCTGTTTATCTGTTCTCATATGGGTTATGCCTATATCTCCCTTGATCTCATGATCTCTCAAGAATTAATGGTGAATGTCAATGTGTTTAGTTCTTGAGTATTGAACTGGGTTATTGTCTATTTTAATAGTGCTCTCATTGTCACACAGTAAAGGGATCTTGGTGACGTTGTGCCTAAAGTTTTTTAAGGTTTGTTTCATCCAGAGAAGCTGAGCACAACAACTACCGGCTGTTACATATTTGGCTTTGGCTGTGGATAAAGGTACATAATTTTGTTTCTTAGAAGACCATGAAACGAGTGATCTTTCAAGGAATTGGCAGGTTCCTGAGGTGCTTTTCCTATCCACTTTGCAACCGGCATAATCCGAGTCCAAATAGCAGATAAGATCAAAGGTTGAGCTTTTTATGTACCAAAGCCCTAGATTTGGAGTATGAATCAAATATCTCAAGATTCTTTTAACAGCAACCAAATGATATTCTTTTGGTGTAGCTTAAAATCTTGCGCACATGCAAACACTAAGCATGATATCTGCCCTAGATGTACATAAATATAACAAATAGTCAATCATGGAACGGTATATCTTTTGATCGACATTGGTTCCTTGTTGATTTAGATCAAGATGTCCGTTGCTTTGCATGGGGGTCTTGATGGGTTTGGCATTCTCCATGTTAAACTTTTTGAGCATGTCTTTAATATGCTTTGTTTGACTGATGAAGGTGCCTTCTTTGAGTTGCTTGATTTGAAATCCTAGAAAGAACTTCAAGTCTCCCATCATTGACATTTCAAATCTCCTGGTCATTATCCTACTAAATTCCTCACAAAAATCATTGTTAGTAGAACCAAATATAATTTCATCGACATATATTTGGCAAACAAAGAAATCATTATTGAAACGCTTAGTAAAGAGGGTAGGATCGGTTTTGCCTATTTCAAAGCCCTTTTTGAGTAAAAAGTCCCTGAGGCATTCATACCATGCTCTAGGTGCTTGCTTAAGCCCATAGAGCGCCTTTTGGAGCTTAAACATGTGATTTGGATATTTGGGATCTTCAAAGCCTGATAGTTGCTCCACATATACCAACTCAGTAATTGGACCGCTAAGGAAGGCGTTTTTCACGTCCATTTGGTGAAGCTTGAAATCATGGTGAGTAGCAAAGGCTAATAATATACGAATTGATTCTAGTCTAGCAACGGGTGCATACGTCTCACCAAAATCTAAACCTTCGATTTGTGTGAAGCCTTGAGTCACCAACCTAGCTTTGTTCCTTATGACCACACCGTGCTCATCTTGTTTATTGTGAAAGACCCATTTGGTGCCGATCACATTCTGCTTCGGTCTTTTCACCAATATCCAAACTTTATTTCTTTTGAAGTTGTTGAGCTCTTCTTGCATGGCTATCACCCAATTAGCATCTTCAAGAGCTTCTTCCACCTTAACTGGTTCCAAAGAAGACATAAAATAGTAACATTCACAAAAATTTGCTAAACGTGAACGAGTGGTTACTCTCCTTCGTAGATCTCCAAGAATGTTGTTCACGGGATGGTCTCTTTGGATGTCTTGATGGATTCTTTAATGTTGTACTGGTGGTTGGTCCACTTTTTCTTGAACTTTTTGTTCTTTGTTCACCACCTCTTGCTCTTGAGTTTCTTGTGTTTCGCTTTTTTCTACTTGTAGTTGTTGTTGATCCATTAACTCTTCTTCTCTTGGTCTTATATCTCCAATTGGCATGTTCTTGATTGTTTCACATGGAGGTTCTTCTTCGCCTGCATCACTTGGATTAACTTGCTCTACTTGAGAGCCGTTAGTCTTATCAAATGTCACATCCCTAGTGACTTTAATAATTCCAGAGGTTTTGTTGAAAACACGATAGACATGTGCATTTGGTTCATAACCAACCAAGAAACCTTCATCAACCTTAGAGGCAAACTTGGAGTTTCTTGGTCGCTTACTCAAAATAAAGCACTTACTTCCAAAGACTCTAAAATATGAAATATTTGGCTTGTTACCGGTTAGAAACTCATATGCCATCTTTTTAAGGATTTTGTGTAGATACAGATGGTTGATTGCATGACATGCAGTGTTGATTGCTTCTGTCTAAAATATGTCTAAAGTCTTATACTCATTAAGCATTATTCTCACTGCCTCAATTAGTGTTTGATTCTTCCGTTCCACCACTCCATTTTGAGGTGGATCATAGGGAATGGAGAATTCATGCTTAATGCCTTCTTAATCAAAAAATTCTTCGACTGGAGTGTTCTTGAACTAACTCTCGTTATCACTTCTCACTTTCTTGATCTTGACTTCATACTTATTTTAAGCTCTTCTTGCAAAGCTCTTGAACATACCTTGTGTCTCGCTCTTATCATACAAAAAGAATACCCAAGTGAAGCGAGAATAACCATCAACAATAACTAAACCATATTTGTTACCGCCAATGCTTTAGTATGCTACCGGTCTGAAGAGATCCATATGTAGAAGCTCCAGTGGCCTTCTTGTTGTTATAATATTCTTGGAGGTCTGTGGTGCTCCAATTTATTTACCGGCTTGACATGCACTACATAATCTGTCTTTCTCAAACACAATATTTGTTAGACCTAGAATGTGTTTCCCTTTAAGAAGTTTTGGCAGATTCCTCATCCTAACATGAGCTAGTCGGTGATGCTATAACCAACCCATACTAGTCTTAGCCACCAAGCAAGTTTTAGGTTCCACTTTATCTAGTTCAAAATTGACTAAATAAAACTTTCCCTTTAACTTACCCGTAAAGGCTACGAAATTATCACTACTTCTCAAAACGGTCACACCCTCATTAGTAAAAAGACATTTATAACCGATTTCACATAATTGTGATATTGAAAGCAAATTATAACTTAAAGACTCAACTAGTAAAACATTAGAGATTGAGTTACCATTTGAGATAGAAATTTTACATACTCCTATTACCTTTCTTTTTCCATTGTCACCAAACACAATGGACTCATGATTACCTTGGTTCGACTCAAATGAAATGAACATATTCTTTTCTCCAGTCATGTGATCGGTACATCCACTGTCCCTTACCCAACTAGATCCACCGGAGGAGTATTCCTACAAAAGATATTAGTTCTTGGTTTTAGGTACCCAAACATTTTTGGGTCCTTCAATGTTAGTCATAAGAATCTTAGGACTCTAAATACATCTCAATGGTTTTTCATTTTTACTACCAATAAATTGAGCAACCACTTTACCACTGTGGTTTCTCCTAATAAGATATAATGCATAAAAGGTAGCTTGTGAAGCAAAGGGCTTGTTGTTGATCTTCTTCGAACTTTATTCTTCCTTTACAAACTTGATGATTTCCTTACCCTCGTACTTCGTTCTTGCATTTACCTTACTTTTATTTGGATGAAAGTCAAGACCTCTCTTCTCAACATTACTTTGGGTATTGAGAGTTTTGAATAGAGCATCATTTGACTTGTAGGCTTTTATACACCCATAGCTTACTAAGGTGTCAAGTCTTTTATTTTTCTTTCTCAAGACTTCAATTTCCTTCATATTAGTCTCATAAGCAATAATATCAAGATTGTAACATTTAGAATAACCATTACTTGTGGACGTAATAGAAGGAATATAAATAGAGTGAGCCATTAGAGACTCAACTCTCTCTTCAAGGCACTTGAAGAGAACAATAAGCTCACTTTTAAGAGTTTTGAGTTTTTCCTCTAATTCCTCTTTAGACTCATTTACTAAACTAGATTATTTAGTCAATTTGTCTACCTTTTTCTTTTCCTTAGCAAGAAGTCTCTCTAATTTAAGATTCCTCCTCTTCTTATTGATGAGAAGATCCTCTTGTTTTTCTAAAGTTGCTTCTTGCGCCTCTATTGTTTCTAGTAGCTCTTTAAATTTTGATAAAACTTGATTATTCATATTTTTTTAAACATATCATCATCAAATTCAGACTCATCATCGCTAGAATCACTATAATCATCTTTATCTAAAACTTTAGCCATCATAGTTACCTTCTTGCTCTTAGCCATGAAGCACTTAGGGGAGATGATGTCGTCGTCGCTAGAATCTCTAAATAGTGATGGCTTTAGAGTCGCATGTTGGCGATGATGACGGTGGTGACTCCTTTCTTGCTATAGTCAGAGTCTGACTGTGACTCAGAATCGGAGTCGGAGTTCTATTCCTCTCTAATGTGAGCATGTTCATCTTTCTTCCCCTTCTTGTACTTGTGCTTTTCTTTCCTTTCTTGCTCTTTCTTCTTAGGATAATCGGCTATGAAGTGACCAAGGTCGCCATACTCATAATACCCTTTCTTTGACTTTCTCTTCTTTGATTTATCACTTTTTTTCTTGTATTTGTCAAAGCCGCCCTTCTTTATAAACTTTTTAAATTTCTTGACAAATAGCACAAGCTCCTCATCATCGCTTTTATCATCACTTGACTCTTCTTTCTTTTTAGCTTTGAGAGCCACATCCTTGCCCTTGTGATTTTGAAGCTTGGCAAGATCTTTGAATTTCTAGGCTTCTTCTTCTATCAACTCATGTGCTATTATTCTCTCTAGCACATTACTTAGAGTCATTTTCTTGAATTCTCTGTGCTTACAGATTAGAGTCACCAAGGTAGGATTCCTTGGTGCTATAGCCCAGAGCAATCTAACCACAAAATAATCGGTCATTTCTTCGCTTCCAAGACTCTTTATTTTGTTAACAAGGACCATGAGATGATCATACATCTCTTGAGGAGTCTCATCATCTTTCATGATAAATCTTTTGAGCTTTCCTTCAAGAAGCTCAATCTTCGATTCTCTGACTAAAGATGTACCTTCATAAGCAACTTACAAAGTTTCTCATATCTCTTTAGCTTCTTCAAGTCCATCAACTTTATTGAATTCTTTACGACTCAATGTGGCAAGTAGAAGACTCGCAGCTTGAGCATCGTGGTGAATAGCTTGTTCTTCATCGGCAGTTAGTTGACGATCATCCCCGTTTGAGTCATCCACATCTACACCAATGCACACAATCTTTCAAATATTTGGATGCATTGAGATTAAGTGCAATTTTATTTTATGTCTCTATGCCATATAGTGTGTACCATCAAAGTAAGGTGCACAACTAGTTAGCACAGAGAGATAATTATTACTCGGATTAAGTTTAGAGTTATCAAAAGGATACGTAGCTCCTTTCTTCCCTTCAACACTATTCTTATCGGTGCCAGTGGAATTTGACTCTTCCGACATCTTTACTCTTCAAGCGGTTAAGCCTTCGAGAAAAGCCTCGCTCTGATACCAATTGAAAGTTGCCTAGAGAGGAGGTGAATAGGTAATCTGAAATTCTCAACAAAAACTTGTTAGTTTAAACCTCCAGGACCTAGACTATCCGAGCTTTAGTCGGATGCTCCGGGTGCCGGATGAAACTAAAAAAGGTCTGAGGTTCGGATTATCTAGATATAACCGGATGATCCGGGCACAATAGATCTAAAAACCATAAATACTGCAGAACATAAACTAGCCAAAGAGATTATATAACAATAACGCATATGATAGCTAGTTAACTTAATGAACAACAATAAACACAACTAACAAAAGTAAAGAAGGACATAAATGATTTTTCACCGAAGCTCAGATCCAACGATCATACGTCTCCGTTGAGGAAACTCCAAATGACCAGGTCTCTTTCAATCCTAATCCTCACCAAGCGCTCACCACTGCAAGCCTTGGTTTTTCACTATGTTACCTCTTTGAAGCCGAGGCGAGGCCGAGTACAAACTTGTCCGGTCACCCACAATCCTTAGGTGCTCGCGGATTGACGCCTAGCCGTCTAGGAGGGATTTCCTCTAAGAGTAATGAACCCGTTGACGTGATCCAATGCCGTGTGCTCAAGAAACAGTGAAGGTCACCAAGCACACACCAACACAACTCCCAAAAGTGAATCAATCAAAAACACGAGGAGATTGTATGGATAACTCTCAATTCTTCCCTCAAGATCCAACCAAGAATCAACACACTAGGAAGAATGAGAGAAAATATGGCAGGGCTGCTAGGGTTTGCAATTACGTGCCCTGATTATGGAGAGAAAGGGTATTTATACCCCTGTCCCAAATCTAGCCGTTAGGGCAATAAATTGCGCACTGTTCATCCGGACAGTCTAGACTTAACCGGATGATCCAGACTAATAAAAAAATCGAAACAGAACCGATGTTTCGGATAGTCCGGCTTGAATCCGGATATTCTGGGCCAAAAATAAATCCAACCAGAAGGGTGTTTTCGGACCATCCAACCAAGGTCCGGATGCTCCAGGCCACATAATAAAATCTAACATAGAGTAATTTTCAGATTATCCGGCCAAAATCCGGATGTTCCGTCTCCAAAATTAAATTCAACAGAAACATGATTTTGGACCATCTGGACAGGTTTGGATGTTCCGGGCTTCAAAGAAAACCCAAACAGAAACATATTTTTAGATCGTCTGGTCTTGATCTGGATAGTTCGACTTGAAAAATAAATCAAACAGAAGCCTGTTTTCGGATTGTCTGGCTTGAACCCGAACAGTCCAACGTGCAAATAAAATCCAACATAAGGATGCTTTCGGATTGTCCGAACATGTTCGAATGATCTGACTTTTCTAGAAAGACAAAAACCAACTTAGAAAAATTCCAAAACTTTTTAAGAAATATTTTGCTTTGAGCACTTAGCTTTAGATCATTGATCAACGCATCCCTCTTGATAGTACGACACTCCTAGACTCAAGAGAATATGAAATATACGTAATTCGCACATTTTGAGCCTAAGTAATACTAAAGAGGACGATTTCTTTAAGATTGATTGAGCTGCAACGCCACTTTAGACTTTGATATCTGTATTCATCTTAGCAACAATGTTAGTAGTATTTGATCACTATTATCATTAATACACCAAAATAAATTATGGGCCTAGATGCATCAAGATGCACTTTCAGTTATGCGCTACTTAGTAGGTACTATGAGTTATGGGATTCGCTATTCTAGTCACCCTACCGTGCTTGAGGAATATAGTGATTCAAACTAGATATCTGATGCTGATGAGCTTTATGCCACGACTGGGTATGTATTTATCCTTAGAAGTGGTGTAATATCATGGAGGTCTTGTAAACAGACCATTTTGATAAGGTCAACTATGAAAGCAGAACTCACTACTTTGGACACAGTAACTATAGAGGTAGAGTGACTGCGTGAGCTATTGATGGACTTGCCTGTGGTTAAAAAACCAATGCTGGCTATCCTTATGAACTGTGACAATCAAACTATGATAGTCAAGGTGAACAATGCTAAGGATAAAGCGAAGTCATCAAGACACGTTAAAAGACGATTGAAGTCCATCAGAAAATTGAGAAACTCCAGAGTAATAAGTGTGACTTATATTCAAATAGACAAAAACCTGGCAAATCCCTTTACAAAAGAGCTATCATGGAATATGATAGAAAATGCATCGAGAAAGATGGGTATGAGACCCATATGAGTTGCCATAGTGATAACCCAACCTATGTGATCGGAGATCCCATGAATTAGGTCCTAGAAAAAACAAGCTATTGGTTAATTGAGGAGAGTAATTACTAACCCTCTCTAAGTGAAGATGCAATACTCTCAGATGCTGTAAGGCAGGTTGGCTTTATGCCTTAATATATTATGTTGACTTTAGTTAGCAAAGATGCTATCCTATAGAGTATTCTTGAAAGAATGTACCTATATGAGCCTAACTGTTAAACGTCACAGTCTACGAGACTTGGGTGATCTCTAATAAGCTCATTAAGAGACCAGGGAGTACGACGCATATGCTCCTCCTGCGGGGTAGGCTACTGGCAGCCAAGTACTAGTTTTGACTTTGCGTGAAACTCATTTGCACAAAACTTACAATTCAAGGCATAGTCCATTGTTCAAGTTGTGGATGAGTGTAGCTTGAAGCTCTAGGCGAGAGTTCAACTTAATAGTCCTCGTTGAAACGCTAGTATATCAAACAGGAGTGAGAAACAGGCAAATATCTAAATGGGCATTTGAGATCTGGTGGGGGATTGCTAGAATTTGTGGGCTTGGCCCACTTCTTTATTTTAGAAATTTCAAATAAATCTCAAAGGATCACTCATGTAAGAGGATGGAGGAAACCTTTAGTCTCATATTTCTAGTGTAGGTAAAGGATAACTAACATATATAGTGGGGTTGTCTCCATCCCACTAAGCTATGTGCATGTGGGAGAGAAAGGGAACACCACACGCACGCGCTCGCTCACCTCGCCTCGCCGGGCCGGGCTCGGGCTCGAGCACGGGCCAGGGCTGGGGCTTCGTGGGCGCGTGGCACCTACGTGGATGGTCCGCCAAAATCTAGCTCCTCGCCTTGAGGGGACGCGGCCTTCTTTTGCCGTTCTGATTTTTGGTAACTTGGCCCATATTCGGGATATAGAAACTGACTCGGTTTAGATCGTGATCGCGACACGAGATCATTATAGCTCTCATATAAATACCTGACTATCCGGCCTGCACCAGAACGTATCAGATTATATCAAACCGAGCTAGGGTTTTGCCTCTCCTCTCTACTGCACCGCCGCCATAACCTACTCCATCCTACCCGCCGACGTGCACGGCGAACGAGAGAGCAGGTCTCCGGAACCTGTCGCCCTTCTGATCCTACACCGGGAGAGGGCGAATAAGGTTTTTGGAAGCGTTCCACGCGACTGCTCATGTCCGTCATCACGGCACGCCTTCCGTCCATATCAACCGTCGGTCATCATCGCCTGTGGTCCGACGCCAATAGAGACCGATCTGCATCGGCCACTGCTTCATCATCAGCTACCATACAGTACGTGCGTTGCCTTTTTGTATGGTTCGTAATCATGTTTAGTGAGATCATGATTGTGATGTTTCTATTTAATAGTATGTTAGATGTGTACATGCTAGTTCTTGTGGATGCCATGATTTATCTATTTTGGAAATTAATACTGTAATTGCCTAATTATCCAACATGACAGAGAACTGATTTCAACTTATGTGTACTATTGTTACCACAAATGGTGAAAAACTAGCTAAACTTCAATTCATACCTTGTTCATCAAAACACAACAATCACTGATCATGTACCAACAGGGAGGTTGTCTGTTGCATCAATTATTGCGTCATATCTGTGATATCACACTAGTATTGAAAATCAACAAGAAAAAAGAGTAAAGGAAAGGACATGAATTAATATTTCCTTTCACGTTCGTAAGGATATTGTCGCACCATATCCAAAGCATTGCTCGGATTCAAAGTGATATATACTCAAACACCTTGATAGAGGAGTTAATCCTGATTCCATGACAATGTATACAGAAATAGTTGACATCACACTATTACATAACACATCATTAGTATCGGTTAAAAACCTCCTTTAGTCCTAGTTTTTGAACCGGTATTATCCATCCAAGATTAAAGGGGTGGCACATTAGTATCGGTTGAACAACTGATACTAATACACTTTGTTAGTATCCTAACCGGTACTAATGCTCGCATCTTTAGTACCGGCTGGATATCTCAACCATTACTAAAAGTCATACCTTTAGTACTAACTGTTGTGTTTTACGGTTGTTTTTCATTTCATTCGGTAATCACTGTAAAAAGGATATGATTTATATATACAATATTTTCACGGAATACAATATGAATTCTAACCCTAAACCCTAAAACTTATTCCTCGTCGCCATCCTTCTTCTCACTGTTGTCATCAACGCCATCATCGGCCTCATCACTGTTACTATTGTCGTTGGCCTCATCACCGTTGTCGTCGTCATCAACCTCATCACCAATGTCATCGTCATCGTCATCGTTGTCACTGTCGCCCTTCATTTATTCTTCTTTTTCTTCTTCCTTCTCTTTCTTCTCATCATCCGACGACATCTCGGTGGCAATGGAATCAATAATATTACAAATAGCAGTGCATGTACTAACGTTTGAATTAGAGTCTTCTGCCATCATCCTAGTTGCCTCTGAATCCTCATTATTCTAGACAACCCATGTAATACAAGAATCGTTGGAGGTTGAGGAAGCCATGAATAAAACCTTCATAGAAAAAAGAACTGAAAAAATTGTTGCTTCAAGAAACAAAATGAACACAGAATGACGGAGAACATACCAGTGCAAGAGAATGGCAAAGAACACAATAGAAAGAGACTATTTGTGGCAGTATGGAGATAGCAAGTAAACATTGTTGGATACCTTTAGTACCGGTTGAAGGTATCAACCGATACTAAAGGACAGATGAACAATCAGGTACAGTTACCGAAATGATGCATGTGAAACTTTCAGTATATAGTATCAACCAGTACTAAAGGGTAAACGAACAGACAGATGCAATAACCGAAACGATGCATGGGAAACTATCAGTACAAAGTCATACCTTTAGTACCGATTGAAGGTATCAATCGGTACTAAAGAGCAGACGAACAGTCGGAGGCAATTGCTAAAATAACACGTGTGAAACTTTTAGTACAGAGTCGTACCTTTAGTATCGGTTAATGTTATCAATCGGTACTAAAGAGCAGATGAACAGACAAGTGCAATTACCAAAATAACGCGTGAAAAACTTTTAGTAAACTTTAGTACCAGTTGATGTTATAATGTGCAACACAGACACACATAATGTACACATCTTTATGCCACGATTTAGTATGATGTTGTCTTCTTATATGCATCATTCTCTATTTCGAATGTCCCGTATGATATTCTTGACCATTAGAAACTTAGTCTCTCCCTAAACTATCTCAAAACCTCAGTCACCAATCACGTTTTGCCTCAAGCAACACATGCACATAAACAAACAATTAAAACCGTGTATGAGCACATTTTCATGACTTGACCCAAGATTAGTCAATACAATACCACTCTGAAAAACATCTAAAGCATGCTATTGTGGTAATCACTTTAAAGCCAATTTCAATATAAATCAAATTTTCATCACACATGGTTTCTAAGGAAGAGTTTCCATTGTCCTGTAGTAACCACAAGCGGATGATTTGGCGGCACAAGCTAGAAGCAACTATAGAGCAATGGAGCCAACGTGTCATGACATACCTTCGATGCCAAAGTCGGGGAGAAGGAGATGGTGGCTGTAGCAGTTAATCATGTCAAGGTTGAGGCCAATGACAATAGCTGTGAGGGGCAAACCCATGCCATCCGCTTTAGAGCATCTCTAATAGACTCTCTAAACCAAATTTTAGCAATTATGGCAACCGGATGGCCAAGCAGGTCGACTCACTGACCAAAATTGGCCAGCCAAGTTGGCTTGCCATCTATGGGCCCCACACCTTTGCCTCCTCTTACACCTCTTCGCTCAGGCCGCCGTGTCGCTCCTCCAACTCTGGGGCCACCATGTCGCTCCTCTGCCTCTCAGCTCAGGCCACCACATCGCTCCTCTACCTCTGCCTCCGTCTCTGCCATTTCTCTGCATCCCTCTCCCCCTCTGCCTCTCCACTTAGGTGCCACGCCGCTCCTCTACCTCTGCCTCCGCCTCCGCCTTCGTAGCTCCTCCGCCTCTCCCTCCTCCGCTTCTCTGCTCAGGCACCACGTCGCTCCTCTGCCTCTACCTCTGCCTCCCCCTCCTCTATCACCTCTCCGCTCAGGCGCCGCGCCGCTCCTCTGCCTTCGCCTCCGCTGCTCGAGCCTTCAGCGAGGGCTCCATGGCCATGATTGTGACCCAACCATTGCCACCGACGAGAAGGTCCTTGTGCCACTGTATGGCCGCTTGTAGAGAAGCACCTACCTCGTGCAGTTCCTACAGTGGAATTGTGGATCCACATATTTCTGCTCTGCTTCCTCCCCTCTGTTATGTTTCTGTATGTGCAAGTTTAGCAAAACATGTTTATAAGTTTATTAGTTTATAAGCAAGTTTATTAGTTTATTAGTTTAGAAGAAAGAGATGAGAGAGAAAATAAAGGAGGGAGGAATAGAGAAATGAAAAAGTGAGAGTAATGAAGAGGGAGGAATAGAGAAAGGAAAAGGGGAGAGTAATATTTTTAGAGAGTTAGAAATAGAGAGGCTGTTAGAGTGTATAGCAGATATAGAGATGATTTTTTTAAAGAGTTGGCTAAATAGACAAATGAAGAGTCAAAAATAGAGAGGCTTTTAGAGTTGCTCTTAGTGACAACCTAGGAGGAAGAGAAACGACGCTGACTCGAATAGGCGGATGGGACGGTCTAAATCCTCTTCCTCTGCCCATAACCTCTCGATCTCATGCATCATCATCTCAGCCTTGTCCCTCGCACGGCCACCCTCCATTGGCATAGTGTTCTCCACATAGCGAGTGCTCTCCTGCGACATGAATGATTTGTAGCTTGTTATTAGTTAATCATGTTTTATGTATTTAATGATATATTAATAAAACTAATGTGATATTATATTTATTGTTATGTTTTTTATTAAACTAGTCAAAATTAGTGCCAACCTAATTTCGTTTTACAGGTTTTTTCTTAAGTATAAAAAGAACTGTCACACTGGCAGTGGCGTGTGGCTTCAGCATCGTAGACCAATTGTTCGATTTTTTGACACCCTCACCTTATTCGACATCAAGATTTTGCCATTTGTTTAGCATATTCATAAAATTAATGATCGATTCTTCGGACAATCATATAGTGCTATAGATTGATATAGATAGTATAAAACTGTCTATTACAGCACCCAGTGATCAACGGATGTCATTCTTCTCTCATCTTTATTTCTACTCCATCTTGACAGAATTTTTACGTGGTATCCTCACACGTTAACGTTGTGTCGTTCTGGGTGCAATGATTCGTAATTTTGTAAAATTTTGCTTAAATTTGTCGCCTTTCGAATCGGCCTAAAAATAAAAGGCTTCGCAGATTCGGTGATTTTTTTCAAGAATTTCATCTGAATTTCACGCTTCTGCTGGGGTCAAAATCTTACCCATAAACGAAATGGCAAACTCTGGTGGACGCTCATAGAGTAAGATAAATACCGTTTGTATGAAGTATGAACAGAACAGACTCACCAGCTGCACACGTCAGCTTGTGCTCCGTGCTTACGTGTCACTGCCGTCATCCGAATTCCATGGGCAGGCCACGGCCCAAGGGCATAAATGGGCCTACCAAAAATGCAGTCGAGGGCCCAATTAAAAATAACATAAAAGGGCGCAGAGCCCAACAGCCACTCAGCCCATGTCTCTCTGTATATAGCCATGCCCAACAGGTTCGTCTCTATCGTGCGGCCATCGAATCGCCCCCCTCTTCTTCATGGCGGCGGCGGCGGCCGAGATGGCGCACCGGCTGCCCTGGGGCGCGCGAGCCGACAGGTAGGAGAGAGGTCCGATGCCTCCGTGTCTGCTGCTCCTGCTTCGGCGACAACCCCTACGCCCGAATGGTAGCACCGCGTTATTTCCACTTCCATACTTGAACCCTAGCAGCCGTACAGATTTTTTTTTAAGAAAGGTCACAGGTCCGGTTTTATTTGAAGATCATGGGATGGGAATGTGATACGAGATCTTTTCAGGAGATCATTTATGCTAGTACTGTTTTCGTTCCAGCACGTTCAAATGGAGTTCTAATGGGATCCGAAGTCAGTGTTTACATTCCTTTTTTTGCCTTATTTTCACTATGTTTAATAAATCCCAGCACCGCGTTATTTGCACGGTTAATATATTTCAGTTGAGTAATACTCCACCGAGCGTTGGTTTTTACAAAGGCGATCTATTTGTTTACACTTTACACGATTTGGGGATTTTTAATCAACTACGGTTGTTTTCATTCTTTTTTTTTTACAAGTAGAAACCCGGTTCTGATTGCTTAGTTATTTGTTCTTCTTATTCAAAATAGAGAGATCGAGTTTGCACCGTCTGCTTCCTTTTGGTGGCGATACTCCAGTGATGACTGAATTCACATCATATATCGTTCCAATTACTGAATGCAGTTCCTATGAGATGCTGCAGATTCTGTGGTTATGAAGAGACATCTGAGGAGTTTTGTTTATTTCTTTTATTGCTTAATGTTTGATAGTTTCTTCAATTTTCTTCTTGGGTGTGTTTTTGTTTTACCTTGAACAAGTTCATGCTGCTAACATTTATGTGCAAACATGTGGAGCTTCAAATACGACAGTATAACAAGGAGTCTTTTCTTGTATGCAGAGTTAATGATCCAGTTACTCTTAAGATCCTGAGCAAGGCAGGTGAGAGATGCAATCCTTGATGCCACCATAAGCTGAGAGTGTAAGAACCTTGTATGCTGGTGGCCATGATGCCCAAATAACCAAGCAAGATTTGAAGGATCAAATCTATGTGCATGGTGAGATTGATTTCATTTGGATTGACCAGGACTAGTGCATGTCAACATTTCACTACAAGATGCCAAAACAACTGCAGAAGAACTTACTAACAAGTTAGTCATAAAAGGTTTGCGTTTGAAGCTCATGTGTGGGCAAGCTTCAAGTCGCCTCAAGCACATGTTTGAATTTCAGTCTGGGTCTTGGGATGAAAGCGCTTTTCGTCAAGAGAATACTACTACTCCAGTAGTTATAGTTGAGCATATATCATGGTGACCAGGGCTAGGTTTTGAAAATGTTTTCAGATTTTGTGCATTTACACTGCCTATGTAGGATTTCGAAACGGTCTCTGTGTATATGCTTATAAAGTTATATGCTGTTTTTCTAGTTATATATTTATAAAAATTATTAAAAATATAATTTTATCAAAGTATTTTAATAACAATTTACTAGTAGCAAAATATCAAATCTTAATGTTTTTTTAATATATTGATAATTTAATATTTTGATATTTAACTGCACACGTTCTACTACTACGTCTATTTGAGAACGGTGGTACTAATACTATTTTGTTTTTCCTCCTTTTGTTATCGCATACCGCATAAACTTATGACAATACCTTTTTACCCCCGTCTGTTTACCTGATGCAATCACTGGTTTACTGCATCGACGAAGGTAATAAGCTGACGAATCACAGACTACCCTGTTTAATGTTCTGGTAACAGACTGTACATAAAATACGATCAGAGGATAAGAGTGTTGTGTAGTGTTACACAGATACACAAAGTCGCAAACACTCCACTCATGTTCGCAACGTCGTGCTTGGAAACACGAAAGCCTTCACCGTTTAGCTGATGAACCAGACGCGGCCATCTGAGCTCTGCCTCGCAGCAGCGGGACGCCGAGCATAGCGCGTAGCATGGCTGCGATGGGCCGAGCGGGATCACGGTTCACGAGTTGGGCAAAACGTGCTCGGCTGGTTAGGCCGACGTGCGAGACGTGTTGGGTAGCATGCGCGACTGAGTAGGGCCAACCTGTGCCGGAGCTATAATCCACGATTTTTTTAAATAATACATTTTAATCGAAATTTTATTTCTAGTATTCGTTTTTCAAAATTTATAAAAATAGCCTACTGTCGGTAAATGGTTTACCGACGAAGGTTTTTTCGACATCTGTTGGCAGATGATCTGCTGACCAAGGCTTTGTTGCGCCACGTGGTCTCTGTCAGCACTTCATTTGCCGATAGAGACCCGTCACCTGCTCCGTCGCCCACGCCTGAGCCTGCTCCTACCCGCGCCCACCATTGATAGCCTGGCCACGCCATGCAGCGCCTCGTGGACCGCACTGCCGATCGCGCCTACCCGCTCGCTTG
>KE373090.1:585496-607153 GCA_000418225.1 Zizania latifolia
ATCGGCTTGTTCGAGTGGGTTGTTATGACTTTCAGCCTAAAGAACGCCTGGGCAACATACCAAAGAGCAATGAATTATATATTTCATGATTTAATTGGTTCCTTGATGGAAATTTATATTAACAATGTCATCGTAAAGTCACAAGATAATGAAGAACATCTAGCCGATCTAAGAATGGTTTTAGAAAGGGCAAAGAAATATGGTCTTCATATAAATCCAAAGAAGTGTGGCTTCGATATATCGACTGGAAAGTTTCTCGGGTTTATGGTTCACAAGAGAGGAGTAGAAATAAGTCAGAATATTATTCAGGACATCAAGAATACAATACCGCAAGGGAACAAGACATAGTTACAATTGTTAATCAACAAGATTAATTTTGTTCGCCGATTCAAATCAAATTTATCAGGCCGATTGGAGCCGTTCACGCCTTTGCTGAGGATGAAGGGGAAGAATTTATTTGGACTAATAAATATCAGAAAGCATTCGATGAAATCAAGAAATATTTAAGTTCTCCTCCTATATTAATCCCGTCGTGATGTAAGCATCGGGTTGGTGTTGATCCAAGTGGATGAAGGGAAAGCACACGTCGTGTTTTACCTAAGTCGACGGTTACTAGACGCCGAAACAAGGTACCATACAGTTGAAAGATTATGCCTGTGTCTTTATTTCTCTTGTAATAAATTGAGGCACTACATACTATCGGCGTAATGCACGGTCATATGCAAAGCCGATGTGATCAAGTACATGTTATCAGCTCCAATTTTAAAGGGGAGGATTGGCAAATGGGTATTTGCATTGACAGAATTTGATTTATAATACGAATCGGCTAAAGCAGTCAAGGGACAAGCCGTTGCCAACTTCATAGTACAGCACAGAGACAAAGCAGCGGACTATGTGATGCCGATACCATGGACACTTTTCTTTGATGGATCAGTGTACAAGCATGGATGCAGAATCGGGTTAGTAATCATATCGCCTCGGGGAGGGGGGCAAGTTTCAAGTTTGCTTACACTATCAAGCCCTACCGTGCAGGTAGAATATGAGGCGGTCCTCAAAGGTTTAAAGCTTTTAGCTGAAATAGAAGCTGATGCCATCGAGATCATGGGAGATTCATTGTTAGTAATTAGCCAACTCTCTAGAGAGTATGACTGCAAAGACGAAAATGAACTATTAAAAGAATTTAAGATGGTGTCATTAACACACGTATCAAGGAATCAAAACCTAGAAGCTAACGACCTGACACAAACCACATCAGGATATTGGCTGACGGATAAGATGATTGAAGCAGAAATCACCGATATCAATGCCAAAGATTGGAGGGCTAAAATAGTAAGTTATCTACGGAATACATCACAGTCGGCCTCAAGAAAGCTCCGTTATAAGTTATTAAGATATGTGTTGCTGGATAAGGAATTATATTGTTGGACGATCGATGGGGTTTTGTTAAGATGCCTAAATCTGGAGGAAGCCAAAGTCATGATGTGTGAGGTACACGAAAGAATCTATGGGACCCATCAATCAGCCCACAAAATGAAGTTGCTGCTGCGTCGCACTGGTTATTTTTGGCTGACGATGCTCGAAGATTGCTTTAAGTATTATATGGGATGCCAAGACTGCCAAAAATTTGGAATCATACAACGAGCTCCCGCATCGGTCATGAACCCGATTATTGAGCCATGGCCGTTCAGAGGCTAGGGAATAGACATGATCGGCTAGATCTATCCATCGTCTAGCAAGGGACACAAATTTATACTAGCAGCCACCGATTATTTCATCAAGTGGGTAGAGGCGATTTCTCTAAAAAAAGGTAACTGCTCAGGAGGCCATAGACTTTGTCAAGGAGCATATTATCCATAGGTTCAGGATTTCACAAACAACTACCACCGATCAAGGATCGGTATTTTTGTCAGAAGAATTTTAACAGTTTGTAGCCGGTATGGGAATTAAGTTGCTCAACTCATCGCCCCACTATGCACAAGCAAACGGCCAAGCCGAAGCCTCAAACAAAAGTATAATAAAATTGATCAAGCACAAGATCACAGAATAGCTTAAAAAGTGGCATGCAACGCTGGCCGATGCACTCTGGGCATATCGAATGGCTTGCCACGGATCAACTCAAGTACCGCCTTATTAGTTAGTCTATGGACATGAAGCTGTGCTGCCATGGCAAATAAACATTGGCTCTAGACGTCTCACTCTTCAGAATGAGTTGACGGCCGATGACTACTACAGACTAATGACCGATGAGTTAGAAGACTTGGCGCAGAATCGGCTTTGCGTGCTCAGGAAGATAGAACTAAATAAGGCAAGGGTAGCAAGGCATTACAATAAGAAGGTATTGGCCAAGATGTTTGAAGAAAATGACCTAGTCTGGAGACTCGTGTTATCGATTGGAACTAAAGACAATTGCTTCGGCAAGTGGTCCCCTGATTGGAAAGGTCCCTATAAGGTAAGCTGAATCATACCAGGCAATGCCTACATCTTGAAAACATTAGAAGGAGAAGAATTTTTGAAGGTGCTCAACGGAAAGTACTTGAAGAAATATCACCCGAGCATCTGGATCGAGACCTAATAGGATAGCAGGTTGATACGCGCAAATGAAGACAACATTCAATAGCCGATACCGAGGGTATCACCGTTAGAACAAAATTAATACAAAACATGGCAGGCAAAATTAAAGTGTTATAAATGATTACGGAGTGAAGTCCAGGCACAATAAAAGGAAAATATGTAACAACTTTCAAGGTCCCCCAAGATAAGCCATGAGAGCAGCTACAGCACGGTCACGAATATTATTGATATTCTCCAGGTCTCGACGGTCTTCCTCATCACTACTAGGAATTGGCTTCGCTTGTTGGTATCAGCAAAGCACGGCCTTGGTAAAATCGGACAAGTCCCGTCTGTGGGAGATGATCTCGACTGGTACATCGGCTAGCCTCTTCTCGCGCAAAGCGATTTTTTCACGGACCTCTGCAAGCTAAGCAAGGAGTTCTTCTTCCTGGGATCACAGCTGGGTGACCTCGTCATTGATCCTATGGGGCTCAGCAGTCAGCTCATCAAGATTTTCCTTCTTGGCTAGGATGACATCCCGATCGGCCTGACCATGCTAGCGCCACTGCCTCTGCTCGGCACGATCAATCAGCTGCTAAGTGATGTGCTCGTAGCCTGGCCAGAAAGCTTCAAAGTATAAGCTGGGAGACAAATCTTCCATCAGGTCCTTAGGAAGCCGATCATGGATGTTGGCAAGCCTTGCCCTGATTAGTGCCGAATCAGTCACGAGTGCGTCGAGAGGCTCCTAGAGGCGATGCAAGACATCAGCCAGGGCTTCATGCACGTCTTCGGGAATTGGTGTGGCTTCAACAGGAGCACTTTGGCCAACCAAAACATCGTCAACAAGCCCCTCAAGATCAAAGTGGAACATATCGACAAACTCCTGCACAAGAAGGGCATGATGAAGAATGATAACGCAAACCCAGTAAAGTCAACGCGATGGGGCGATGGGTCACGGGAGGAGATGGGGAGAACGCTAGCGCTAGAGGGAGAGGGGAATGGGGATTTAGGGTTAAGATTAGAGTGGGCTGGGCTAAAGGGAAGGGAATGGGCTAGGCTTTGTATCTAAATATATGTAATCAGGTAAACCCATAGGTACCCACGGATTTAAATCTAAACACCCGACCCGAGAATAAACGGGTACCCAAACCTGTGAACCCATGGGCATAAAACTAAACCCAAACCTGTGGCTGTCGGGTCGGGTACCCGCGGGTAAAATTGCCATCCCTATACCTAAGATCTCTAGGCTTCCAGTCAAACTATTACCCATGCTGGCTTGTGGTGAGTGCGAGTTTTCAGTGCAAAAGCGGCCCATGAACCGGTCCTTAAAGTGTCATGAGTACGACTAACAGAACCATGGACCATGTACTCACAACCCACCTTAATCAAATTTTAGTAACATTTAATTCATGAACTGGTTCATTAATCAACTAGTAATCATAACCAACATCAACATGCAAGTGGTATTAAATAGCATGATGAATGTGATACTAGTTTCTCAGCAGGGCTAAGTAATTCTAAGCATCCAGATAAATCATAGTAAGATTCATACTGGTCAGGTTAAATAATCCCTAGATAAATAGGGAATAGGTAAATAAAAATAGGGGGTGATACAAGCACGGTTCATATCCTAATCCCAGTTACATTCTAAAATAAAATACAATTTTGAAAGAATAATAGCTTTGAATACATGGGTTCAACATGATCAAATGGAAGACTTGAATAACTTGCCTTGCTGAACAGGAATGAAAGCGGGCAATTCCTCGACGTAAACAGGCTCTTCCGTCGCTTTGGAGACTAAACAACAGTACAAGCAAACATTAATAAATTAGAACAGTAAAGTAACACATACATTCTGTGTGTGAATATTTTTAATGGGTAGAGCTCAATTTTAGAAAAATTCTGCAATTTGAATAGTTAAATTTAGAGTTCGGATGAATTAGATATGAATTTTTGAAGTTTAAACACTGTTATGTTAATTTCAGAAAATAAAAAGGATTTATGACGCAATACCGAATTATCTTTCTAAAGAAAAACCCAAAATATTGCATCAGCAGAGGGAATCATACATACGCGCAGGTGGGGGACACATGGCACACACGTGGGCGGTAGCGGCCGAGGTGGCGCTGACGCGGCAGCCACGCGGGCACCACGTCGGCACCATGTCATGGCGACGGCTCGGGACCTGATTCCTTGGGGGAAAAGGCCGAGGCGGCGAGGGGATCACGAATACAGGCTCGGATTTGGTCCACGGCAACAGCAATGGTGGATTATGCGGCGGCGATGCGGCGTGGGCGCGGCGGGAGGTTAGGGATGGCCCTGACATGTGGGGCTCGCATGTCAGCGGCAGCGGGGCGCACGGGGGTGGCTGGGCCGAGGCGTGCGGGAGTGGGCTAGCGGGGTAGCACGCGTGGGAATGGGCGGGCTGAAGGCTGGCCCAAACGGAGGGATTTGGTTTTTAAAATAAAATTTGATTTTAACTCCTTTTTCTTTTAGAAAGAGCTCCAAAAATCCAAAAAATATATATTTTTAACTCAGAAAAATTTCAGAAAAATTCTTTATATTTTTAGAGACTTTTGCAAAAAAATTCAGCATTATTTTATTTGCAAAAATTTCTTTCTCATATTTTAATACTCAAAAATCATTTCTTTTCTTTTGGGAAAATTCTAATTTTATTTTCTTTTACTGAAAATTCTTTTTCCTTTTATTTTATTCACAGCTATTATATTACTTTTATATTTTGAAAATTTCGGGTTGTGACAAACCTATCCCCTTAAATAGAATCTCGACCTCGAGATTTAGAGGCACTTAGAAAAATATGCGGATGGTTGGCTCTCAATTCATCTTCACGCTCCCAAGTAGCTTTCTCTTCTGAATGATTGCTCTATTGAACCTTGCAAAACTTTACAACCTTACTCCAGGTCCTGCTTTCACTGACTTCCAGAGTATGAACAGGCTTTTCCACATATGTCAAATCTTCTTGAAGCTCTATCTGCTCGACATCTGTCACTTCAGAGGGGACACGCAGACACTTCTTCAACTGGGACACATGGAACACATTATGAATATTTGCCATGGATGGGGGTAACTCCAACTCATAGGCAACTTCTTCTCTTCGACTTGCTATCCGGTATGGTCCCACAAAATGTGGTGCCAACTTTCCCTTGGTCTAGAAACGACGAACTCCACGGAAAGGGGTAACTCTGATGTATACAAAATCTCCTTCTTCAAAACTGAGATCTCGATGATGATTATCGGCATAACTCTTCTGCCGGGATTGAGCAACCTTCAAACGGTCTTGAATAATCTGTACTTTGCTTTTAGCTTCCTTCATGATATCGGTGCCAAAGACTTGATTCTCACCTACTTAATCACAAAACAACGGTGTTCTGCACTTCCTTCCATACAAGGCTTTAAAAAGGGACATCTGAAGACTAGCTTGATAACTGTTATTATAAGAACACTCAGCGTAGGACAAATTCTTATCCCACGATCCTCTAAAATCTAGAGCACAGGCTCTCAACATATCCTCTAGAATCTGATTTACTCTTTCTATCTGTCCATCAGTCTGGGGGTGATAAGATGTATTGAAATTCAAAGGGGTACCCAATTCTTCTTGCAGCTTCTGCTAAAACTTAGAAGTAAACTGACTTCCTCTATCTGATACTATCCTTTTAGGAACTCCATGCAAACAGACAATTCTGGCCATGTATAGCTCTGCTAACTGACTACTACGATAGATAGTCTTGACCGGTATGAAATGAGCCACTTTTGTTAATCGATCAACGATAACCCAAATAGAATCATATCTTGAGGTTGTTCTTGGTAATCCGGTTATAAAATTTATTCTGACTTCTTCCCATTTCCATTCAGGCACTCACAAAGGCTGGAGTAACCCTGCAGGTCTTTGATGGTCTGCTTTTACTCTCTAATATACATCACATAAAGCTACATACTCTGCTATCTCACGACGCATACTAGGCCACCAAACTTCTCGAGAAGGTCTTGATACATCTTAGTACTCTCGGGGTGAATAGAGTACTGGGTCTCATGGGCTTTACGAAGTATGAGATCCTTCAACTCCTTATCAGGTACACATATACGACTTTCATGCCATAGGGCACCTTGCTCATCCTCAACGAACTCACAAGCTTTTTCTTGTTTCATGCTTTCCTTCACCTCAAGGATATATAGATCATTCACTTGAGCTTCCTGAATTTGATTTAACAGTGAAGGTTGAGCTTCTAATGCTGCTAAAAAACGCTTGGAATAACGCTCAAACTCAACTTTTCAAACTCTTGCAGCAACTCCAAAGATACTTCCTCCACTGAAATGGCATTTCCATAGGTCTTATGACTAACAGCATCTGCTACCACATTAGTTTTACCAGGGTGATACTGAATACTAATATCATAATCCTTGACTAACTCGAGCCATCTTTTTTAGCGAAGGTTCAAATCTGGTTGGGTAAAGATATACTTCAAACTCTTATGGTCTATAAAGACTTTTGTATGGTTCCCAATGAGATAATAACCCAAATCTTCAAAGCATGAACCACTGAGGCCATCTCTAAATCATGGGTCGAATAATTCAACTTATGATGTCTTAATTGCTGAGAAGCATAGGCAACTACCTTACCTTCTTGTATCAACGCACATCCTAAACCTTGACGAGATGCATCACAATACACTTAGAAATCTCCTTTAGGATCTAGCAGAATTAGCACTGGGCTGATACTAATCTCTTTTTCAACTCTATAAAACTTTCTTCACACTTAGGTGTCCAAACAAATTTCTCATCCTTCTGTAACAACTTGGTCATAGGCTTGGCTATCTTGGAGAAATTCTCAATGAACCGACGGTAATGACCAGTAAGTCCTAGAAAACTTCTGATCTCAATAGTGTTTTGAGGCTGCACCCAATCAGTAATAGCTTCAACTGTACTTGGATCAACAGCAACTCCTATAGAAGAAATAATGTGACCTAGAAACTTTACTTCCTCCAACCAACTCACACTTACTTAGCGTACAACTGATTCTCCCTCAACTTTTGTAATGCTAGGTGTAAATGTGCCACATGATATTCCTTCGTCTTGGAATAAATAAGAATGTCATCAATGAACACCACCACAAACTTATCTAAATACTCCATAAATATACTGTTCATCAGGTTCATAAAGAAAGCAGGGGCATTGGTCAACCCAAATGACATCACCAGATACTCAAACAATCTATAACGGATTGTAAAGCTATCTTAGGGATATCTTCTTCTCGAATTCTCAACTAATGGTACCCTGACCGAAGATCTATCTTGGAGAAAATTGAGGCTCCTTGTAACTGATCAAACAAATTATCAATGCGAGAAAGAGGGTACTTATTCTTGATTGTGACCTCATTCAAGGCTATATAATCCACACACATTCTCTTGAACTTGTCCTTCTTCTCCACAAAGACAACCGGAGCTCCCCAAGGCAAAGTATTTAGACGGATGTATCCTTTCTGTAACAATTCTTTCACTTGCTTCTTTTCTTTAGCTAACTCATTTGGGGCCATCTGATACGGTCTCTTATGGATTAGGGCTATACCGGGAATTAAATCAATTCTGAACTCAAAGTCAGTCTTGTTGGGGAATGGGTAGGCTACGCTACCAAAAACAAAAATTTTCTACCCCATTCAACCCAGGAACCATGCGAGTAATGGGATCATGAATCATTACCTCTAGTCACGAGACGCGCTAGGGCAGCGGAAAAAGAGTTGGGGAAGCGCGTCCTCGATCAACTCCGCCTAGCTCCGTCCAATCGTCGGTGGTGAAGTCGATGTATCCTTGCGATCTTCATGAGAAGATCAGCACCACAGTAGCAGCGGTGTCTTCACAGTATCCACACGTATAGGGACGGCATCACCTCACACTAGTATGCTAGTATCACTCAGGAGATTAGGGGAGAGACGACCACAACTGGTGTAGGCAGGAGAGGTGGCGGCTAGGGTTATGGTAGGGGCAAAAGAAATAGCCAACAGCAACGACAGCAGCAACCTTTTCATCCTAGCCCCTCCTATCCTTATATAATGCCCTCTCATGGGACTTTAATCAGTATTAAAGCCCAACAGATCTAATCAGTTCGTCTGGCCCAGAAGTTCTGGTCCAGGCCCGGAACTTTCAAAAATAACATTCTATATCGAATTTATTTTGACCTGGAAGTTCCGGTTCCACCCGAAACTTCCGGTTCGTCTAGAATTCACCTTTCAGGAAGGCCTAGAACTTTCGGTTCCTCTAGAAACCGAAACTAGGGCTGGCCTAGAACTTCTGGTCACACCGGAACTTCCGGTTGCTCTAGAACCCAGAACTTCCAGCCTCAAGCCAGAACTTCCGGTTCCCCAGAATTCTCTTGGGCATATTTCCATCAATAGCGGTGTGACCCGATAAGTTCATATGCAAACGGCCGCTACTCGGAAACTCTTTCCGGATCGCAAATCAATAGCGGTACCTAGCAGTACATATTGACCCTCAAATACATACAAAAGATCATATCAATTGAACCTTGATATACTCACGCACGAATCCCTTTACCACACGATATCAGTCAAGCTCAAGACGAGATTCGTGCCACCCTTGTGATAGCTCGACATTTCACTCGATCAAGTAGTGGATTAATCATAATTAACTCTTTAATCATAGTAGCATGACCATGCACTTTCTTAATCCAACTATCTCGAGAGGCCCAGAGACGTCTCTCCCGTTATTTAGGAGGGGTAAATTCCATCTTGATCGCTCATATCGTAAGACATATTTCATAACTTACCCGAAAGCAACTTTTATAAATACCGAGTTACGGAATAGCGTTTGAAAGCCCCTAGGTGTGTTACTACACATTCTAGAATCAATGACGATCTCAGGTCAAAGGATTCTGCATGTATACCATTTGAGACGACAACTGATGGCACATCAAGAATAACAATCCCAGCAGTATTCTCTAACATGTGTCCACATTACTAATTTGATATCTCTATATCCATAATCCGTGAAACATGATCATCAATCAGATAAATGTGCTAATCTATAAATCATCACTGTCCCATATGATGATATGAGAATAGGGATCATTTAGAATAACATCGTGATAATACAAAGAGTTTCATAAACAAGTCGCATACTTGCTGATCAATGTAAAAGATAATTATTCAAGAAACATGATAACCAATTATCCAAACTATACCAGCATAGACAAGACTCCTTCTCTCACATACACTAGACTGTATCACATAAGTATCTAATACCCATAGAGCTCAAGTGCGCCTCATGCTTGGGCTGCGAGAGAGGTTTCATCAACGGATCAGCAATGTTTGAATCCGTGTGCACCTTGCATATCTTTACAACACCTCTATCTATGATCTCTCAGATGAGGTGATAACGCCGTAGTATAAGCTTGGACTTCTGGTGCGACCTAGGCTCCTTGACTTACGCAATGGCACTACTATTATCACAATAGAGGTCCACTAGATTGGACGTATTAGGGTCAACACCTAGCTCAGAAACAAACTTCCTGATCCAAACAACCTCTTTTGCAGCTTCAGAAGCTGCAAAGTACTCAGCCTCCGTTGTTGAATCTGCAACCATTTCTTTCTTGGAACTTTTCCAACTCACTACGCCTCCATTAAGGCTAAATACAAATCCAGATTACGATCTCAAATCGTCCTTGTCGGTTTGGAAGCTAGCGTCGATGTAACCATTTACAACGAGCTCCTCTGTACCTCCGTAGACTAGAAACATATCCCTAGTTCTTCTTAAGTACTTGAGGATACTCTTTACTATCGCCAGTGACGTTCACCCGGGTTTGATTAGTATCTGCTCGTAACACTTAGAGCATAAGAAACATCTGGGCGTGTACAAAGCATGGCATACATAATGGACCTGATTGCGGACGCATACGGGATCACACTCATCTTCTCTAGCTCATCAGGCATCGAAGCACACTGACTCTTGCTGAGAGTAATACCATGTGATATTGGTAGGAAACATTTCTTAGAATCCTGCATATTGAACCATTTTAATATCTTATCAATGTAATCCAATTAGCCTTCTCGATCTATCTCTATAGATCTTTATACCCAATATGTATGTTGCCTCTCTAAGATCTTTCATTGAGAAATTTTTCCACAATGAAGATTTAACAACATCGAGCATTGGAATATCATTTCTGATCAACAATATGTCATCTACATATAAGACTAAAAATACAAGTGCGCTCCCACTAGCCTTTTTGTAAACACAAGGCTCTTTTTCATTCTTAATGAAACCAAACCCTTTAATCACTTCATCAAAACGAAGATTCCAACTCCGAGAAGCTTGCTTCAGCCCATAAATAGACTTTTGAAGCTTGCAAATTTTCCTATTATTTTTTAGATCGACAAAACCTTCATGCTGTGTCATGTACACATCCTCGCTTAGGTTTCTATTAAGGAAATCCATTTTGACATCCATTTGCCATATCTCATAGTCATAATTTACGACAATTGCTAGGATGATCTGGATAGACTTTAGCATTACGACGGACGAAAATGTTTCATCATAATCAACACCTTGAATTTGCCTGAAACCTTTTGCCACCAATCGTGCCTTATAGATGTGAACATTTCCATCAACGTCTACCTTTTTCTTAAAAATCCATTTACACTCAATAGCCTTAACACCATCAGGTGGATCGACCAAGTTCCAAACTTGATTCTCTCGCATGGATTCTAACTCGGATCTAATGGCTCCAAGCCATTTTTCAGAGTCTGATCCCATCACTGCTTCCGAGTAGGTCTTAGGTTTATCATTATCCAACAATAATATATCGTGCTGTCCTGTGGTTAGAAAGACAAACCGCTCGGGTGCACGACTAACCCTTTCTGACCGACGTGGGGCTGGTGTCTCGACAACAGGTTCTGCAACATCTTGCATATCGAGTTGTGGTTCAATAAGAGCTGAAACACTTTCTAGTGGTTCTCAAAAATCTTTAAGTCACACCGTGCTCCCACTAACTCCTTTCGAGAGAAACTCTTTCTCAAGAAAGATACTATTCCGGGCGACAAACACTTTGCCTTCTTCCTAGTTATAGAAATAATATCCTTTGGTCTCCCTAGGATACCCCACAAAGAAGCATTTATCTGATTTGGGAGTGAGCTTATCAGACGTCAAATATTTTATATAGGCCTCACAACCCCACATCTTTAGAAAAGACAACCCAGGACATTTCCCAGTCCATATCTCATATGGCGTCCTCTCTAGAGATTTAGATGGAACCCTGTTTAATGTGAAAGCTACAGTTTCTAGAGCATATCCCTAGAAAGACAATGGAAGATCAGATTGACTCATCATCGACCGGACCATGTCTAACAAAATTCGGTTCCTCCGCTCGGATACCCCATTCCATTGAGGCGTGCCTAGTGGAGTCAATTATGGAACAATTCCACATTGCTTTAGATGATTATTAAACTCATGGCTCAAATATTCATCACCACGATCCAATCGCAGAAATTTAATTGTCTTGCCTATATGATTTTGTACCTCGTTCTGAAACTCCTTGGACTTTTCAAAGGATTCCGTCTTATGCCTCATTAAGTAGATGTAACCAAATCTACTAAAGTTATCGGTAAAAGTTATGAAGTACTGAAAACCACCTCTGGCCGTAGAACTCATTGGTCTACATACATCTATATGTACAAGGGCCAACAATTTATTTGCCCTCTCACTTTAACCAGTGAAAGACATCTTAGTCATTTTGCCAAGTAAACAAGACTCGCATGTATCAAATGATTCGAAATCAAATGACTCCAGAAGCCCATCTTTATGGAGCTTCTGCATACGCTTCACATTTATATGACCTAGACGACAATGCCAAACATAAGTGGGATTGAAATTATTAAGCCGAGGAGATTCAGCACAATGCTATGTGAATCTTCTATCAAATAAGAGATACTCCACTACATGATATACAATCGTTTTCCCTTTTACGACATGTAGTGGGACAAGATCCATATTTAACTAACTTCTAGTGAGCTTTGGTATCACTGCTAGAAAATTAGTGACGTAGGTAAGCAACACTTTGCTAATCACATCCCTATGTGACTCTTGTTCGTTGGGGTGGCATCTAATGCCTCAACGCCCAACTCCATGCCCTAAAGCCCAAAACCATTTTGATAGCTTTGTTAAGCAAACCAATACTATGCTTGTGAATGTCCGACATCTACCCTAACTGGTTAAGATAAAAGATGGCACTCCACTTTGGTAGACCTACCATATAATGATCAAAACCTTTGTAGGTGCAGCTATTGAAAAGGTCATCAATGACTCTTAATTTTTTAAGGAAAACTATTCTAACATGGTAATGATGCCTACCGCACATAGAACATGAAAGAATAGTATGATAGGAACATAAGTAAACATCACAGGCAATTATATTAACTATGACATAGTATGTCCCTTCTCACATGGTGATCTCCATCTCCACGGTTCCTGTCCTTCGGGTCATCATGCTTCAAGCCCCCATGATCTTGTATCAATCTATTACATCTAATAGCACTATACAAATTACATGAGAAAAAGCATCACATGTCGACACGTAGGTCATACAACAATAGAACAGCATTGGGCTGTAATTAACTATGATGCGCAGGCCATGAAAATTACACACATGCATCACATACATCACAAGGCCATACCAATCACAATATTCTCTATAAATATGAGTTAAGCGTAGAATCTATGCATGACTGAAAAGTGGATCCGAAACTTCCGGCTCAAAGCCCGGAACTTCCGAAATCACCCTACTGTGTTGAATTTATTTTGGCCCAAAACTTCCGACTCAAGGCCCGAAACTTCTGAAAATAACCTTCTGTACGGATTTTATTTCTACTTGGAACTTCCGGTCCAACCGGAACTTCCGAACCCAGAACTTCCGGTGCAACCGGAACTTCCAAAAATGACATTCTGTACCGGAATTATTTTAGCCCGGATATTCCGACTGGAGCCTAGAACTTCTGAAAATCCGACGCAAGAACAATAGATCTAATCTATTACCACCACATATCACCTATATGTGTATGATCCAAATCAAAAATTACGCACGTAGGCTCTGATACCACTGTTGGGGAACGGGTAGGCTACGCTAGCAAAAACAAAATTTTTCTACCCCGTTCAACCCAGGAACCATGTGAGTAATAGGATAATGGATCGTTACCTTTAGTCACGAGACGCGCTAGGGTAGCGGAAGAAGAGTTAGGGAAGCGCGTCCTCAATTAACTCCACCTAGCTCCGTCCAATCGTCGGTGGCGAAGTCGATGTATCATTGCAATCTTCATGTGAAGATTAGCACCACAGTAGTAGCGGTGCCTCCACGGTATCCACGCATACAGGAACGGGATCACCTCACACCGGTATGCTAGTACTACACGGGAGATTAGGAGAGAGACGGCCACAACCGGTGTAGCCAGGAGAGGTGGCGGCTAGGGTTATGGTAGGGGCAAAAGCAACAGCCAACAGTAGCGGCAGCAGCAGCCTTTTCATCCTAGCCCCTCCTCTCCTTATATAGTGCCCTCTCATGGGCCTTTAATCAGTATTAAAGCCAACAGATCTAATCTGTTCGTCTGGCCTAGAAGTTCTGGTCCAGGCCCGGAACTTCCAAAAATAACATTCTGTATCGAATTTATTTCGAACCGAAAGTTCCGGTTCCACCCAAAACTTCTGGTTCATCTAGAATTTACCTTTCAGACAGCCCCAGAACTTCCGGTTCAACCAGAACTTCCGGTTCCTCCAAAAATTAAAACTGGGGCTGGCCTGGAACTTGCGGTCGCACCGAAACTTTCGGTTGGTCTAGAACCCAGAACTTCCGGCCTCAAGCCAGAATTTCCGATTCCCCCAGAATTCTCTTGGGCATATTTCCATCATCTCTTGGGTGGCATACCCGGCAACTCTTCTAGAAAAATATCAGGATACTCTTGCACCACAGGTATTTCCTCAATCTTGACCTCATTCAACATGATCTTCAAACTAGACGGGTTCGAGTTAGGGAAAGTGATGGTTTGGCCAAGATAATTGGTTACGGTGACTTCTCTAGTCACACACTTAATCTCACCCTCATGTTTGACTAACCAATCCATTTCCAAAATGACATCTAGGTCTTTGGATTCTATTAAGATTAGGTTGGCCAGAAAAGGGACATCAAGAATCTCAATGGTTACCAGAGGACTAAAAAGAGATGTAGGCATCTGGTGACCCGGGGTACAGATCACTAATGAATGGGGTAGGGATTCAATAACCATTCCATATTTTTTCATAAAACTTTTTGATATGAAAGAATGAGTTGCACTGTAATCAAAAAGTATTGTTACAAGTATTGAGTTAACAAGGAACGTATCCAATTCTACATCAGGGGTAGCTTAAGCTTCCTCGGCTGTCACGTGATTCACTCTTGCCTTGACTTGACCGGTAGGCGCTTGGGCTCCAGGCACTTGTCAGAGTAGTGACCAGGCTTGTAACAGTTGTAGCACACAACTGGCTTCCTATTTTTATCCCTCAAAGGAAATTGATTAGCGCTGGTGACTAGAGTAGGGCGAGGCATATTGGGGCGGTATGCTTGAGGTGCACCACTAGTGTTTCCACTCCCACAAGCAGCATAGAAATGACGAGAACGATTGGCCTGAGCAATGGGTCCTCCTGATTGCTGTTGCTATGGCACCATCATAAAATGAGGCTTCTGATTGGATTGCTGATTCTACACCATCCTGCGCTTCTTGGACTCCATCCTGTTATGTTGATTCTCTCGACGAATCGACTTACCAACCAACTTCTAAAAATCAACATAATCTCTAGAAATTAGATAAATGGTCAGTTCATCATTCAGACCACTAAGGAACTTCTCTTGACGTTCAGCATCTAGGTTGACATCTTCAGGGGTGTAACGGACCAAGTGATTAAACTCATGTAGATATTCAGTGACAAAACAATTTCCTTGCTTGATGGCACAAATTTTTCGCTTCTTCAGAGCCACTAGTCCATCAGGAACATGAGTATTCCTAAAACCAGCTGAAAAATCTGCCCAAGTAATCTTTGTTGCATCAACTCTATTTTCCTTAAAATAACTCCATCATTCTCCTGTTGGACCTTGAAGTTAGTGAGAAGCAAAAGAAACCTGCTCCTGATCAGTGCATTACAGAACTTCTAGCTTCTTCTCAATACTGAATAGCCAGTCACTAGCCTCCACCGGGTTGGTAGTGCTAGAGAAAACAGGCGGCCTCACACGAAGAAACTCTGATAAATTGTTCTGAACAAGAACTGGTGCAGGTGAGGGTTGAGCAGGGGGAACACGCTGCTGAGCATTCATCTGGGTCATCAACATAGCCATGAGCTGGTTCTGGTTGGCAAGCACTTGTGTCAAGTTAAGGTTCTCTAGCATTGGAGACGGAAGATGGGGCTGATGCTACTACTGAGATTATCCGTTGTTTGCTCTAGTAGCTTCATCCAATCTGTCCTGAGAATTGACACGACGAGTCTGAACCATCTTGCTGAAGAGAACAAACGAAAGAGGGGATGGATGGAATTTAGAAAGAGAGAAGAGAAAAGAGAAAAACATCTTGTACTGATCTAAAATTCATTATGATTTTTATTAGACTCCAGAAGAAAGACTCTGTCAGGGATATGACCCCGGGTACTCTCTGAGTGCATTCATAGTGATCAGACAGAAGACGGGGTCAGGAAGACAGAGCATTAAATACGACCTAAAAGAGGTCGAACCAACACGCAGCCCAGAAGCAGTCGGTCAAAGGGAAGAGTCTCGACCGCTTGGACTCGGGAGGATGCCCCGACTACTAGCCCCAACCGCTAGGACTCAGGAGATCCGTTCAATAGTCGGTTCCCACTGGTAGTCAACCCAGTGATCCTGAAGGTGCGCCTTAAGAGGGTGCTAATTTATGGTGGCAGCGGACTTGATGTCCTGTTCAAGGGGACTCTCTCCGCACTCGGCATCAACGAGTCAGCGCTCTAGAAGACGGACACGTATTTTTACGGGATTGTCTCGGGGAAGGCCTCCATTCCACTCGGCACCCTCACTCTGCTGGTGACGTTTGGCACTCGGGACAATTTCAAGACCGAGCACGTCAAATTCTACGGTGCCGACTTCGAGACTACCTATCACGCCGTGCTTGGTAGGCTCTCCCTCGCCAAGTCCATGGCGGTGCCCCACTATACATACCTGGTCCTCAAAGTTCTAGGACCAACGGTGGCTTTTTCTGTTAAGGGAGATGTCGCCACCTCTCACGCCTGTGAGTAGGACAGCCTCGCCTTGGGAGAAGTGGTGGATATTTCCGTCCAGATGGAAGAGACCATCCATGCGGCCAAGACCACGCCGACCACCGACCTCGATATCCCGACCGCCGTGCCATCGACATCGAGCATGTCACAATCGCCAGCTGAGTACAAGAGTATTCAGCTCTCGAATGCTGACCCCTCCAAGACGGCGCTCATCGAGACAGCGTTTGATCCTCAATTGGAAAGCGCGCTCGTCAGCTTCCTCTGCGCCAACATCGACATATTCGCCTGGCACCCCTCCAACATGCCGGGCGTACCAAGGGAGCTGATCGAGCAAACATCCTCCTGACCGCTAAGCTAGTTAAGCAAAAGATGCACCAATTCGTCTAGGAGCATAAAGAGGCCATCAAGGAGGAGGGATGCATCATCCCAACTGGGTAGCAAACCCAGTCCTTATAAAAAAAGGGAATAGAGAATGTGCATTGACTACACCGATCTCAATAAGCGATGTCCAAAAGATCCTTTCCCGCTGCCGCGCATTGATCAAGTGGTTGACTCCACAGCCGGCTGTTCCCTTATTTGCTTCATGGATTGCTATTTGGGCTATCATCAAATCAGCCTGAAGGAAGAAGATCAAGAGAAGACATCGTTCATCACACCATTCGGCGCCTATTGTTATACATCAATGTCCTTCGGGCTCAAGAATGCCGGGGCTACATATCAACGCGCCATATAACGTTGTCTCGCCGATCAGATTGGACGCAATGTGGAAGCCTATGTGGACGATGTCGTCATCAAGTTAAAGCATCCGGAAGATTTAATTTCTGACATCCAAGAGACTGTAGACAATCTACGCAAATTCCGATGGAGGCTCAACCCAGACAAATGCATATTTAGGGTACCGACTGGGAAGCTGCTTGGTTTTGTTGTTAGCAGTCGGGGAATTGAAGCCAATCTAGAGAAGTTCTCGGTGATCATCAACATGGCCAAGCTGACCAGCGTGAAGAATATTCAACGCCTCACGGGCTGCATGACGGCACTCGGGCATTTCATCTCTCGACTCGGCGAGCGGGGGATGCCATTCTTCAAATTATTGAAAAAAGAGGGCAATTTTAATTGGACTTCGGAAGCAGACCAGGCATTCGTCGACCTCAAAAAATTTCTCACCACGCCACCTGTTCTGGTTGCGCCGACCCTTGGAGAAGCTTTGCTCCTCTACATCTCTGCCACAACACGCGTGGTCAGTACCGCCATGATCGCCGAGCGCCAAGAGGAGAGTCATGCCTACCCGGTTCAACGATCGGTGTATTTTATGTCTGAAGTACTCGGACCATCAAAAGTTTGATACCCTCAGATTTAGAAGCTCCTTTATGCCGTGCTCATCACCGCTAGGAAGCTCAAGCATTATTTTCAGGCACACTCGATTGACGTTATTACAGAATTTCTACTTGGCGACATTCTCTGCAATCGGGACGCTACTGGTCCGATTGTCAAGTGGGCGATTGAGTTGGATGAATATACCCTCGACTTCAAGCCCTGAACAGCCATCAAGTCTCAAGCTCTCTCCGACTTCTTCGTCGAGTGGACAGAGGTTCAAATCCCGTCGACTGTCGATGCCCTGGAGCAATGGGTCATGTATTTTGATGGCTCCCTCAGCATCAATGGAGCAGGTGCCGAAGTACTTCTAATCTCCCTTGAAGGTGAACGCCTGAAGTACACTCTTCAACTTCTGTTTACGACGTCCAACAACACAGCCGAGTATGAAGCACTCATCAATGGCTTGCGATTTGCTATCTCCCTTGGAGTTAAACGCTTGATGGTATATGGAGATTCTAAGTTGGTCATCGGCCAAGTTAACAAAGACTGGTCCTGCACTAGCGATAAAATGGATGCATATTGCATGGAGGTTCACAAGTTAGAAGAAAAATTCTATGGCCTTGAGTTCCATCACGTCCCTCGGGATGAGAACTCGGCTGCTGACCTCCTCACCAAGCAGGGATCTTCCCGAGCGCTGGTGCCAAGTGGTGTTTTTCTCTAAGAACTCCACAAACCGTCGGTTCAAGCTGAAGAAGCACAACCCTCGGACACCAAGGAGTCGCCTTCTGTCTTGGTTATCACCGACGTTGCTGAAGACTGGCGCTAACCCTTTATCGACTTCATCCTCACTACCAAAGCTCCTGAAGACAAGGATCCGGCTATCCGCCTCACCCGAAGGAGCAAGCAATATGTTATTGTAGGAACAGAATTATACAAGAGGGCCTCCTCAACCCGAGTGCTCATGAAGTGTGTCACTCGATCCCATGGGTCGGATATACTAAAAGAAGTGCACTTGGGCTTGTGTGAAAATCATGCTGGCGCTCGCACACTGGTCGGCAAGGCTTTTTGGTCAGGCTTTTACTGGCTGACTGCCAATGAAGACGCCAAGCTACTGGTCAGGAGCTGCCAAGGATGTCAATTTTTTGCTAAACAACACCATCTCCTTGCTCAAGCTCTCCAAACCATTCCACTTTCGTGGTCGTTTGCATGCTGCAGGCTTGATATGGTCAGCCCATTCCAGAAGGCTCCCTAGGGATATGATCGCCTATTAGTCGCAATTGACAAGTTCACAAAGTGGATCGAAGTTATGCCACTCCGAACCAGCACAGCCAAGAAAGCCGCAGAGTTCATTCAAGGTATATGCTATCGGTATGGTGTTCCTAAGCAGATCATTACCGATCTTGGCACTCAGTTCATCGGCAATGATTTTTGGGAATTCTGCGAAGACTGGTGTATTCAAGTCAAATATGCATTTGTGGCACATCCAAGGGCAAATTGTCAATGTGAACGAGCTAACAGCATGATACTCTAAGGTTTAAAAGATAGAGTTTTTTACCCTCTCAACAAACATGGCGGTCGGTGGATGAAGGAATTGCCAGCAGTTCTTTAGCAACTTTGCACTCAGCCTAGCCAAGCCACCAGTCAGACTTCGTTTTTCCTAGTATAGAGGTCGGACGCCATTTTGATGGTAGATATGCTTCATGAGTCACCAAGGATCCAGCAATATGATGAAGGCGCCGCCGAACAAACAAGAGAAGAGGACATCGACAGTCTTGAAGAAGCTCGCTTGGCTATAGCCAATCAGTCTGATCGGTACCAGCAAGTTCTCCACCGATATCACGACCATAATGTATGTGGTCGGTCATTTCAAGTCGACGACTTGGTCCTACGTCGAGTTTAGTCTACAGTCGGTGTTCACAAGCTCTCTGCTCCATGGGAGGATCTATTCATTATAGCAGAAGTAACCCGACTAGGCTCTTATCGACTGATGCGCGAAGACGACCAACATGTTCCTAACTCCTATAATATCGAGCATCTTCGCCGCTTTTACCCATGATGTTACAAGCTACGTATTCTTATCTTGGATTAATAAAGATGTTCTTTCAATCTTTTCTTTACTATCATTTTTTCACCCGCTCGACCTCGAGTGCTTGCCTTCTCATCACTCTAACCCAAAGTCTATGATCCGATCTAGCTTTGGTGAGTTATTGTTGAGATTTGTTGCCCACTCGAGAGCTCGCCGTTCGCCATGCTATTTTCCTGACCTCCTTATTTTATTATTTCTGACTACTTGTGAAGCTGAACGTTCAATACGTGTGCACGTGGCTCAGTTTCTCTACGCTGTGAACTACAACTATACCAATCACTCGGAAATCAGATAACGTGGTCGGACACAGAACAATTTAAACTCCAAAATATCATTTCATTGAAAGTTAAACTATATACATTGTGTTCCTTTCTACATGTTTAATCTACTCGACGGGTTCTTTAGGATACGGTTCTAAATCTTGGACAGGAACGGCCGCCGTATCCTTCACCTCTGCGTAGATTCGCTCTACGTTGGACTCTTCTACGTTCGCTGGCCACCTCGCCTGGATGTGATCCATCCAAGTAGTCGGGTATATCTCTCAGACTATCCTGAGCGCGTGTGTGGCCGCTGACCGCATGAAGTCCCGGGCTTGGTCCCGCAGACGTGCCACCGACCCTTGGAGCCGCTCCAAAAAATGCTCCATTGTTCACTCGGCGTTGGCAGGTTCACCGTCAATCATCTTGACGAGTACCTCGGCCCCCGCCCAACATTGGTCGAGCTACCCATAGTGCTGCTCAAACACACCTCCAGGTCGGCGAACTGAGCGTTCACCCGCCGATGCAGTTTTGCAAAGTATCAACAGAAGCGTCAGATAATATTTCAATTGAAGCTTATTGAAGACAATATTGGACGACCGTACTTTTATACTCAACGACTGCTTCATCGGCCTTCTTCTGTGCGACTATGGCAGTGGCATCGGCTGCGGTGATCTTCTTCTTCAGCGCTATAGCCTCGGCCTTAGCTTTCGCCGCCCTTTCCTTGACTTCATCACGCTCGGCCATGGCCAACTCCGTCGAAGCGATCGAGCGCTCCGCCATGGCAGTCGCCATCTCCAACTGAGCCTCTAGGGTTGCCCAGTCTATTAATCACAATGATTAGACTGATACAACACAAATACCACCAACAACTTATGATGTGGCCAGGTACTTACTTGAGGATCGGATGTCTAATTGGGCGTGAAGGATCTCATTGTCCCTCTCCGCCATCCTCCAGGAGGCCTCCCTCCTTGCCAACTGCTCCGTTAATTGCTGAACTTGGGCATTGAGAGCTCCCAAGTCTAGGCTGTGGCCAGGGTATGGTACTTTCGTATTCTCGACCAGACGGTTAAGCACACGCTGCAACAAGTACAAAGTCAGCTACAAGTGGCGGATCAAAAACAAATATCAAGGTTGGCATGACTTACGCTGGTCACGGGGCCAA
>KE373090.1:614088-635942 GCA_000418225.1 Zizania latifolia
GGAGGGGTTAGAGGTTCGGTTTCGGAAGGGCGATTCTTGTGTTGTTGATTCTAGAGGAGCTCTTATTTGCCAAATTTTGCCGGTTGGTCGTGTTTTTCGCATAGACTTCTCTAGTTTATTTGGCCCTTCTCGCTGTTTGATGGCTGGTACTTCTTCTGAGCTCTAGAAGTGGCATAGGAGACTTGGTCATTTGAGCTTTGACTTGTTAGTCAAATTGAGCTCTTTAGACCTTATCTGAGGATTGCCCAAGCTTAAGATGGAGAAGAACCTTGTGTGCCATCCTTGTCGTCATGGAAAGATGGTTGCCGCTTCCCACGCACCTGTCACTCAGGTGATGACGATGTATCCGGGAGAACTTCTCCATATGGACACTGTTGGTCCAGCCCGGGTGCAGTCTGTCGGTGGGAAATGGTTTGTGCTTGTGATAGTTGATGACTTTTCTCGATATTCGTGGGTTTTCTTCTTAGAGTATAAGGAAGAAGTGTTTCAATTTGTTCATAACCTGGTCCTGCGGCTCAAGAACGAGAGTACTGGTCAGATGCGAGCAATTTGCTCCGACAATGGTTCAGAGTTTAAAAACTCTCAGTTCGATGACTTTTGCAGTAGCCAGGGACTTGATCATCAGTTTTCCACTCCTTACACTCCCCCACAGAACGGTGTTGTGGAACGAAAGAACCGCACACTTGTCGAGATGGCCAGGACGATGCTCGATGAGCATAGGACTCCTAGGCATTTCTGGGCTGAGGCGATTAACACCGCCTGCTATGTCTCAAACCGCATTTTTCTTCGTGCTTACATTGGTAAGACCTCTTACGAGTTGCAGTTTGGGCGTCAGCCCAAGGTGAACCACTTGCGAGCATTTGGCTGCAAGTGCTTTGTGCTCAAGAAGGGGAAGCATTTGGACAAGTTTGAGTCTCGCTGCCATGACGGTGTTTTCCTAGGTTATGCTCTGCATTCTCGCGGTTATCGCGTTTGGAACCTAGACATCAAGCAGCTTGTTGAGACGTGCGAGGTTTCTTTCGATGAATCTTTGCCTTGCACAACCCCTGTCTTTGAGCTTTCAGGTGAAGATGAGCTCGGCGAACCAATTTTTGAAGATGAAGAAGAGTCTCTAGTTGAAGGTGACGGTGGGCGGGAAATTATCCCCACCGCCTCCGAGTCAACTACGGATGATGAGGGAGGGCCTCTCACTACTACTTCCACGACGTTTGCCCTCCCTCCCACAAGACCGGAGGTCCCAGCCACGGATGATGAGGTGACTTCCGAGAGACACGGGTCACGGGCCATCCAGAGGGATCACCCGCCACAGCTCATCATAGGTGACCTCATGAAGAGGTCACTCAGGTCAAACTCAAACTCACTCGCTATTTTTGCTGAATCTGCTTTTGTCGCTAATTTCAAACCCCGAGATGTTGAACACGCGTTGTCTAATGATCATTGGGTTAATACCATGCACGAAGAGTTAGAAAATTTTGAAAGAAATCGAGTTTGGACTTTGGTTGAGCTGCCACCAGGATGCAACCCCATAGGCACCAAGTGGTGTTCAAAAACAAGCAAGGTGAAGATGGGGTTGTGGTGCGCAACAAGGCTCGCCTTGTAGCCCAGGGTTTTTGCCAAAAGGAGGGTATAGATTTTGAAGAAACTTTTGCACCTGTTGCTCGCCTTGAATCCATTCGCATTCTCTTGGCTTTTGCTGCTTCAAAAGGATGGGCCAGCAAGCCGAGCCCACGTTGAAGAAAAGACTCGAACACCACCAACTCGTTGGTGTTTGGAGTCGGAAAACGCTCACCCGTCGTCGGACGCCACAAGGACAGCGCCCTCATCGAGAGAACTCCAGTCTTCTCCAGAAGCTCAAGCCGCTGCTCTAAAGTGCTGGATTTCACAAATTACTTCGAAAGGTCGACGCCGGCACTGGAGTTGGTGGTCGCCATCGGGACAGTGCACGGTGGAGCGAGAGGTTTCAGATTGAAAAGGTGGCGAGCTTTGCGGAGGCACACCACGCAATAGCAATGACGGCCGGGATGGCGAGGTGCCAGCGAGAAAGATTTGGGCGCAAGGAGGAAGTTGAACAGCGAGAGCAACAGTGTACGGCGGACAAAGCGCAAAAGGGGCAATTTATAGCCGACCGCGCGACGGTTCGGGTCCCCACTCCGCCACAATTGCCTTGGAACAAGTTTGGAAAGCTAAACCGCGTCATTATCCCGCAGGTCAAACTGTCACGACAACTCCATCTGGCCGCTCAAAATGAATCCGACGGTTGAGCGAGGGAACCGAATCGACGCCCACTACTCTAATTGACATCCGCCTGCCAAGGCGCCTGGGAACTCGCGTGTCTTTTCGCGTCAATCAAATCTAATAGACGCCAGTCCTCCCTACCAGACGCCTCTTCACGAAAACCGCCGTGGACCCCACGTACTCTATTACTCCAACAGCCGCCAGTTTGACGCCTTTTTCGCCAAAATCGCCGTGGGGCCCACTTACTCCTCTGCCCTCGATTACTCCGACTAAAGCCTTGTTCACCAAATCACCGTGGGGCCCAGTTACTCCTCTGCTCCTATCTACTCTGACTGATGCCTTGTTCGCCGAATCGCCTGAAGGGCCCATATACTCCATCACGCCAATCGGCTCCAATGGACGCCCACTCACCAAAACACCTGAGATTTAAAACATCCCTCGACTCCAACGAGCACCTGATCGCCAAGATGCCCGGGGGCTTGGATTTTTCCTGCCCTGATAAACAGCTGGACAAGATTTTAGACCTTGAAGCTTGTTTTTCCAAACAAACCTTCAAGCTCGGGGGCTACACCCGGTAGGTGCACCTGACCGGTGCCCCTGCCCAGTAGATAAAGAATAATTCATCAAAATCAACACTCCTTACAACTTCTCGACTTCATCTAGACGATTATCGCCTTTCTGCTATAAAGAGTTCGGGGGCTCCTGTTGGGGATATGACCTCGGGGTACTCTCCGAGTGTATTCATGGTGATCAGAGAGAAGACGGGGTCGAGAAGATAGAGCATTAAATACGACCTGAAAGAGGTCGGACCAACACGCAGCCCGGAAGCAGTCTGTCAAAGGGAAGAGTCACGACTGCTTGGACTCGGGAGGATGCCCCGACTACTAGCCCCAACCGCTAGGACTCGGGAGATCCATTCAATAGTCGGACCACCTCATCAATAACTCCAGAACGTAATAGCCAAATCAATGTAGCGAATAATGCTATATTTATTAGCCCACGATCCCAGGTGATTTAAACCATTTTTAATGGGATTAATGGGGCTGTTAAAGCCTAAATGGTAACCCCCCAATCCCTATAGTATATAAAGGGATCGGGGGTACACCTTGCGGGCAAGAGGCTAAAAAGGCTGACAGTGAGACTATTTGCATTCGCCTTTCATACGCACATACGTGCTCACAGGACTAGGGTTATTATCCTTCGGGAGGCCTAAATCTATCTAAAACCCCTGTCTCATACTGTTATGAGATAACCATTGAATCGTGACCACAAACTTTCCCATACACCTACACAAATCTCATCCTTGGGTAACCCCATAGGATACTGTTATTCTTATGCAACGATAGACTCCTAGGTGCAGATGTATCATAGAAGGCCGATACAAACCACACGCTACAGACAAGCAAAGCTAATAAGCTATCGGTGAATCACCGATCAGTCCACCCATTGGGGTACTCAAGGTGGTGATTAGATGTGTGTAAGGGAAGCGCAACGCCTTCTAACCAGGTGGTTGACTCTAGAATACAAGAGCTAAGGTTTATACTGGTTCAGGCCTCCTAGAGAATAATAGCCCTACATCCAGTATTTTGGTGTGTACTATGATGGTGGATCTTACAATACGACGTGATCAAGTTATGGAGGCTTGGAGCGTCGAAAGTAAGAAAAATATGCTGAAAAGCTTGTCCTTTGGAGGGTCTCGCCTCCTTTATATACTTAGGAGGTGAGCATAACAACCTAGAACTCTATCTCAAGTAAGACTTGGATTGCCTACCAAACTCGGGTACTAAATCCCGAATTATAAGGATTCTGGTATAAATAAACCTCTAGATATTATATCCGAAGCTTAACTACCTGATAAGGACTCAACTTTCCTTATCAAAATCAAACCCATGTTTATGAGCCATACCGGATGGTCAATGCTGGTCTTGGTCTGCCCTTGGTCCGGTCTGATAAGCCTAATTGTGAGGCACCCAGGGGTCATATCCCCGATACAAGCATTTAGCCTAAGCAAAACAAACGCCTAAAACAACATACTAAAGGTACATGGGGATACTAAGGGCTAGGCTCCTCTGAAGCTAGATCAAAAGAAAACTCAGGTTCTTCTGGATCACTCTCTTCCATGACTCCGTCTTCCTCATCATCTTCACCCTCATCACTCTCAATGACAATGATCTCCTCTTCATGCACCCTCTTGATCACCTGTACCCTGGGCGGCATCTGAACTCGCTTCCTTGTGGTACGACGGATCCTGAGACCTCCTGGTGGTGACTCTCCTTTTAGGGCAGCAACTTTCTTGCGTAGTGCATCCACTTGATTCTGCAACTGACAGATAGCGTACCGGTTCCAATTCTCTTGCTCATGTGCTCCGATGAGTGCATCCTTGTGACAATTGTCCTTGTGACAATTGTCCTTGCGACAATTGTCCATCGCCTTCAGCATATTCGTCACTCTGACCATAGAGCACTATCTTCTTCACCAGTGGGTAGGTACTCTGCATAATCATCACGATGAGTCTTCCTCGGGTGATACCTGTATTCCGATGCTGACAGCTTGGCTGCATAGCAATCACGAAGCTCTCCAATAGTAGCATAAGCAGCTTCCTGGCAAGCATGATCAAAATTCCTTACTTCTGCTTCTACTATCATTGAGGGGATAGTCTCTCTTTCACTCGTGATGGAAATAGCCACTTCTACCATTCCGAGAGAAACTGTCCTGAATTGGGCATAGGTAGAAACCTCCTGATATCCACAGAAAAACACCATATGCCTCAACTTCTCGACAAAACCTTTCATCCTGAAACATCTTCAGGGCTAGGATCCTTCGGTAGACATCTAAGAAGAATAAATTGAAATAAAATCAGCACCACTTTTCTAGAAAAAGAAGCACCCCTTTGAAGAAAGAAACGAAGAAGAGAGGAGTATAACTAGAAAATAGTTTTTAGCTCCTGAGGTTAACCATTTGGCCATTCCTACAGTTAAGGTAGGTCTGATACCAACTTGTCACGCCCGAAAATTCCTACCATTTCCGTGCGATTTATGGAGTAGAAAATACCCTCATCTAGGAATCAACAGAGACACACAATAAACAATTTATTTGACATCGAAAACATTATTGTTCATGACAAAATAAATAAAGTACTTATTACAGAGGTGGCATTGAAACCTCAAAACAATAATGTCAAACATAAATAATTCCTAAATAACTTTATTGACGCAGCGGCGACTCTACTTCACAAGTAGACTTGATTGGGCCTAGCTCAAAAGGCGCCACCTTCATCTTCGCTGATGAACTCCTCTTCCAATGGTGAGGGAATGCAAGGGTGAGTAATTTGAATACTCAGCAAGCAATCCAAGCGAAACAGTTATAACTCATGGGGAATACAAAGGATGGCATAATAGTGTTCGTTTACATAAAAAGAGCATTAAAGAGAGATAGAATTTAAATGGTAGTTCTAATTAAGTTGGAACCTTAAAAGCAGTATTAATCCATTCACTAAATAACTCTTACTCAGAGTCATCAGGCCCAAAACCAACCAAACCACTATAACCAAAGCTAACCAGGTTGAATGGAAAGCAAATAAGGTTAATTAAGTAACAATAGGACTAATCACGAGTGACCTTGCATTGCCGCTCTTAACCGTGGGTACGACTATTCGAATAGTTTTACTCTGATCTGATGTGCACAACTTTACCCATAAGACACATCCCTACAACATATCACCATGCGCCTCAATACCACCACGGTACCTTGGAAAAGAGCTGTGATATGACCAGCCACCTAGATCCTCCAAGCTTCATACCCCAGTTCTCATCACACCCGAACTCCCCCTGGAGCTCCTCATTCATATAGCAAAGACTTACACCAGTGAAGGGCAATCGGCCATCTCGATGCTTCACCAAGGATCTCTAGGCTTTCGGTCAAACCATTACCCATGCTGGCTTGTGGTGAGTGCGAGTTTATAGTGCAAAAGCGGCCCATAAACCGGTTCTTAAAGTGTCATGAGTACGACTAGTAGAACCACAGACCATGTACTCATAACCCACCTTAATCAAATTTTAGTAACATTTAACCCACCTTAATCAAATTTTAGTAACATTTAATTTATGAACAAGTTCATTAATCAACTAGTAATCATAAGCCAACATTAACATGTAAGTGGTATTAAACAGCATGATGAATGTGATACTAGTTTCTAAACAGGGCTAAGTAATCCTAAGTATCCAGATAAATCATGGTAAAGATTCATACTGGTTAAGTTAAATAATCCCTAGGTAAATAATGAATAGGTAAATAACAACACGGGGCAATACAAGCAGAGTTCATATCCTAATTTCAGTTACATTCTAAAATAAAATTCAATTTTGAAAGAATAATAGCTTTGAATACATAGGTTCATCATGATCAAATGAAAGACTTGAATAACTTGCCTTGCTGAACAAGGATGACAATTGGCGATTCCTCGAAGTAAACAGGCTCTTCCAACGCTTCGGAGACTAAACAGCAGTACAAGCAAACAATAATAAATTAAAACAGTACAGTAACACACATATTCTGTGTGTGAACATAATTTTAATGGGTAGAGCTCAATTTTAGAAAAATTCTGCAATTTGAATGGTTAAATTTGGAGTTCAGATGAATTAGATATGAATTTTTGAAGTTTAAACACTGTTTTGTTAATTTCAGAAAATAAAAAGGATTTATGATGGAATACCGAATTATCTTTCTAAATAAAAACCCAAAATATTACGTCAGCAGGGGGAATCATACGCACGCACAGGTGGGGGACACGTGGCAGCCACGTGACGCACACGTGGGCGGCAGCGGACGAGGTGGCGCTGACGCGGCAGCCACGTGGGTGCCACGTCGGCGCCACGTCGGGGTGACGGCATTGGGCGGCGGTGGCTTGGGACCCGATTCCTTGGGGGAAAAGTTCTTCTAGCATTCAGGCATCCATGCGAAGTCCTCGGAGTCCTTTAGTGCTTTAAAGATTGGTAGGCTCTGTTCGGCGGAGCTGGCGAGGAACCTGCTGAGAGCTGCGAGGCGACCTCGACTTGAAACCAGGTACCCCAGAAACTTGCCGGCCTGGGCTCCGAAGGCACATTTCTCGAGATTCAACCGGACCCCTACCCTTCGCAGGCTTTCGAAGGTCTCTGCTAAGTCTATGCTATGCTCGCTCTTTTTTGCATTTTTTATTACAATGTTATCCATGTAGGCTTCAACATTCCTTCCCATTTGGTGGAATAGAGCCTTAGCAATTAATCTAGAGAAGGTTGTCCTAGCATTTCTTAAACCGAAGGACATCCGTACATAGCAATAAACCCCCGAGAGAGTAACGAAGCTAGTCTTCTCCTCGTCTTCGTGCTTTAGCCACACTTGGTGGTACCCAGAGTAGGCATCAAGGAAGCTTAACAGCTCGGAGCCGATGGTGGAATCGACGAGCTGATCAATATGAGACATGGAGTACGGGTCACGGGGGCATGCTTTATTTAATGAAGTGAAGTCAATACACATGCGCCATTTTCTCGTGTTCTTTTTTCTTACAAATACGGGGTTTGACAGCCACTCTGTGTGGCTGACTTCCCATATGACCTCAGCCCAAAGCAGCTTCTCCACCTCGGTCTTGGTCAAACTTGCACGCTTGGCTGATAGCTTCCGCAGCCTCTAGTGCACTGGCCTAGCCCTAGGGTTCACCAGAAGGGAGTGCTCGATGATGCTCCGGTCGACCCCGGGGATGTCTTCATCAGTTTAGGCAAAAACGTCGAGGTTGCCTCGAATCGTCCTCTAGTGAAGCCATATCTTCTGGAGTTAGATCACCTTCGAATTGAATGGGGTACTCAAGCTCCCTTTCGACGAGTGTCTTCATGACAACCTCTCCGTCTGGGCGGGGCTTGACCATTGATCCCTTCATGGCTTCGGGAGGTTGGCTTCCTGCTTTAGGCTGGAGCTCCACGGAATGCACTTGGCGCACCTTGAAGTGGGCTGCATGACCGTACTCCACTCTCTGCGCCACACTTTGATCGCCTAGTATACTGAGCACTCCCCCCTAGGTAGGAAACTTCATGTAGAGGTAGTTGTGGTGCGCTATGGCTCCGAACTGGTTCAGCGCACCTCTCCCGAGAATGGTATTGTAGGCGTAGGGGGCGTCGACGATGTCGAAGATAACTTCCTCCATACGCGTGAGGTTGCCTTCCCCGAAGGTGACTTCAAGGCCGATTTAGCCTATAGCTTCGAGGGGTGGCCCGTTAAAACCTTGCAGAGGCCTTGCAGCTAGATGGAGATGCATTCGAGAGATGCACAGTTGATCGAAGGCGTGCACGAAGATAATGTCCACTGAGCTACCTCCATCGATGACCACGCGCCGTATCTTGATGCCGGCAATGTTGGTGGAGATGACGAGGGGGTCCGCGTGTGGGAACTTAATCCCAACAGCGTTTTTGACCATGAAGGAGCTTGGCACGTGGGCTCATTCTAGGATCGTTGCAGCTAATGCCGAGGTCCTGATATACCCCACCTTGCAGATATAGTCCCGTCTCTATCGCTTGGATAGGTTCCCAGTGCTCCGTCTCCGGAGATTGGGAGCACTATACGCTTCGGGGGTCTCGGTGCGTCTTGGATCTTTGGAGGTGGCATTATGTTCACCACTAGAACTCAGGGTGGAGCTTCGCTTGGCTTGACGTTGCCCACGGCTTGGACCTACTCTGGGTTGGTGGCTTCGGGTGCCCGATCTATCATTCCTCGGCCCGTGGTGCGCTCGAGGTAGTCTCCTCGCAAGGCCAATATAACCTTGCAGGAGTCGGTATTGTGGCTCCGGTTCTCGCCGTGGACATTGCAGAAGAAAGTCTAGCTCGGGACGGAGGGCCCGGTAGGTGGCCTCATTCCGCCCCCTCGACCACGGCCTTGACTCTACTGCATCTTTGGGGCCCTTGGTCCGGTGATGTTGATGGTAATATGCCCTAGAGACAAGTTCTAGAGGAATCGAAAGTTCTGGTTGGACTGGAACTTCTGGGCCCATCTTGGTGGCGAGTTCTAGAGAGACCGAAACTTCTGGGCCTGCTCTAGAGGCGAATTCTAGATGAACCGGAAGTTCCGGGCTTCAGCCAGAACTTCCAGGCCAAAATAAATTCGATACAGAATATTATTTTCTGAAGTTTCGGTTGGACCAAAACTTCCGGATCAAAATAAATTCGAAACAGAATGTTATTTTCAGAAGTTCCGGACCTCGGCCGGAACTTCCGGGCTGAACCTGTAGATTAGATCTGGTGGGCTTTAATGTTGATTAAAGGCCCATCAGTGGGCTCTATATAAGGAGAGGAGAGGCTTGGGCGCAAAAAGCTATTGGACCTCTCCTAACCCTAGCCACCACCTCTCCCCTGGCCTCACCTGCTGTGGTAGCATCTCCCCTAACCTCACACGTGGTACTAGCATACCGACGTGAGGTGATCCCGTCCCTGTACATGTAGATACCATAGAGGCGCCGCTGCAAAGTGTTGCTTACCTATGTCACTAATTTTCTAGCAGTGATGCCAAAGCTCACTAGAAGTTAGTTGAATATGGATATTGTCCCATTACATGTCATAAGAGGGAAAACGATTGTATATCATGTAGTGGAGTATCTTTCATTTGATAGAAGATTCACATTAGCATAGTGCTAAAACTTAGATTTTTCTGTTGTAGATCATGGCACCTACTGCTAGTAACACTATCAGTTTTAATTTGCGATCAATTCTTGAAAAGGAAAAGTTTTCTGGAATAAACTTTATTGATTGGCATAGAAACTTGAGATTGGTTATTGGCGAAGGAACTGTAAGTTGTACTTGGAAGAACTCAAGAAAAAGAAGAAAAGTAAGACTTCCACTTTAAGTATAAATATTATTGAAATTAATCTTCCTACTCGTCCAAGTGATTCATGGGTATTTGATACCAGATCAATGATTCATACTTGTAAATCGTTGTAGAGACTAAATAGGACAAGAACGTGTGCAAGAGGCGAGTTGGATGTCCGCATCGACAATAGTGCAAGAGTTGCTGCGTTGGCCATCGACGTTTATTCTTTATCGCTACCCTCAGGATTAGTTTTGGAATTGAATAATTGTTATAACATTCCTGTCTTGGGCAGAAACATTATATCTTCTTCATGTTTAGAAGAAGATAGTTATGAATTCATAATAAAGAACAAGTGTTGTTCGATATTTTCGAATGGTATGCTCTATGGTACTTGTCCATTGTTGAATGGATTATATATTCTGAATCTTAAGGATACACATGTTTATAACATTAATACAAAGAAGCCTCGGCTTAATGATTTGAATCCCACTTTTGTTTGGCATTGTCGTTTAGGTCATATAAACGAGAAGCGCATGCAGAAGCTCTATAAAGATGGGTTTCTAGAGTCATTTGATTTCGAATCATTTGACACATGTGAGTCTTGTTTACTTGGCAAAATGACTAAGGCGTCTTTCACCGGTCAAAGTGAGAGGGCGAATAAATTGTTGGCTCTTGTACATACAGATGTATGTGGACCGATGAGTTCTACGACCAAAGGTGGTTTTCAGTACTTCATTACTTTTATCGACGACTTTAGTAGATTTGGTTACATCTACTTAATGAGGCATAAGTCTGAATCATTTGAAAAGTTTAAGGAGTTCTAAAATGAGGTACAAAATCATATAGGAAAGACAATTAAATTTCTGCGATCAGATCATGGAGGTGAATATTTGAACCATGAGTTTATTGATCATCTAAAGCAATGTAGAATTGTTTCACAGCTAACTCCACCGGGCACGCCTCAATGGAATGGGGTGTCCGAGCGGAGAAACCGAACTTTGTTAGACATGGTCCGGTCGATGATGAGTCAATCTGATCTTCCATTGTCCTTCTGGGGATACGCTCTAGAAACTGCTGCTTTCAACTTAAACAGGGTTCTATCTAAATCTGTAGAGAGGACACCATAGGAGATATAGACTGGGAAGCGTCCCGGGTTGTCTTTTCTAAAGATATGGGGTTGTGAGGCCTATGTAAAACGTTTGACGTTCGATAAGCTCACTCCTAAATCTGATAAATGCTTCTTTGTGGGGTATCCTAGAGAAACCAAAGGAAATTACTTCTATAACTAGGAAGAAGGCAAAGTGTTTGTCGCCCGGAATGGTGTTTTTCTTAAGAAAGAGTTTCTCTCGAAAGGAGTTAGTGGGAGCATGGTGCAACTCGAAGAGATTCGGAAACCACTCGAAAGTGTTTTAGCTCCTATTCAACCACAACTCGATATGCAAGATGTTGCAGACCCTTTTGCTGAGACACCAGCCCCATGTCGGTCGGAAAGGGTTAGTCGTGCACCCGAGCGGTTTATGTTATTAACCACGAGGCATCACGACATATTATTGTTGGACAATGATGAACCTAAGACCTATTTATAAGCGGTGATGGGACCAGACTCTAAGAAATGGCTTGGAGCCAAAAGATCCGAGTTAGAATCTATGCGAGAAAGTTAAGTTTGAAACTTGGTCGATCCGCCTGATGGTGTTAAAACTATCGAGTGTATATGGATTTTTAAGAAAAAGATAAACGTTGATGGTAATGTTCACATCTATAAGGCACGATTGGTGGCGAAAGGTTTCAGACACATTCAAGGTGTTGATTATGATGAAACATTTTCGTCCGTCACAATGCTAAAGTCTATCTGAATCATACTAACAATTGCCGCATATTATAACTATGAGTTATGGCAAATGGATATCAAAATGGCTTTCCTTAATGGAAACCTAAGCGAGGATGTGTACATGACACAGCCTGAATGTTTTGTCAATTCGAAAAATGCTGGGAAAATTTGCAAGCTTCAAAAGTCCATTTATGGGCTGAAGCAAGCTTCTCGGAGTTAGAATCTTCATTTTGATGAAGTGATCAAAGGGTTTGGTTTCATCAAGAATGAAGAAGAGCATGTGTTTACAAAAAGACTAGTGGGAGCACACTTGTATTTCTGGTCTTATATGTAGATGACATATTGTTGATCGAAAATGATATTCCAATGCTCGATGGTGTTAAATCTTCGTTGCGAAAAAGTTTCTCAATAAAAGATCTTGGAGAGGCAGTATACATATTAGGCACAAAGATCTATAGAGATAGATCGAGAAGGCTAATTGGATTATGCCAAAGCATATACATTGACAAGGTATTGAAACGGTTCAATATGCAGAATTCCAAGAAATGTTTCCTGCCAATATCACATGGTGTACACTCAGCAAGAGTCAGTGTTCTTCGACACCTGATGAGCTAGAGAAGATGAGTATGATCCCGTATGCTTCGGCAATCGGGTCCGTCATGTATGCCATGCTTTGTACATGCCCAGATGTCTCATATGCTCTAAGTGTTACGAGCAGATACCAATCAAACCCAGGTGAATGTCACTGGGCGATAGTGAAGAGTATCCTCAAGTACTTGAGAAGAACTGAGGATATGTTCCTAGTCTACGGAGGTGCGGATGAGCTCGTTGTAAATGGTTACACTGACGAAACCTCTCTTGCAGCCCAAGCATGAGGCGCACTTGAGCTCTATGGGTATTAGATACTTGCGTGATTGAGTAGTGTATGTGAGAGAATGTGTCTTGTCTATGCTAATATATTATTGGATAATTGGTTATCATGTTCCTTAAATAATTAGCTTTTACATTAATCAGCAAGTATGTGACTTGTTTGTGAGACTCTTTGTTTTATTATGATGTTATTTTAAACGATCACTAATCTCATATCATCTTGTGGGATAATGATAATTTATAGATTAGCACATTTGTCTGATTGATGATCATATTTCATGGATCATAGATATGGAGATATCAAATCAGTGATGTGGACACATGTTAGAGAATATGGTGTTGGATAGACCCATCTTGAGATACTGCTAGGATTGTTATTCTTGATGTGCCATCAGTTGTCATCTCAAATGGTATACCTGCAGAATCCTTTGACCTGAGATCGTCATTGATTCCAGAATGTGTAGTAACACACTTAGAGACTTTCAAACACTATTCCGTAACTGGGTAGTTATAAAGGTTGCTTTTGGGTATGTTATGAAACATGTCTTAGAATATGAGCGATCAAGATGGAATTTACCCCTCCTAAATAACGGAAGAGACGTCTCTGGGCCCCTTGAGATAGTTGGATTGGGAAAGTGCATGGCCATGCCACTATGATTAAAGGGCTAATCATGATTAATCCACTACTTGATCGAGTAAAGTGTTGAGCTATCACAGGGGTGGCACGAATCTTGCCTTGAGCTTGATTGATGTCGTGTGGTAAAGGGATTGGTGCGTGAGTATATCAAGGTTCAGTTGATATAATCTTTGTATGCATTTGGAGGTCAGTATGTGCTGCTAGGTACCGGTATTGACTTGCGATCTAGAAAAGGTTTTCGGGTAGTGGCCGTTTACATATGAACCAATCGGGTCACACGCTTAAGGGGATGTGATTTAAAGCTTGCAAGTATTGACTCTAGTGCAAGTGGGAGATTGATGGTAATATGCCCTAGAGATAAGTCCTGGAGGAACAGGAAGTTCTGGTTGGTCCAGAACTTCTAGGCCCGTTCTAGTAGCGAGTTCTGGAGGAACTGAAAGTTCTGGTTGGACCAAACTTCTGGGCTTGCTCTAGAGGCAAATTCTAGACGAACCAGAACTTCCAGGCTAAAATAAATTCGATACAGAATGTTATTTTCAGAAGTTCCAGTTGGACCGAAAGTTTCGGGTTCAGAAGTTCCAGTCTAACCGGAAATTCTGGATCGAAATAAATTCAATACAGAATATTATTTTTGAAAGTTCTGGGCCTCGGCAAAAACTTCCAGGCCAAACATGCTGTGCTTTAATGTTGATTAAAGGCCTATCAGTGGGCTCTATATAAGAAGAGGAGAGGCTAGGGCGAAAAAAGCTGTTAGACCTCCCCTAACCCTAGCCGCCACCTCCCCCTTGGCCTCACCTGCTGTGGCCGCATCTCCCCTAACCTCATGCGTGGTACTAGCATACCGGCGTGAGAAGATCCCATCCCTGTATGTGTGGATATCATAGAGGCGCTGCTGTAATTGTGGCCCTGATCATCTCGACGTGAGGATCGCAAGGCTGCATCGTCTTCGCCGCCAATGATTAGACGGAGCTGGGTGGAGTTGATCGAGGATGCGCTTCCCCAACTCTTCTTCCATTGCCCTAGCATGTCTCGCGACTAGAGGTAACGATCCATGATCCCATTACTCGCATGGTTCCTGGGTTGAACGGGGTAGAAAAGTTTTGTTTTATGTTAGCGTAGCCTACCCGTTCCCCAACAGATGTTTAGCACTTCGTTGCGGAAGTGCTTCTTGCTTCTTCTTGACTACGGAGCCCGTTGCTCTGTGTACGTCGGCTTCGGGAGGCTCAGAGCCTGTACCTCCGGGGCTTGAGCTTGAGTAGTGGTGGCATTTCTTCGGAGCTATCCTTCTTTAGAACGGGCATGCTCATCGAAGTATTTCATAAGCTGGGCCACCGAAAATATGGGCTTTCTATGAAGCTTGTCGAGGAGGCCTGCTGGGTGGGTGACGTCTTCACATGCTGTGTCGACCACCGACGACGTGGAGAGCCCCTTGATCTATGACTTCGTATAAGCGAAGTGCTGGAAGTATTGACGTAGGGTCTCTTCGGACTGCTACTTTACCTAGAACAGGCTCCCGGTAAACATGGGTGCCACATAAGTCCCATAAAATTACTCGTGAATTTCTTTTGCAGGTGCTCCCATGACTTCACGGAGCCAGGCTTGAGGGACCAGAACCACCGAAGGGCTATGCCTTCGAGAGCCAATGGGAAGCCTTTAGCCATGGTATCTCTCTCGCCTCCGTTAGCCTCGATTGCGAGGGCATAGGAGCATGTGAATTCATCAGGGTCCAAGTCCTCGGAGTACTTTGGCAGCTTTATGGCTCAGAACTTCGAGTGGAAACAGACTATCTGCAGATCTGGGTGCAGTGGTGATCTCTCTCGAAGGAGGCGTTTTGCCTCCACTCTTGAGGTTCCTACTCGTCGAGGTTGCTCATGGTGACAATGGTCGGTCTCGAAGGGTCTTCGGGGACTTGTGGGGCGCGCGCCTGATTGGCCACGTTTTAACGCCACCTCAAGACCCCCGCCTTCAGCAGGGCCAGCTCGGAGGCCTACGCGTCGTCGAAGGCTCCGTTTCCTCTGGAGTACCCTCCTGGATCCTATGACCGGGTGTAATCAGTTTACAGACTAACGGAACGGGTGCCGGATGGGGCCGTAGCGAGGCCCATAGGCCTAGAGGTGTCGTTTGTCAAAGGAGGGACCGAGGTGTGCTCCTCGGTCCCTGGGGCGGTGTCCACTGCTGGAAGGCCTACATAGCCCCCGGAGTGGTGTTCATCGCCAGGAGATCTGTGGTGAGCTCCACAGCCCCTGAACCAGCATTCGCCGCTGAGTGGTCCACTGGGTCTTGTAGGTCTTGCGCGCCAGCCTCGGTGAGGGGGTTCTCTGGACGCAACGAGGCCTTTGAAACTCGAGGGGACCTCCGAGGAGGAGCTGCACTTTTGCTTCTCTTCGAAGGCATGGCTCAAATGTTTGTAGTAGAGAGGCTAGCTTAGAACTAGGATCCTCACGGATGGCGCCAACTGTCGGCGTAATATAAAAATACGTAACAGATTTTAGTGTTTAGAATCTCGAAGGGTTTGAAGTGTTTATAGGGGTTCAAACAATGCATGAGGCCTTTGTAGCGGATAACAGCCTTCAAACGGGAGTTGTATTAATTAACATCACAAGTGTTCAGTCTCCTCCCCCTGCAAGAGGGAGGGTATTTATAGGCGCGATAACAACAGAGTAATACTAATTTACCCCCTACGCACTACCGACTATTACAGTATTGAACAGTGAATTACATAGGGCAACTTTAGTAACACTCCGTATGAACAAGGCAAGGCACACATCTTGTCGGAGGGGATAGGGAGCCCATAGTTTCGATGTCGTCTCCGAGCGGTTTTGAGCTACGCAGCCCTTTTAGTGAAGGGGGCTTTGACATATCAAGCAGCTTTAATTTGAGCCATCAGCTTTCGGAAGGTCTCGCGGTGACTTAGGTCGAAGCGGTGACTGGGGGCTTATAATCCTTATTATTATTGGCTTATTAGGGCGAAAGTATTTTCCTCAAACAACGAGTATGAGTACTACAGTTCTATATGTATACCGATTACTCGATGGATATAATTTTGTTCTCATTTATATATCATAGTCATTAATTTTTTTTCATACACATCCTCTGATAAAGCAATTATCTACATATAAACAGGTATCCGGTATCTACATCCTAGCTACAGAAAATTATGGAGAAAAAAGGGGAGTATTTTGTTTCGAACGCTAATACATACTGTAGTAGAAAAGTCAAAATGGTTGGAGGGAAGACGCGAGATGGCGGGAAAGCAATTCCACTCCCGCCTTTCCCAAATCGCCGACTATAAAGACACAGCATTAACGTTTGCACACTGACATGTGGGCCAAAAATAACCGTTGGCCCACATGTTATACGAATCTTCCGATGGAAGGGAGCGGGAAACATTTGGCGGTGGCGGTTTCTCCCAATTTCTCCCTCCATTTCTTTTTACTCCGCGTCCCCAAATGCAATCCCTATTAATCTCGCATTCCCCTCTCTTCCCCGCCGCTCTCCCCTCCCAAAACCCCCAAAGCGAATCCTAGGGTTTGCCGATCTCTCCCCATTCGCCGCCGCTCCGACGCCGAGAAGCGCCGCCACGCCACGCCGCGATGTTGGAGCTAAGGCTTGTACAGGGGAGCCTCCTCAAGAAGGTCCTGGAGGCGATCCGCGAGCTGGTGACGGACGCCAACTTCGACTGCTCCGGCACGGGGTTCTCGCTGCAGGCCATGGACTCCAGCCACGTCGCCCTCGTAGCCCTGCTCCTCCGCTCCGAGGGGTTCGAGCACTACCGCTGCGACCGCAACCTCTCCATGGGCATGAACCTCAACAACATGGCCAAGATGCTCCGCTGCGCCGGTAACGAGGACATCATCACCATCAAGGCCGACGACGGGTCGGACACCGTCACCTTCATGTTCGAGTCGCCCAGTAAGTAGTCAAAACACTCGTCCCCTGTCATCCTCTTGATTTTAGCGCCCCTTGAGGGTGGCTGAGCTATTATTTCAATGAATAGACCAAGATAAGATTGCGGATTTCGAGATGAAGTTGATGGACATCGACAGCGAGCACCTCGGCATCCCTGATTCGGAGTACCAAGCCATCGTTCGCATGCCGTCCTCCGAGTTTTCGAGGATTTGCAAGGACCTGAGCAGCATCGGCGACACTGGTATGTGGGGTTCTCCGCCGTTTCTGCAGATCGCTTATTGTTGATTTGTCACTGCGGCTTGTTGATGGTACTATTCTTAAGTCTCTGGACTACTTTGCATTCCAGTTATCATATCGGTTACCAAGGAGGGCGTCAAGTTCTCGACCGCTGGAGATATTGGAACTGCCAACATTGTTTGCAGGCAGAACAAAACTGTCGACAAGGTAATTTACCATGTTTCCCTCTAGAATTGTCGCGAACTTGTCCTCACTGCCTATTTGTCAACGCTGTAGTGAAAGATCGTTCTACTGATACGGCGGAAGAGACTGTTCCTTTTGACTCAAGTACCGTGTTGTTAACAAATAAGCATGCACCACCACTTTGTCCCATAGCTTGTTACTTACTGGATATTGTTATGTAGTTCAAGCAAGATACATCAACAAGTTGTTTCGTTGATACAATGTACTATGGTTTTTACCAAGAAAAATCTTTGGTTCTATTACATACTTGCTAAGAATTAGGCTACACCTGTGGTCAGTGGTCAACCTAATTTGCTTGCTGATTTTTCTGTGGCCTGGTTCATTAATTGGGCTATTTGTAATACGGATATGATATCTATTCCAACACCACTGTTTGCAACCTCTTTTATATTTCTTTCTCAAGCAAATAAACTAAATAAGTAGCACTAGCTTGCATTAATCCTACAATTGTGCTAACCTATCCAGTCATGGGCAGAGTAAAGTCTGTCTCGAACCATCTAAATAAAAACTCAACAATAAAAAATTGTTGCTGCATGACACCTGAATTCTATGAGTCCAATTGAAACATTGCTAAGCATAAATCAAGTATTGATTTTATTATCCAACTGTACACATCAATGTGTATCTGATCATCATGCTAATTGCAAGTACTAGCGTGAGTAAGTGCTTGGCCACGGTCTAATGTTTTTTTTGTCAATGCAGCCGGAAGATGCTACCATTATAGAGATGCAAGAACCAGTGTCACTAACCTTTGCCCTGAGGTACATGAATTCCTTCACCAAGGCGAGCCCACTGTCTGACCAGGTGACAATCAGCCTTTCATCAGAATTGCCAGTGGTGGTTGAGTATAAGATTGGTGAGATGGGCTACATTAGATTTTATCTGGCACCAAAGATTGAAGAAGATGAAGACATGAAGTCATGATGCAATATAAGGATGCGCCTATGTTGCCTATCTTTTCCAGGTCGTCAAACCATCCTTTGGTTAGCTATTGCTTGTGAGCAAAATGATGCTACGCTTGTTGGTTACGATGGATGAGCTTTGTATCTGTGACTTTAGAGTGATTAATCTTAGGTTTAGTAGATTTGTGGTTGTGCATTGCAGTAGCATGCAGTGCTTGTATTTGCTTGTTCAATTCGGCTGTTTACAATTTTACATACGTGATGGGAGAAGATCTGCGTTTATGTTCATATCGCTTGAACTTATGTTGTCCAAACATAGATCCGTCTCTTTACAAAGCATTTTACATCAGAGCACAAACAGATTTCGCTGCTGACTTCTAGATTAGGCGCAGCTCACGATCACCAATCACAATTTAGAACCATAGTCTGATCTGTTCTGCATTGCCAAAAGAACGAACTCCAAAGGGCAAACCCCACAGTACGCCCCGCTGGAAATTAGATCATGGGTTTACTTTGGTTCTGCCTTCAACACTGACCTAGGTGTCATCCCCAGTTTGCAACCTGTCCAGGATTGGAAACTGAACTGTCAACTTATGAAAACTCAACACCTTGTCAGAATTCTGGAGTTACAGCAACGAGAATATCAGATGCTACTTTGGTATCCGAGTTCAGAGATTGTTCATGAAAAGCAGAATCCAATGATATAGTTTCACACAATTATGTCAGTTCTTGCTCAAGAATCTTAGGAACACTACTAGCAACTCAAAAACTGCAGCTCGAATTTCAGGATCCTTTCTCAAAGTAAGATAGGTTTGGACAAAGAAACCTTGCTGCTATGTGGCATAAATTTATTCCTAAACATATCAATAAAAAATCAAGATAAAACTGGTGCACGCCAAAACTTAAACAGTCCAGTTTCCCTAAAATATGCTTATGATCAAATGGAGCCTACTTCAATCCTATATATTAGTGGCAAAAGAAGCTTACCTATGCAAGTGTGGCATATAGAGTACACTTTCTGTGTTTTTCGGCATCATGTCCTGCAACTGATCTTTGCTGAGTGTACATCTATCAAAACGATCAGCGTTCAGCATGTATATGTCCCGCCTAACAGACTTCGTATCATTTCCTAAAAGAAGTGAAAGGAAGGTCAGTTAATCTAAAAAATATTCACCAAAATGCAATCAGAAAATTTTTGGCCAAAATAGTATATGTTCTCTAACCTGGCACAGCTGTGCTCTCATCAGCTGAGGTTAGGCGTTGCTTTAACAACATCTCTTCTGGATAGACCATCTTTGACATTCACGGATAAAACAAGTGAAAAACGGCCATACAACGGGCTACTCTATTAGCAAGGGTAGAGGTTCAGGTCATGCTCAAGATGACAAGACAAAAGGGTTACCTCAGCAGATTCAGGCAGCTCTAAGGATTGAATATTGGACCGTGAAGACTCTACAAGGAACCGAGGTTCTGGAGTGTTTGTATTAGGAACACCTGGTAAGAAAAGAGGTTTATGCTGCCGTAGGCCACAATTTGCTGGCTCAAATGGAAGATGTGCTCCTGAAATTTGGTTCACAGGCTGCAAAACAACTGAAGGATTCAATGCTTTGGCACTATTCTGGTCAAGTGCAGCACACATTTGTGGGACTGACAGATGCTCAGGTGCTCCAGATAAGTTCACTGGGGGCAGATATAGACCATTCCTCATGGACAACATCTGGAACAGAAATTCAGCAATCAAACAGAATTTAGCTGCGGGAATGTGGAATGCATGCATGAGTTGCTGGTGTTTACTACTTTTTTTCATACAAATGATTTACAAACAACGATGTGGCATGTTGCGATTAAATCTTGCTGTTCTGAAATCCTAACTGAACAAATCCTGCATAGTCAGTAAGCCAGCAGAAATGGTGATTAGAATAGCAAGTGTACCTTTCTAAACAAGTAGTTAATTATAACCTACTAGATTCAAGGGCAACAAAATTCCAAAATGTAAAGGGTATTATTCAGTCTACTGAAGATGCAATAGCACAATTCAGTCTAGATGTTAGAACTTTGAGGTTGTCCAGCTCTTGTTACTGTAGTCTAGCACTATTTCACTTCAGCGTGCAGCTGCCCAATATTCAGCAACGCTTGACATATCCATTATGTTGTCTAATGCTAGAGTATTAATTCTGTGGATTGCTAAATAACGGCATCCAACCTAGACAGCTATCTCTGGCCCGGCCAATTCAGTTTGTGGCTTAATTGTGCAAAATTGTAGATGCAGCATTGTTTCACATTTTCACTTACTTGCACCTGGAGCTGAAGCTGCTTCAGGTACTCGATGGCATCGTCGAGCATAGAAGCTTTGTCCGTCTGCATTGAAGAAACCATCGGCCAAAACCAAACATCACGATCAGCTTCCAACAACAAACAACAAAGCCTGACCTGTAGAACCAAAACAGTGTAAAGAGATAATTTTTTTTACCTTGCTGGAGTTGGGTACAAGGCTCTGCAAGGCTTTCATCTTCTCATTGATCTTGCTCCTCCTCCTCTGCGCGAAAGTAGCATCATCAGGATCAAATTTCCCACCAAATTAGCTGGTAATAATAGGAACACAAGAGGCAATTAAGTACACTGGCGCTAACCTTCTCGGAGATGTTGTGAACTTCGGCGGCGCGGCTCCTCTTGCCGCGCGGCCGCGCCGGCCTGGAGGGCTCCGACTCCGACGATACCAGCGCCTCCTAAAATTAAGCAACCAACCAACAAGCGTTCAAAACCACCACCAAATCAACCGTCAATCACCAGAAAACGAAGACGAAAGCAGGCGATTCCGATCGAAACGCAGCCACGAACCTCGCTCTCGCAGCGGTCGAGCGGCCCGAGCCCCATGCCGTAGTGGTGCATGATCAAACCCAGGTGATCCTGCGCCCATCCATCATGGTAGCACCAGAAACGACATAGCCGAAGCAGAAACAAACAACTGTTTAGGACAGAAATGGCGAGACGAGCTCGCGAGGCGGAGCTCCGCGTCCGCTACGAGATGAGCCCATACCTTGCTGCTGCGGGCCTGCGGCCTCTCTCTCTCGCGTTTTGTGTTGGCTTTTCTTTGGCTCAAGACCGAGAAAGCTGCAGCGGGGTGGCTTTTGACGAGGTCTTTTCCTCGGCCGGCCGCCGGCTGCCGGCT
>KE373090.1:679167-693112 GCA_000418225.1 Zizania latifolia
ATCGGAACTTCCGATTTGGACCTTCTGTCCAGAATTTTATTTTGACCTAATCTTCTGTTTTGCGCCCATTCACCCCCCTCTGGTCGCTAGATTCGGTCCTACATACATCCGATTCTACCCGGCTTTGTGGGGTTCAACGGTTTTATCTTCCCTAAATTTGGCCTGGAAGATTGAGTTTCCGAGGTTCGAAGTTTCTTTCCGCACTAACCCTATAGTGCCTTCTCTTTTGTCGACAGGTCACCCTTAGTGCTGCAATCATCAAAAGTCTTTCTGGCTTGTCTCCTTTCCGCTCCTAGTAAAAAAAGAGAAGTATGAAAAAAAGAGAGAAGTGTCAAAAAAATAGTTCAAAAAAACAGAGGGAGCACTTAGGAAGCATTGAGTGGTGCTATTTTTTGGTGCTGTTTTAGGGTGTTGTTTTGTGCTGAATAATCTAACACTTGTTCATTTGTGCCTGCGTCCTAAGAATACTTTGTCTCCTACTCTCATTTGCTTAGACTAGCTGTAGGGACGAGTCTCGGCCAGTGATTTTGACAAGTGATTAGGACTCTTAGTCAACTTTGCTATTCTGTTATTGAATTTTTTTGCTATCCTTTGCTACTATAAATTGCCTTCTGAGATCCGCATACTTCTTATCAGTATAGATCTGACCCTTGCAATCACACCTTGCTGTCGTCAAACGTCCCACCTCTCCAGTCGTACCACCTGCTTCAATTGGTAAGAGCTTACTAAGAGCTTGGTAAGACATATAGAGAGAGTGTGTGTTTCTACCTTCCAAAGCTTTGTAGTTGATAGGGATAATACTCTTGTGTTGTTCTCTGTTTTCTACTAATAATGGCAGGTGATGTGAATGATTTCAGGGTTTGTGCTTCAAAAGATAAGATCCAGAGGCTGCTACATAAGAAGATCAACGCAAATGTAGCTGCATTAAATACCATGTAGAGTAATATTCAGGCTATAGCTAGGAACCTTGCTACTCTCACTACTAGTATTGATAAATCGACTAGACATAAACATTCAGCATTTATTTCTTCGTGTGTTTCGCTAACCATGGCAGGTCACATTAAGGACAAACACGAGGAGAAGAAGTTGGATGAGTGCCGTACTACAGTTGCAACATCACCTTCAATCGTTGGAGGTAATATAGTGGCCTCTCCTCCTTATGATGGATGTGGTGCAAAAAATTACATTGATTGGGAAGTCGTAATTGATAAAATATATGATCAACATCGCATGTGTGAGAAACGAAAGATTAATAATGCCTCTAGTGTCTTAACTTCTCATGCTTTAATTTGTTAGCAGGATTTAACATTGTCATCACATGATAAATTTTCTCAAACTTGAAATGATATGAAACTACTTATGAGAGAAAAATTCGTTGCTTAACCAGATGTACGTAGTTACAAATATGAAAGGCATGCTTTAGAGGAGCAGACCATTGTACCTTTTCCTTTAGATACTAACATTTTACAGGTATTTGAGAACAATCAAGTCAATGAGGAAGAGTACAATGGCGTAGAGAAAGAATACATACTTATTGCTCTATGTACGCTTCAAGTAGAGTCACTTGATAATGAGCCTATATCGTTTGAGGAGAGCAACATAGGTAAATTCGGTGGTGCTGAAATTAGGCAAGGTGAGTATACTCAAGATGAATTATAATTATCCACTACTCATGTTAGTAAATAGCAATCAATAGTGGAACATGCTGATTATTTTGTTGATCCATCAAGTACTGATTTTAAGCAAGTTATTCACATTGATAGTGAAAATAAAGAAGACGAACTTCAATTGCTATCTTCTTTACATACTTTGGGCTATATTGAATTTGATGATATTTGTGAGCTCAGTAACTTAAAGAAGAAATTATTTTCTAAATCTGATTTGCCATGTCCTACAAATACTATTTTTTATATCTTTGACAAATATAATGACATAGGACTATATTTGGTGCATAGGTTTATGTATGTTCAGATCTAAAATATTCTTTGATTATCTAAAAAATTGACAAACTAGCGAGCACTACTAGGACTAATCATGTTACATTAAGTTTCTCTAGTTTTGATTTAAAAATCTAGAAAAGTTTTAAAGAAGGGAAGAGGTCAGATCACTCTCTGTTGCCACTGTACCCTATGTCAAATGCACCATGTGAGTACTTTGCTTCTAAAGAAAGGGAGCAAAATAACCTGCAAAAGAAGGTTTCAAATGTAGTCTCAACAACGTGCATTTTTTGTCCTCATAACCAGGTACACTCGATCCATTGGAGGATCATTTTATTTGCTAAAGAACTGATGATATTACATTACAAAATTTTATTGTGTTTACTTTCATGTACACAATTTTACGGAGAAGACCATGCGTTACGTGAGGACCTACACAACTTGAAACCGAGGACAGTTTTATCTAAAGAAGGGGAGGATGATGTGACCATGATTACTATGGATATAACCAAAACTCTCGTCCTAGAACTCACATTAAATCTTCATGTGAACTCGTTTCTATATACCTCTTTATATTATATTGAGAATAAATTGCTACCTTATTGTTAGGAACCATGGAGATAATGAAGAAGCACATGGAGATAAGTAAAGAGTTGGAGAAGCACCAGCGAGGACGTCCAAGCCGAGTTAGAAGTTAAATCCAACTCCAGTTCGAGTCCAACTCGGATTCTAGGAGCAGCGTGCACTAAAACCGTCGCTCAGACCACATACGAACTCCGTTTTCAACGTTCCACCCATGCACGGAAAGCTAACTTCGGCACCTTTCCAATGGCACCAGTTTCACCTCAAAATTCCTTCTGGATCAACAGGAATCATTGAAATAATTTGGCATCCAGAATCTGTCAACATGCTGTTTTCTGCGTTATTGGACCTTTGGGCCGTGTATCCAGTTGAGCCCATTAGGGTTGCATCCGAAACTACTATATAAGGTGTTTCTACAGCCATCTAGGGTTTTTAGATTTTGCTTAAATTAATCTGCCATTGCAATTTCACCGTCGATCGGTTTATAGAACCCCAACGCTAGTACTTCATATTTTTCATCGGCAATTCAGATTACGTTTTACCTTGTTCTTGTGAAGTTTTTGATTGATAGTAGGAACAAAGCCTTCATGGTAAGGTCGACTACGTGAGAGCATGATTGATAACAACTAGACATGCGGGTGTAGCGGCTGCGTGGTGACGATCGCTGATCGAAAGCCTCAAAATGTGAACGTCTTCACGTCGATCCAATCGAACCTATCAGAAGATCGGGACCCTAATCGCATCACCTCCTCTCTCACTTCACCCTTTTCTCCACTCGGTTTCCCCACTCTCCATCTCATGGTTTCTCTGGCAAATATTTATTTCTGACCGTGAGAATCACGTGTGCTCTTGAGGGGGAGTCAAGGACCCTTCCGGAAGCGCTGATCCATCATTCATTTCGCTGATTTCCTCCACATTTGAGGTATTTGGTTGAAACCCTAGATTGGCCTTTCTTCTCTAGTTAGCGGTTGAAATTTAATTCCAACTAGCTAGAGATGCTCCTAGTGAACTTGTTTAGGTGTACCCTAGCTACATTTTCGAGATCGGATGATTTTGGTTTTGTGGAGCCCAAAAGTTCCGAATTCATTCGGAAGTTCCGGGTTTTGGAAGTTCTGGGTTAGGCTACATTCTGACCAACGATAGGCGTACAAATGCCCGTCACGATCCCAGGAAGCGAGCGAATGACTCCGATGATGGGAACGACTACTCCCCTCCACCTCCACAATAGGCGAGTGCGTCACCTCCATCCGCAAGGAGGCATGTCAAGCGGACAGTAATGAGAGGACCTCACCCTGGGATCCGGCTTCCTCCAAGCGGGATCCAGTCCACACCTTACCAAAGTGTGGGCGCAGGCAGCCAGGTGAAGGAAAAGTGTATTGCCACTGGGTCATCTAGTGGTGATATTCTGACCCTAAAGAGGAAGAAAGTGGTGCAAGCTCGAATAGTCCCTGGGACCAATCCAAGGACCCAGGTGGACTATCTCTACCATACCTCTCGAGCTAAAAAGGAAAGGATCCAAGATCCAAGAGTCTATGAGAGGGACGCATCTGACTACTGCTTCTATAGTGGTTTTCAACAAGACTACTATCAAAGTGTGATGCTCCCAAAGAGGTCGCCGGTGGGTGAAATGAAGTGGATCAACTGGGCAAACATGAAGAAGAAGAATTTCTCAGTTTTCAATCAAGTCATCTAGGCCTACCAAGAGAAGAACCTTTATGGTCTCTTGGAGTTGCAGCGGAACTAGTGTGAGGAGACGATATGCCAGTTCTACTCGACCCTCTTCCAGACAGTTGAGGACGATGAGCCTACTTTTCACTGGATGATAGAGGGCAACGAGGTTGAGGTGTCTATCTCAGATTTCACCGCCATTCTTAGTCTTAGGAATGATGATCTCAACCATCATCGCCTGGATCAAGAACTGACTCTGGGAGCAGACTGCACTCCGTACCTATATCAGTAGGGCAACCATCATGCGGGCTCAACCAAGGGCCTCTTGCCATTCTTTGAGGTCCTGAACAACCTGTTCAGGAAGACCCTATTACCTAAGGTTAGAGATGCCACCTCACTGCTTTCCAATGCAAGGAACCTGTTGGCTGCCATTGAGATCTATATTTGTTCGATCTCGTCGGGGAGGAGCTATGTGTACGCCCTGTACATACAGCAAGTGATCGACCGGGTCACCCGACTCCGAATGGTTCACGAGGTGGAGCATCGAGACTTCACCCCCTGAGTGCCCAAGACGCCAGCACCCTCAGCAGCAGTAGCTCCTCCTCTAGCTGCGTCAGTCCCTAGACGCTCCAGGCGCGCTCCTCCTTCCAGTAGGGGCGACCGCCAATCTAGCACTTCATATTCTTCTTCTTCTCTAATGAAGAAGATGATGTCGTTGGTGTTCAAGATATGTCGCAACCTCACCGTGGCTGAACAGCAGCGGAGGGCGAACGACAAGCAGAAGCGCGATGTAATCAATTTGCTTCTCCAACAGTCAGGGCATCCTTCCATGGTGCCCTTGCCTGTTCCTGAGGAGGTCTTCGACCCCTCTTTAGGAGCCGACTGCACCGGCGACCCCTACTCCTACTTCTTCGGAGCAAAGGGCTCGGGATCCCGACAGCAGCCTCATCAGTCATCTTCTGAGGAGGAGGATGATGGGGATAATGGGGATCAGGAGAGCAAGGACGACTCCGAGTCATCCTTGCTGCTATTTCTCTCTTTTTTGTGTCTTTGATGCCAAAGGGGAAGAAATATGTTAAAGAAGTCGTCTAGTCTATCTGCTTTTGATTCCAAGTTGTAATCCGTGTCATGGACTATTTGGCTTATAATAGTATTTTAATGCTTTATCTCTTTTGTATGACATGGATGTGAACAATGTGGATGCTTTAAAAGTTTAATGTATAATTATGTTCATTTTGCACTTGTGATGTATGATATTGTGAAATTTTGCCATATGTGATATGTGATGTTCTAAATGCAATGAAATGTCATATTTGCCATTGTTGAACTGTTGCATGCATTTAGGGAGAGCTAAATTGTCTAAATTTCATCTCTTAAGCAATCCGAATTCTTTCTTTGATCATGTTGTCATTAATCATCAAAAAGGGGGAGATTGAAAGTGCATCTTGTTGTATCTAGGCCCCTAATTAATTTTGGTGTATTAATGATAATGATGATCAAAAGCTACTAATCGCATTGTTGAGATGTATGTAGAGAATTCACGAAAAACGGCATTACAATTGAAATAAATTTGAAGAAAAGCTCCGTTTAGTCCAAAATAGGCTTAAAGGCACAAAATGTTGAATCACATATATATTTGAGTCTAGGACCGCCATACTATAAAGAGGGATTCATTGGAAGTTGTTTCAAAGCTTTGTGCTTAAAGAAAAACTTTTTTGAAAGCCTTTTGGATTGATTCAAACTCATTTCAGAATTTCTAGTTTGACTGGAACTTCCGGTTCAGTCCGGAACTTCCGAAAACATCGTTCTATTTCTACCCGAAACTTCTAAAAAAGTCATTCTGTATCGATTTATTTTCTGGCTCGAAACTTCCAGCTCTACCCAGAACTTCCAAAAAAGTCATTTTCTATCGATTTATTTTTTGGCTCGGAACTTCCGGCTGAAGCCCGGAACTTCCAAAAAAGCTGTTCTGTTTGAATTTATTTCTTAGTCCGGAACTTCCGAATTGATCCGGAACTTCTAGATGAACAGTTGCAAAATGTCTTCAAACGGCTACTTTTTGAGTGAGGCGTATAAATACCCCCTCACCCCTTTTTGAAGAACAGAACTCTTGAGCAAAATTTCAGAACACTTTCTCTCACTCTTTCAAAGCTAGATCTTGAGCAAATCTTTGAGATTTCTTTTGAGAGTGCAATACAAATCTTCTAGCAAACTTCTTGCTCCATCTTTTGAGAAGATTTTGTGTGGTTGAATTCATTGACTTCCTTGAAAAATCTTGAGCACAGATTTGAGCCTACAAATCTTCAACGGATTTGTTACTCTTGGAGGTGTAACCTCCTAGACGGCTAGGCGTCAATCCGCGAGCACCTAAAGCTATTGTGATGTGCCCGGAAAAGTTTGTACAAGCTCTACCTTAGCTTCAACAAGGTAACTAGTGGAAATCCAAGCTTAACTTCGGTTAAGGCTTGGTGAGGGAAAGGGTTGAAAGAGACTCGGCCTTTTGAGGCCCCTCAACGGAGATGTAGGATCGGTAGATCCAAACTCCAGAAAATAATCCCCTTGTGTCCAACGTGTTTCTTCACGTTCTTGCTAGTTCATACTTTCATGTTGCTTGATCTACTTGCTAGCTAGGTTACAGAACATATTCCTGTGTAAAGTTGTAGCTAACAATATTGCTCATACTTGTATTCATTTACATTGTTAGCTATATTAAATTTTATATCTGTTTGGTGATTTTCTGGTCTACCCGAAACTTCCGTCTCAACCCAGAACTTTTGGACCCCTAGAACTTCCGCCCAACCTCTGGTGCCCCGGAACTTCCAGTTCCAGTCGAAACTTCCAGGCCTGGGGATTTTTGAACTACTCATTTTCCGCAAGAAATTTTCAGATCGTCTATTCACCTCCCCTCTAGGCAACTTTCATAACCCCTTTCTAGCATCGTGGTATGGATTGTACGTGATCAAAACTTGTCTTTTACTTCTTACAAAAAGCAATCATTGATATGAATGAATCGTGTGAGGATAAAACTGGTTTCGAAAGGATGATTTAGAAAACGGTACTATTAACCGACTGTATTAAAAACAGATAAAAAGAAGGGTGTTTTGGTAAAATTGCCATGAGTTGTCATCGCCTTGGTGGCCCGACTTCATGTGGCTCATAAGGACCGGTTCTTTAGAAAGAACATCATGCATACCAACGTGCAACCTTATAGGTAGTATGAGATTCTCCTAGTGAAGTACTTAGTGGATTTGGGATCACTTGATTGCCGATGGACGTGAAATAGCCGGGGTGACTCAGTGAATTTAAGAGGTCCTTAAAGGACGATGATTTGAGATGGATATGGAGATAAGGGGTGAGGGGATGGAGCGAGGGGTATTTGGAGCACCCGTGGGATTTTAAGGGAGAATGAGCCAAGGGCTGCTTGATCCTTGGTTAGGGACCCATCTAGGCGGCAATGGGTTTTCCTAGGTCGGCTTTAGAAAGGCCTTGTCACGAACCTCCTCTATATCGTGAGTAGTAGGAGTAAGCTCGTGTCGTAAGGATAAAGAGTACACCTTCAGCTGAAGTATAAAACTATTCAAACAATCGTGCCCATGGTTATGGGTGCGTGCAATGATGGTTGTCCATGCGTAGTGCTTGGTTTTGCAAATAATAATGAATTTTGGATTGAGAACTGTTACCAGAGTACGTCTTTGTTGTTAGCATTATGTCCAAGAGGCAACATGGAGATGTTGTACGTGGCATACTATGTTTATGAAATAAAGTTATTATTCCTTAAAATAGATTGTCATTATGAATTAACAAATACATGACTTATTCATGAGACTCATGATGTGACTATTTCTAAATAATCCCTGATCGGATATAGGTCATATATGGAAAAGATATGATTGAGATTGGCATGTGTATTAATTGATGATCATGTCTTATGGATCATGGGTATGGAGATACCAACCCAATAATATAGACGTATGCTAGAGAACATATATTGGATAGACCCACTATAAGGCACTGTTGAGATTCTATGTGTTATCATTTGGTCTCAGTAGTGTTTATGTAAAGTCCTTAGACCTGAGATCATCATGGTTCTCAATATACGTAGTAGCTTACTTTGAGTCTACCAAACGCTACTCCGTAACTAGGTAGTTATAAAAGTAGTCATCGGGTATGCTATGAAACATGTAGTGGGATGTGAGTGATCAAGATGGAATTTATCCCTCCTTGTGGGAGAGATATCTCTAGGCCCCTCAATGTAATGGATTATGGAAGGGTGTGTCCATGCTAAGGTGATTAAAGAGTTAATCTTATGTTATAATCCAATACGAAGATCTAGAGAGGATTAAGCTATTGATAGGATGGCATAAATCTCACCTTGTGCTCGATCGATATCATGAGGCAAAGGGACATGTGATGGAAATATGCCCAAGAGAATTCTGGAAAAATCGGAAGTTCTGGCCTGAGGCCGGAAGTTTTGGGTTCTGGGGCATCTGAAAGTTTCGGTTAGACCGGAAGTTTCGGGGCAGCCCAGTTTCAGTTTCTAGAGGAGCCAGAAGTTCTAGTTGGACCAGAAGTTCTGGGCTGCCTGGACGAACCGAAAGTTCTGGTTAGACCATAAGTTTTGGGTCTAGACGAACAGATTAGCTCTATTGGGCTTTAATACTGATTAAAGGCCCATGAGAGGGCACTATATAAAGAGAGGTGGGGCTAGAATGAAAAAGCTACTATTGCTCCTGGTTTCAAACCCTAGCCGCCACCTCTTTTCTCTCCTCGATTGCAAGTGTTGTGATCGATCTCCCAGATCTCGCGAGTGGTGCTAGCACGCCGACGCGAGGTGATCCTGTCCCCGGACGTGTGGATACCGTAGAGGCACTACTCCAATAGTGGTGCTCGTCTTCCTTCCGTGGAGATTGCCAGATCATAGGATCAAGTCGTCTTCATCGCCGGATCGCCGACGAATGGACAAAAATGTGATGAGTAGCTCGAGGGCGCGCTTCATCGACTCTACTTCTGCTACCCGAGTGCGTCTCGTGGTTCGAGGTAACGATCCATGATCCCATTTCACGCCTGGTTCCTGGGCTAACGGTGTAAGTTTTTGAAATTAAGCGTTAGCGTAGCCTCCCCATAACCCAACAGTGATATCAAAGCCTACGTGCGTAGTGTTCAATCTAGATCGATCACATATAGGTGATATGTTATGGAAATAGATTAGATCTATTGTTTTTGTCGTCAGATTTTTGGAAGTTCCGGGTGTGACCCGGAAGTTCTGGGCCAAAATAATTTTTGACACGGAATGTTATTTTCGGAAGTTTCAGGTATGACCCGAAAGTTCTGGGTCCGGAAGTTCCGGTTGGACCAAAATTTCCGGACAGAAATAAATTCTGAGTCAGAAGGTTATTTTTGGAAGTTCCGGGTGTGACCCGGAAGTTTCGGGCCAAAATAAATTCGAGTCAGAAGGTTGATTTTGGAACTTCCGGCCCTGAGCCAGAAGTTCCAAGCCCTTCGACTTGAAGTTCCGGGCCTTTCAGCCGAAAGTTCTGGGTCTTGTCTAGTCACGTGTAGATTCTACGCCTAACTTATTTTTGCAGAGAATGTTGTGACTGGTATGGCCTTGCAATGTATGAGATACAAGCATGTAATTTTCGTGGCCTACGTGTCATGGTTAATTGCAGTCCAAGGCTGTTCAAATGTTGTATGACCTACGCGTCGACATGTGATGCTTCTGCTCATGTAATTAGTATAGTGTTATTAGCTGTAATAGACTGATACAAGATCATGGAGGCCTGAAACATGATCACCCGAAGGACAGGAACCATAGAGATAGAGATCACCATACGAGAGGGCCATACTATGTCACAGTTAATATGATTGCCTGTGATGTTTACTTATGTTCCTGTCATACTATTCTTTAATGTTCCGTATGCGGTAGGCATCTTTACCATGTTAGAATAGTTTTACTCAGAAAATTAAGTATTGATGTTCTTTCCAATAGCTGCACCTACCAAGGTTCTCGATCATCGATGGTGGGTCTGCCAAAGAAGGGTGCCGTCTTTTATCTTGACTAGTTAGGGTGGGTGTCGGACAACGACATGCATAGTATTGGTTTGCTTAACAAAGCTATGAAAACGGTTTTGGGCTTTGGGGCATGGAGTTGGGCGTCGAGGCATAGGATGACACCCCAATGAACAAGAGTCACATAGGATGTGATTAGCAAGTGTTGCTTACCTATGTCACTAATCTTCTAGCAGTGATGCCAAAGCTCACTAGGAGTTAGATGAATATGGATCTTATCCCACAATGTGTCGTTAGAGAAAAAGTGATCATTTTACATATTGTGGTACATCTTTTATTTGAAAGAAGATCAACATAGCATAGTGCTGAACCTTGTATTTTGTTGTATATCATGGCACTTACTGTAAAAAAACACTTTCGTTTTTAATCTGCGATCTATCCTAGAGAGGGAGAAATTGTCTGAAACAAATTTTATTGACTGGTACAGAAACTTGAGAATTGTTCTCAAGCAAGAGAAAAAGGATTATGTTCTAGATGAACCCCACCCTGATGAACCAACGGATGATACACCACTTGCTGATAGGCAGGCTTATGAGAAGAACGCCAATGTTTAAGTTGATGTCAGTTGTCTCATGCTTGTCTGCATGTCCTCTGAGATTCAGAAGCAATATGAGGACAGGGATGCTTATGATATGATCGTGGGACTCAAAGGCATGTTTGAGAACCAAGCACGGACTGAGAGGTATAATATCTCAAAGTCCTTGTTTGCGTGCAAGTTGGCGGAAGGCATTCCAGTAAGTCCTCATGTGATCAAGATGATTGGTTACGTTGAGAACCTAGAAAAACTTGGGTCTACTCTTGATAATGATTTGGCCACAGATGTGATTCTTCAGTCGCTCCCTGCGAGCTTCGAGCTGTTCATCATGAATTTTTATATGAATGGCATGAAGAAAACCTTGGCTGAATTACATGGGATGCTCAAGATAGCCGAGGAAAGCCTTAAGAAAAATCCTAGTCATGTGATGATGGTTCAAAAGGAAAGTAAGAAGAGAAAGCGTAAGGGAAAGACTAAAGCTCTAGATGCGATCTCGAGCTCTAAGTCTAATTCGGCTGGAAAGTCTAAGTCGGGCCCTGCTAACTCTGACACTTGCCACCACTGCCATAAGCCTGGCCATTGGCAGAGGAATTGCAAGTTGTACTTGGAAGAACAAAAGAAAAATAAGGGAAGTGTGATTTTCGCTTCAGGTATAAATGTTATTAAAATTTATCTTGCTACTCGTCCAAGTGATTCATGGGTATTTGATACCGGATCAATGATTCACACTTGCATAGATTGTGATCTAGATCGGTGTATATAGTTGATATGTGGTTGTAGTAGATTGGATCTATTGCTGTCTAGATTGATCAGTTCATGTGATGAATCGATTGGTAGCACGGGTTGATGAGATCAATCGGTATATGGGGTAGTTGTAGATTGGATCGTAACACTAGAATCGCTATATATTGTTGCATCAGATGCAAACACATATCGTAATCCGAGGAGGTTACCAATCTGACTATCTCAGGTGCCTCTCGACTAGTCTTCCCGACCACTGTCGCTGACTTCCGAGCAGTTTTTCCAAAGCAACTTTATAGATCGGATCTATGATTTTTGCTGGTGGATAGGACACCGTGTGTGCGCGCCTTGTATAGAGTTGCGCCTTGTGTAGAGTCCTAGTTCACATTGTTAGCTAGAATGCGATTCTACGTTTAACTTATTTTTACAGAGAATGATGTGAATGGTATGGCTCTATATAATTTGTGAGAGATGTATGTGATGCATGTAACTCTTATGCATGACTTGCATACCATGATCTTCAGCTATTGGATAGCTGTCTCTGCTGTATTTGCCGACCTGCGTGTTGGGTACTTGAATCATTATTTGTAATATTCTTTTTCTAGCTATTATAGTAGTAGTCTAGATTTAAGATTGCAGGATTTCAAGCATGGTGGCCTGAAGGAGTGATGTGGAGGATGGAGATTGTCTACACCACTAATAGAGATGGAGATCACTATTCGATTAGGTTATGCTATTTCATAGTTAAATATGTTTATCTGTGATGTTTATTATCTTACTTTCATGCAATGTCATATGTGATATATTGTCATGGTAGGATAGAATCCCTCAAGAAAAATTAAGTGTTCATGCATTTCCAATTGCTACTCCTAACATGGTGGTGATAATTGTTTGATGGGTCTATCAAAGCAGAGTGCTAGCAATTATCATTGCTAGTTGGGATATATGTCGCACATCTATATGTAGAAGCTTTTGGTTTGCTTAATAATGTTATCAAAACAGTTTTAGACCTTAGGGCATAAGGTTAGGGCCAGAGCATGGTGATGCTAACCCAACAAATAGGAGTCACATGGAGATGTGATTAGCAAGGTGTTGCTTACCTCATGTCATTAATTTCTAGCAGTGATGTCAAAGCTCACTAGGAATTAGTGAAATGAGGATCTAGAACCACTATGTAACCTAGAGGGAGGTTTTTGGTTTCCAAAATTATAGTAGAAGAATATTTTGTTAAATAGTTTAATGAAAGATTAACGTAAACATAGGTGCTAAACTTTACATATCTTATGTTGTAGATCATGTCAGCCTCTACCATGTCTAGTTCTTTTAATTTACGATCTATATTTGAGACAGAAAAGCTTAATGGAACAAACTTTATGGATTGGTATAGAAATTTGAGAATTATTTTCAAACAAGAAAGAAAAGAGTATGTTCTTGAAAGTCCCTACCCTGATGACTTGCCTGCTAATGCTACTGTGGCTGCACAGCGTGCTTATGAGAAGCACACTAATAATTGCCTTGATATGAGCTATCTCATGCTTGCCACAATGTCCTCTGAGCTTCAGAAGCAATATGAGAACACAAACGCTTACAATATTATTACGAGTCTGCGTGGCAATTTTTGAGAACCAAGCGAGGGTTGAGAGGTTCAATAACTAAAAATCCTTATTTGCATGCAGGCTTGCTGAAGGGAATCCTGTCAGTCCCCATGTTATCAAAGTTGAGGAGCCATGGTGAATACCATGGGGATGATGAGTGATTATCAACGAAAGAGAGAAGAGAAGTCCTTCGAAGGGAGACAGGTGACTTGCCGTGGTGTTGCCACGTGTGACTCAGGTACATGGACGGACTATCGTCGGGCTGAAGGAGTCACGAGATCGTGGCGGTCCAATCCGGGTACATGGAGCAAAGGCGGCAAGCGAAGATGACTTACCGTGGCGTTGGTCGGTGCGACTCAGGTATACGGACGGGCGATCGATGGGCTGAAGGAGCCGCGGGGTCGGGTCGGTTCAATCTGGGTGCACGGCGCAAGGGCGGCAAGCGCTTTGACAGTTTCAGCACAAAACCGTCACCCACACAACGGAAAGTGCTAACGGCGTTAATTCTAGTGGTGTCGTGAGAGTCACGCAAAGTCCGGCATCGAATAAATATCTGGAGTTAGTTTTTACGCTTTTGCCCTATGGGCCTCGAGTCTGTATCGAAAAACCCTAGGGGTATTTTTGGTTTTTCCTTGGTCCATTTGGGCTATTTAAAGGGCTGTAATCCACCATTGTCACTTGAGGATTTGAATTAATTTGAAAATCACTTTTGATTTGTGGGGTGTTTCTTCCTCCTCCCACCCTTTTCTCTTTCCCCTTCCTCTCTTCCTTCCAACACAAGCTTCCTCCCTCCTCCTTCTCTCTCTCTCCCACCGGCC
>KE373090.1:705315-720109 GCA_000418225.1 Zizania latifolia
GATCTAGCGGTGAATCAAGTACTCGATCTTTTGTGAGAAATTGGTTTGTGCGTATTGGTATATGAAAGCTTGTCTCTCTTGTAGATGCAAGGTGATCGATACTTATGATGTTTCTTTGGTCATAATGTTTGAGTAGTCATTTGGTGGAGGTTTTGTATCAACTTGCCTGGAGTGACTTTCTTAGCACAATCTTGCACTGAATCTCATCAAGTCACTCGTAAGTCTAATACTCGAGTTTGAGGATTTTGTTTTATTCGTTTTGTTTTATTTTTGCGCCCATTCACCCCCCCTCTGGTCGCTAGTTTTGATCATACAAAAATGATAGGCTATATTGAGAGTCTGGAAAAGCTAGGCTTTCCTCTTAACCAAGAGTTGGCTACTGACCTAATTCTTCAATCCTTGCCATCAAGTTTTGAAATGTTCATACTAAATTATCATATGAATAGTATGGACAACACTTTGATAGAACTGCATGGAATGCTGAAAACCGCTGAGGAAAACATTTAGAAAAACAACAATCATGTGATGATGTTGCAGAAAGGCAAGAAACAACCCCGTGTCAAAAAATGTGCGGTCAAGAGGAAGTTGACTCTCGATGAGATCGCGAGCAATTCTAAGACCAAAAAGGATAAGAAAGGGGTGGCTCAAGATGCAGTATACTTTTACTACAAGGAGCTAGGTCATTGGAAGAGGAACTGCAAGAAGTACTTGGAGGATCTCAAGAAGAAGGAAAGTACGACTTCTGCTTCAAGTATAAATGTTATAGAGATCAATCTTGCTACTTCATCTACTGATTCTTGGGTATTTGATACCAGATTAGTAGCTCATATTTGCAAGTCATTGCAGGGGTTGAGAAGAAGTAGAAGTTTGATTAGAGGCAAAGTGGATCTTCGCGTGGGCAATGGAGCAAGAGTTGCTGCGATTGCTGTCAGGACCATGCCATTGTGTCTACCTTTAGGATTAGTTTTGGAATTAAATAATTGTTAATGTGTTCCATCACTATCTAAAAATGTTATTTCTACTTCATGTTTGTAAGCAGAAGGTTATGACTTTAGATCAATGAACAATGATTATTCAGTTTATCTTAGAGATATGTTCTATTATCATATTTCATTGGTGAATAGATTATACGTTTTAAATCCATAAAAATCTCACATCTATAACATTAATACGAAAAGGCAATGTCTTAATGATTTGAATCCCACATTTATTTGACATTGTCGCCTAGGTCATATAAATGAGAGACGCATGGAGATGCTTCATAAAGATGGTCTTTTCGACTCTTTTGATTTTGAATCATTTGAGATATGTGAATCTTGTTTACTTGGCAAGATGACAAAGGCACCTTTCACAGGTCAAAGTGAGAGGGCAAGTGACTTGTTGGCACTCATACATACTGATGTGTGCGGGCCAATGAGCTCGATAGCCAAAGGTGGTTTTCAGTACTTCATAACTTTTATCGATGATTTTAGTAGATATGGATATATCTATTTAATGAGGCATAAGTCGAAGTCCTTTGAAAAGTTCAAAGAATTCTATAAGGAAGTGCAAAATCATTTAGGAAAGACAATCAAGTTTCTGCGACCGGATCATGGAGGAGAATACTTGAGCCTTGAGTTTGGTAATTATCTAAAGGATTGCGGAAATGTTCCACAATTGACTTCACCCGGTACACCTTAGTGAAACAGGGAGTCCGAGGAGAGAAATTGAACCCTATTGGATATGGTCCGATCAATGATGAGCCAAAGTGATCTTCCGTTATCCTTCTAGGGATATGCTCTTGAAACAGCCATTTTCACACTAAATAGGGTTTCATCAAAGTCAGTTAAAAAGACTCCATATAAGATATGGACAGGACGACATCCTAATTTGTCTTTTCTTAAGATTCAGGGATGTGAGGCTTATGTAAAGCGTTTATAGTCCGATAAACTTACTCCTAAATCTGACAAATGCTTCTTTATCGGGTATCCTCGAGAAACCAAAGGATATTGTTTTTATAACAAGTAGCTTGGCAAAATGTTTATCGCCCGACATGGTGTATTCTTGGAGAAAGAGTTTCTATCAAGAAGGGTTAGTGGGAGCTCAGTGCATCTCGAAAAACTTTGAGAAATATCTAAAAATGTTTCAACTCCCATAGAATTACAATAGGATAATCAAAGTGTTGAAGAACCTATTGTACCACGTAGGTTAGAGAGGGTACGACATGCACCTGAGAGGTTCATGTTCTTCACTACACAGGAACGGGATATATTGTTGTTAGATAACGATAAGCCCAAGACCTATGAAGAAGTGATGGTGGGATCAGTCTCTGATAATTGGCTTGGAGCCATGAGATCCCAGTTTGAATCCATGTATACCAATCAAGTTTGGAACTTGGTTGATCAACCCGATGGTGTAAAAACCATTGAGCATAAATGGGTTTTTAAGAAGAAGATAGACATATATAGAAATGTTTACATCTATAAAGCACAATTGGTGGCAAAAGGTTTCAAACAAATTTAAGGTGTTGATTATGATAAAATCTTCTCGCCCATCGCAATGCTAAAGTCTATTCGGATTATTCTAACGATTGCTACATATTTTGATTATAAAATATGGCAAATGGATGTCAAAACAGCTTTCCTTAATGGAAATCTGAGTAATGATGTGTACATGATACAGCCAACCAGTTTTGTCGATCCACAATCAGCTAGAAAGGTATGCAAGCTACAGAAATCCATTTAGAAGCAGGCATCTCCGAGTAGGAATATTCATTTTAATGATATGATCAATGGGTTTGGTTTCATCAAAAATGAAGAAGAGCCTTGTGTTTACAAGAAGGCTAGTGGGAGCGCGCTTGTATTTCTGATCTTATATGTGGATGACATATTATTGATCGGAAATGATATACCTATGCTGGAGTCTGTTAAGTCTTCATTGAAAAGTAGCTTTTCTATGAAGGACTTAGGAGAAGCAGCTTATATTCTAGGTATCAAGATCTATAGAGATAGATCAAGGAGACTAATTGGATTGAGCCAGGATACATATAGACAAGGTGTTGAAGAGGTTCAACATGTGGGATTCCAAGAAGGGTTTAATACCTATGTCACATGGCATAAATCTTAGTAAGACTCAGTGTCCGAGTACACCTGATGAGCGACATAGGATGAATGTGATTCCATATGCTTCAGTAATTGGATCCATTATATATGCCATGCTATGTACATGCCCAGATGTCTCATATACTTTGAGCATAACAATCAAATACCAATTAGATCTAGGTGAGAGTCACTAGATAGTCTTAAAGATATGTTCCTAGTTTATAGAGGTGAGGAAGAGCTCATTGTAGGTGGTTACACCGATGCAAGTTTCTAAACCGATAAGGATAACTACAGATCGCAATCTGGATTTGTTTTCTGCCTCAACGATGGAGAGGTGAGCAGGAAGAGTTCTAAGCAAGAGACAATAGCCAACTCTACAATAGAAGTCGAGTATATAGCAGCTTCAGAAGCTATAAAGGAAGCTGTTTGTATCAAGAAATTTGTTTCTGAGCTTGGTGTGATGTCTGGTGCCTCTAGTCTGATAGACCTCTATTGTGATAATAGTAGGGCTATTGCATAAGCAAAGGAGCCCAGGTCACACTAGAAGTCCAAACACATACTTCAGCGATATCATCTGATCCGCGAGATAGTAGATAGGGGAGATGTAAAGATATGCAAAGTGCAAACTGATCTGAATGTTATAGATCCGTTGACAAAGCCACTACCGCAGCCCAAACATGAGGCACATACTAGGCCTATGGGTATTTGATATCTTCATAGTTGACTCTAGTGCAAGTGAGAGATTGTTAGCATTATGCCCTTGAGGCAGCATGGAGATATTGTACGTGACATACTATGTTTATGAAATAAAGTTATTATTCCTTAAAATAGATTATCATTATGAATTAACAAGTACGTAAATTATTCATGAGACTCATGATGTGACTATTTCTAAATGATCTTTAATCGGATATAGTTCATATATAGAACATATATGACTAAAATCGGTATGTGTATTGATTGATGATCATGTCTCATGGATCATGGGTATGGAGATACCAACTCAATAACATGGACGTATATTGGAGAACATATATTGAATAGACCCACTATGAGACACTGTTGAGATTCTATGTGTCATCAGTTTGTCTTAGTAGTGTTTATGTATAGTCCTTAGACCTAAGATCATCATAGTTCTCAATATATGTAGTAGCTTACTTTGAGTCTATCAAACACTATTCCATAACTGGATAGTTATAAAAGTAGTCCTCGGGTATGCTATGAAACATGTAGTGAGATATGAGTGATTAAGATAGAATTTGCCTCTTCTTATGGAAGAGATATCTCTGGGCCCCTCGGTGTAATGAATTATAGAAGTGCATGGCCATACCGAGGTGATTAAAGAATTAATCACAGATTATAATTCAATACAGAGATCGAGAGAGGATCGAGCTATTGATAGGATGGCACATATCTCACCTTGTGCTCGATCAATATCATGAGGCAAAGATATATATATATATATATATGGAACATTATAAGGTTCAACCGATATGATCTTTACGTATACTTGGGTTAATATGCTTTGCTAGAGGCCACTGTTAACGGAGTATGGAAATGAGTTTCCATATGTTAAGCAAGCTATGCTAGAGGACATTGATTGGCTTCTCGAGGACATCGATCGGCTTCTCGACTACATCAGTACGCTCGAGTTGGATCAGCTCGCTACTCCAACTCCCCTTCCGCTACACTATGTGCCTGATGTAACGATCTATGGTTCCTCTTAGCAAGATATCCTGGTGTGCGCGGTAGAAAAATTTTGTTTCTAGCTAGCCTAGCCTCCGTGTGTCCCTAAGATTTGTGGTGTACGACCAGCCTTCGTGGTTGGGAATGAGTTTGTGTAGCTCGGGAAGTCGTATGGCTTCATAGCGAGAGGGTGAGATCCAACCCTAGGAAAAGAGATGAAATTTTATGTAGATTAAAAATGATAAACGAGTAAGAGATGTGATAAGAGAGATAAAGTTGTAAGGATTATTATGGAAGAAGGATTGACTAAATGAGTAAATTTGAAGGATAGTTGTGGAAAGAATTGAAGAGGTGGAACCATAGGTTCACCTCCGAAACTTTGAATATCAAATATGTTACTTGGGAATAGGTAGAGGTCGGGACCTCTACCGATCGGTGTTTGGAGACTTAGCAAATTTTAAAATTGCATGTCTTATCATAAACCTCAGTCGTCCTTGCTCCAACCTCATCTATAAGCTATTCCAAGATTTGCTGAGTACATCTGTACTTACCCATCCTTGCTTTCCCTTAGAGTATGAAGGTCAAGGAGAGGAGGAGCCGTTCGGTAATTCAAGAAGAAGAAGGTTTTGAAGATGAAGAAGAGTGTGAAGATTAGGATTTCGCTTCTAGTTTCTAATTAAGAGTTGAAGTAGTATTTTAAAGAATGCTTAAGAACTTTCACTGTTTGTATGCCTGATTGCCACGAGGTATTCCTCAAACGGCTTTTATAAAATACTATGGTGTAATAATTTGATCAGGCTTGCTATGAACCACCATTAGAATGATGAAATATCAACGATGATGTTGTGTTTTTTCAAATCATAGCCTCTCATCTCAGTATGGCCAAGTCCGTACGAGGCGAGGCATTACAGGGGAGTTGGCATGTACTATTGATTTGGATCTTCCTAGATACGCGACTAGTCTGCTCCATGAAGCAAGTGACTTGGCCACATCTCCTAATCTATTTGGATATTTTGTTTTACAAAAACAATTTGTGCTTGAACTCTACCAGTTTATTTCTTATCTCTAAATTATTTCTCCCTCCTCTAGTAAATGGGTAGAAGTCCTATCATCAGATATGTGTCCTAAACTATTTAAGTTCTAAAAAGGAAGCTTAGAACTAAAACCCTATAGGATAACAAGAAGCGGTACCAAAAAGTCGATTAAACTTGGAAAACCCCAACAGATCCAAATCCTTTAGGGTGTTGCAAAAGATTGGATGTGTTATAAGGGCAAGGATAGATGCAACCTTATGGACCACCTAATGGAAAGGCTAAGCTTATTCGATCTTGCCATCTAAAGTTCTCTCAAGCAATTGAGTCAGTCGAAGCTGATGACTAGCTGAAAGACATGGCAAGTGAATTGAACCTAGTCCAGTGCACTCCTTTGAGAAAAACACCTCGTATGCCACTCATCTTTACATGGAGTGGCTGAAGATTTGTGGGGAAAATAAGTTGTGTAGCTTATGAGGGTGTTGCCAATAATACCTGGATAGAACATACAGAAGCCTTTAAATCCACCAATGTAATTGAAAGTACTATCTACAGAAAGCATATGGAGTATAAACATATTAAGCAGGAGTATAAACATATTAAGCAAGGGGGCTCTATGTTGAAGGAATATATAAGTTGCTTAAACACGCTGGCAAGGTATGCCATACATAAGGTCAAGACAAACAAGAAGAAAATCAGAAGGTTTATTGAGGGGATCAATATTAGGTAGAGGATCCAACTGATTACCCATAACTTTTCCAATTGCCATCATATGACTTGGAATCACAGGGATGCCCTGTTGAAGGAAGTGCTTCAATGGATAGAGCAGATGAAAAATAAATAAAGATAAATATATCAAGGATGAGTTCTCCAAACTTTGAATCACATGAAATTAAATCAAGCAATGTACAACTTCCTATTGGCCAATACATGCATCTAAGGGGTACTACAACGGTATGTAGCATGATTTTAAGATGAAAACCTCATTGACCATATTTACTCGGAGAACATGTTCAAGAAAGTCATGGCTCAACAAGAAAATTGTCACAGAGTAACATCTGCTCAAGTTAATGCTTCGTGCTCTAGATGGATAGCCTAGTTTAGACATGAGGATAATGAAGCACTAAAGTTGACATTAGTGATTCTCTACCTCCTTTGCTACCCTAGCTAGGAGCTATAATGCCATCGCATGGATCCAGCGTTTCGCTCGATGCAATTTTGGATATGTGGCTAGGAATTACCCCTAAGACCAAAGCAATGCAGCACTTACCTATTCAAACATGAGCACTGCCAAAACTCTACCTACAGGCTAGACAAAAGCAAGTTCAGCAATTAGAGCTCAAGCTTCTCGTGCTACCCACAACATTAATCGTGTTCGAGTCAACCACATCTAGGCTGAGAATGCCAAAGGCGGACATGAAGTAGTGACAGTTTTAAAGCTTAAAACTTAATGATACCTATGATTATACATTCCCCTGTACATAAATTAGAACATATCAGTCTTGTCCTAAGGTACACCTAGAAGTGCAAGGCTCTATGTTTACAGCCCACACCATCATACTCGATCCCTAGGTGATAGGCCTCATCTTTGGGATGAATTGGTTAATAAAGCACCATGGCCGTATTAATTGTTCCAAGAGAATCATGACCTACAAAGCCTGAATAAAAATAAAATAAATAACACATGCTTTCAAGGAAAAGTTGAGGACTAACTCTACCCTAATGGTGAGCAATCCCTGGCCTTGAAGATGTGCTAATAGTACATGAGTGTCCAAAAGTTTACCAAAAGATTTCCCAAAGTAGCAAAACTCAAGATGGTGATACTTAGGAAGGAAAAGAAGTTTGAATGGACTAAGTCATGTGAGAAAAGCTTCCCAATGGAATAAAAGATTTATGACCACCTAGTGTTAACTATACCCAATACCCGAGAGATTTAGAAAATTATGGTGACGCATTCTGGAGAAAATTTAAGATGCGTTTGGATGCAAGATACACTACCACACAAATGATCTTTAGTGACGGATAAAAGACACACGTTACTAATATACCTTTAGTGACGGGTGTGTTTATAACCGTCACTAAAGACCTAACTTTAGTGACGGGTCTCAATAATGTCCATCACTAATGAGTTGCTAAATTCTAAATTGATTTTTAGTGACGGGCAATGTTGAGACCTGTCACTAAAGACCTACCTTTAGTGACGGGTGTGCGACCCATCACTAAAGAACTACCTTTAGTGACACATGAATATCTAGACCCGTCACTAAAGACCTACCTTTAGTGACACGTGAATATCTAGACCCGTCACTAAGGACCGCGCATACAAAAATTTTTAAAAATTTAGGCAGGCAAAAGAACACTAGCCCAAAAATATACACGCACTATTATAAAGCCCAGTCTCCCCTCTTCAGTCTTTACTCTCAACCATTCTACACTTTCCTCCCTTGCTCTCTTGACGGTGGCCGGCGTCACTATAAGATCTACTCGACGGCGACCGGCGTCACCTCATGCTCCACCCGACCATGAGCTTCTCGGTATTGAGCTGCTTCAACAAAGGGTACATAGTTATTGCCATTACTTCACCAAATCGTATTGCTTGCTCTTCTCTATTGTTGTCACCTCCTCATCTCCTTCTTTTTCTTCATCGCCTCTCCTCCTCTATTGTGGCTCGGGGTAGAGGCCTCACCGATGATGACCACATGGAAAACACATCGGAATGACTAAAAAAATGACAGAAAGAGCCTCTCCATGACCACCTCGGATCTAATCTTCTTTATCATCACCTCTCCTCTGTTGTGGTTTGGGTTAGAGGCCTCACCGACGATGACCACATAGAAATCACATCGGAACAATGATAAAAATAACGAAAAGAGCCCCTCCATGACCACCTCGGATCTAATCTTCACCTCATTTGAACTGAAAGAAACTAAGCGAAGCTGTATAGAATAGATCTGAAATGAAAAAAATCAAAGCTGTATAGAACAGATCTGAAATGAAAAAAAAAATTGATCTTTAGTGACGTGTAAACATCTATACCCGTCACTAATGATCCACCTTTAGTGATGGATATAGATGTATGTGCGTCACTAAAGGGACCATTAGTGACCTTTAGTGACGCACATACATCTATACCCGTCACTAAAGGTCATCTTTAGTGACAGGTGTATGCCCGTCACTAATGATAGGTCATTATTGACGTGATAAGTGTAACGGGTACAATGCTCTTCACTAATAACTTTTATGACCTGTCACTAATAGTCTTTTTTTATATAGTGATAGAGGAATAGTGGCATGTGCCTCAAGGTAGTTAATGCATGATAAGCAAAATTACCCTACCTGCGATTTGGATTTAGCAGCCGTAGCGCATGCAAAAAAACTTAAAGGCACTTTTTGATTAGAAGTCGGTATGAAGTATAGATTGATCATAAGAGGAAGAGTATATATATTGACCAAAACTAAGCCGAATCTAAGGCAAGAAGGATTCTTGAATTAGTAAAAGACCACGACTTTAGTATCCACTACTAACCTGAAAAAGTTAACGTAGTGGCGGATGTCTTAAGCCAGAAGGCCTATTGTAACTTGGCTTTAAAAAGAAGGGAAATCAGAGTCAGTTGTGCCAGTAGTATGAAAAGCTTAGACTCACTATAGTGATGTCTACCCAAATGGTACAACCTACCTTAGAGGCCTAACTTTATGGAGTACAAGTTGATGATGACAAGCTCTAATAAAAGAAAATATACCCAAGAAATAAAAATCCTGGATTCGAGGTTAATGATCAAGGAACTTTATGGATGAATCAATACATTCGTGTGCCTAACAAGAGAAAGGTTAGAGACCCTGTGCTAAAGGAAGCCCTATCAAAAGCAACTCGACTCCTACTGTAACCCAACCGGAAGCGTCAACCATGCAGCCAAAGTCATATGCTCCACCTGCCATAACCTAGGACATTATTCCGTTAATTCACTGCAAAAACTGTGGAAAGCCGGCATCAGCTCAATCAAGGATTAGCATTGCAAGGCCCCAATGCCCTGGCTAGAATGAATTACTCCTATCATCAGTAGGCAAGTACCAGGAGAAGCGTCGAATATCAGAAGAGATCGTCTCAAAGATGTTCGAACATATCCGGCTTCACCAACCTCAAGTAATGTAATGAGAATGCCCCAATGGCCTTAGTATACTGCTGATCCAAAGCCATAGATAGAATAGCTCGTAGTTGAAATACCCTATCCATTGACAAAAAAATCCAAAATAAAACAATAACACCCAAAATTGAACCAAATATCAAAGATGTGAACATTCTAGATCTCATAGGATAATAATAACAATAATAATACGTCGTGGGATCATCAAGGCTCAACAAGGAAGATCAAGTTCTGCAAGGATGTTAAGTTCGATTGGATGGCCATTCCAAAGGCGAGGATGTTCGGAACAAGAAGTTTCTCATCGATTTATTTACCCGAAGCCGTTAGCTTAGCTTGGAAATCTCAGGGCAAGATTTTCTTAAGGAGGTAGGTTTGTAATATCCTCTTCTGTGTAAATATATTATAAAGACTATATTAATAAAAGTTTAATTGTGAAACTTGAATTTTTGTGGGTTTGGGTGTTTTAGTGCCAAAATAAATTTCTAGCCAAAATCTTCCAATTAAAACACACTATTCATAATCCTGATTTCACTATTCACGCTCAGGTAAATTTCCTTCTCCTCCAATGATTATTCCATCCTTTTTACCATTCCGTATTCAGATACTTACCCTTGTAAAACAACAATAAAACTTCAAAGCTATTTTGCTATTCACCATCCGGCGACTGCTTTTTTCTTATCTTTACCTCTAAATCTGCTTGGGTATTCTCCTCTCTCCATTATCTTCTTGGCAACAGGAGCTTCCGGATTCCGATTATCTTTGTGTTTTTTATTTGTCCTAGTTATCGAATTCAGATCTGGAGAAAACTAGTCAAAAGAGTTCAAGTTGGTTTCTTTTTCAGTGATTATTTTTCTTGTCTGATGAGGAAAGCTCTTTTTCTCAAAGAAGTGCAGCCAAATCTCTAGCCAGATGAAAGTTTCCTGCTTCATCAGAGCACCAACTAATTGAGCCATATCTTCTTTGCTGATGCGTGATTCTTGGGTGGATGTGCCCCCGCGCTCATCCCGCGCTGCGCAGTGCCAAGCGCACATGGCAGTTTTTCCCCTGTATCCTTCGCCAAATCAGTAAGCCCCTTTCGTTTCATTGATTACCTGGGGAACCGAGGGTTGCCTTCCCTGTTTGCTCCATTTTGTCCAGCCATGCCCAAGTCAATCCTCTGCTGCTTGCAAGGACCTAGTGAACAATTCCTGGTTGCCTCACTGTGTTACCCAGCAAGCCAAAGCCTTTCTTCCTTTCTAGATTGACACAGTAGAGAATTCGCTGTTTCACTTTTCTGCACAGTGATGGAAAGCACACCTCATCATCTCTTCTTTGGGTGTCAGAGCAGCACGGTGGCATTGCTTTTCCTGTTTTCACCCAACGCTTAGCTCCGTTAGAGCAAGTCTAATGATTTAGCTAATAGTTAGTTTTATATTTATACCATGTCACATATAGTTGATCTAATAGTCTACTTATATAATAGTTATCTATCATATGATCTTATAAAGTTTATGGGAACCTGAGTATCAGCAGGCTGTAAGCTAGTAGCCCGCTTCTCTTCTCTCTCCTCTCTCCCCTTTACCTCAACACCAATCTGATGAAATAACTCTTCTAACCAGCTTACATCAACTTATTATACTTACTCTTAGCATTGCTAGCCACCCACGCCACACGCGTCCGCCATGCAGGCCCACGCCACACGTGTCCGCCATGCATGTGCCCGAGCCACACGCGTTCGCCATGCATGTGCCCAAGCCACATGCGTTCATCCGCTCACGTGCACAGATAAAGGATCTGCTCGTCTCTCTCACGGGCAACCCCCAGAGCGCCCTAGAGGCTAGAGCCCCGGAGTTCCAGTGCCGCCTTCTTCTCCATCTTCTTCCTTCGGCAGAAAAAAATGGTGAGTTCAATCCCCTTGCTTTATCGGATATTTCTTCTTTGAAAGTCACCGGAACATGATCTTGAATGGGCACCGGTTTCATTTTCTCTCGGCATCCCGTGCCAAACAGCATCGGTTTGCTGGAACACAAGATCACCAGAGCACCACCGCCGCCAACCCGTCAAGCCAAGGTGATCCCTATTCTCTATTCCCCACGTCAGTAGCATCCCTAAGACCTCCAAATCATGTTCCAGTAGCTATCTACGGTAGGCCACCGTCAGAACCCGCAAGCCGGTTCGGCGCCCTCATGGCCCGATCCGAACCGTTGTATGCTTCCCTTTTTCCCTTGCAAAACTGCTGTAAAGTTTCAGTCGATGGATTCGGAGTCTATAGGCCAGACGGTGCCAGAGAAACGTCAGCCATCGAAACTCGTCTTCTACCTCTAACCATGGGTGAGCCTCTGTTTTACCCCACTGCCAGGAATGGCCCACCAGTCGGCCGTAGCTGTTTCTAGGATCCTCTGACATCAGGTCCCACTCCTCCTAGTGTGCGTTGTGCGCGCCTGTGATCGCCAGCACGTAGTCCATGCGCCAGCCTCGCTTTGGTGGGCCTAGCTATCAGATAACGCTGCATGCGCGCCCGCTTGTTTCCGCCTTGATTCCGTGTCACTGCAGGGCGAGGTGCACTTGCAAGCGCGCATGAGCGCCGCCTCACCGTTTGTGGCCTGGGCCGTGCGGTTGACTGCATTAAGCCCATTTGTCTGATCCAAGTGCACGTGCACCAGTGTGAGCCACCGTGGGTTCAGTCCGATGCACCTCTGTGGGCTTCAGGCTGTAGGCTTTTGCGTCGGATGGGCCGAGACGCTCACACTGTGACCTGCTTTCTTTTGTTTGCAGCGGTGTTAACAGCAAAATTTGGTAAGACCCAGGCCCAATGCAGTTTCGGCACAATTAAGGAAAATCAAAAAGTCCGGTCAAAGCACGGTCAATGAAGCCCAACTACAATACGCACGTGTGATCGGATAAGGATACGAAGAAGCCAGTATAAAGGAAGATAGATCTTGTTACGGAGATAAAGATAAACTAGTTACAGTCGTAGCCATGTAGGACATCTGGACTATAAATATGTAACGTTTAGGCTTAGTTTACAATCAGAATAATCAATCAAAACAATCTCTCGGCGCATCGCCAAACTTGTCACCGACGAGTCCTTGCTCTCTCGCGGGGCTGCATCTCTTCGATCTCCGGCGAGAGGTAAGTTTCGCCAAACATGTATTGATTAGTAGATCTAAGGCTTCATCGGTTAAGTCCGACATCTTAGTTTATGTATCAATCATGATGTATCAGATGCGTGGTTCAAATTTAAATGCATTAATTAGAGGCTTCATCGTTTAAGTTCGATATCTCGGTTTGTGTGTTTGATTTGTGTCATGTATCGTTCATCTGGGTGAAATATATTCTAGTTTGTTAAATATTATGATTTGTTATGGCTTTGCAACTGTCTTGGTTTGGTCCAATCTTGCGGTCATAGTGGAGAGTAATGCGAATACCGATCAGGTATATTCTAGCCGGATTCTATCGGAGTATAAGCTGATAGGTTATCTCTTTATGTGTTATCGGGATCGGCGTTGGAATCGGATGGTCCGTATCGGCTTGGTGTTATTATGATCTACTTTTATGTCTCGGTATTGGTTCCGATACTAGTTGATTTTACAGGTCAGATAGTTCAGGCCGATGGCTTTATTTTAGCTTTTACGGTAAATCTATTTTTCATGGTATGTCACGTCATATAATTTTCACTATGTCATCGTTGCTCTTCATTCAATGCTTCAATGTGCGTTAAAACCATCGGCTTGATAGCCGGTAGGCATTACTACTTACATTTTTTGGTTTATCTTATCAGTTGCAGGATCAAACTGATTGGCACGCCACGAACCGCAAATTTAGGACCTGCACTAGAGTTAAGCAGATCTCTCAGGCCACGCGTGTGACCAAAAACTTCACCAACACGCTTTTTGGCACGCCCGGTGGGACAACCTTCAACGACACCTCCCGTCATGGCGGGGGAATTTGACAACAGCAACATCATCCAGATCACCATGGACGTGTTAAGTGAGGAGCAGAGGCAGTTAGTGCAGAAGCACGTTGATGATTATCTGAAAATATGCCTCGAATCCTTCGGTATGACTAGATCGGGACCCGTTCAGAAAACTCAGTTGCCAAAGCCCACATTTGTTGGAGAGTCTAGTCAGCAGCCCGATAGCCCCCACGTCAACTTCCAAGAGGCCGTTGACCGTGCAGTCAACCATGCCCTCATCAATCAGTCCGGGGTCCTAGTTAACACTCTCCATGGATTGATCAAGAAAACTGTCGAGGGTACCGTGGCTCAGGAACCGCTGCGGGGGCCGACGTATTTTTCAGCTAACCATCCTCAAGCTCCCCAACCTCCTCAGCCTCCTCGACCAACTCAGCAACCAACTCCACAAGGGCCGACGAGGTATGAAGCGCCACAGATCACCTATGGCATTGAAAGGAACGAGCTACCAAACCTCGTGCCTCCAAGGGGACCACCCAATGGTATCCCTCAGGGATACCACCAAGCCACGTATTTCGGAGGGCAGCACTATACCCATGGAGATCAGTACAACTGCAACGCCCCACGGCCAGATCAGTACCCTCCGGCGCCTACACCCGATCGGTACCCCGTGCCGAACCAACAAGATGAGGATTGGGTGAATCGTATTTCTGAAGTTATCCGTGACCAGTTTGGTTTGAAGCCCAAAGACCAGACATACATGTATCGGAGGCCGTATCCGGAGTGGTTTGACCGGGTGCCATTACCAAACCGATACAAGGTACCTGATTTCTCTAAGTTTTCAGGACAAGACTCGATTTCCACCATCGAGCATGTGAGCCGTTTCCTTGCCCAATGTGGGGAAGCATCGGCCGATGAAGTTCTTAGGGTCCGATTCTTCCCACTATCATTGTCGGGATCGGC
>KE373090.1:729142-745612 GCA_000418225.1 Zizania latifolia
ACGGATCAATATTTATAAGAGGTGCAGTGCTTCGGAGAGTGGATTGAAGGACATTGGAATACGAAAGGTTTTTCTGCAGATTTACCTGTGATTTGACATCTGGCCTGACAGAGTTATAATTTCAAAGCATCACTGACACTCCGAAATTGGGGGGCATGTGTTAACGGCAAAATTTGGTAAGGCCCAGGCCCAATGCAGTTTCGGTACAATTAAGGGAAATCAAAAAGTCCGGTCAAAGCACGGTCAATGAAGCCCAACTGCAATACGCACGTGTGATCGGATAAGGATACGAAGAAGCCAGTATAAAGGAAGATAGATCTTGTTACGGAGATAAAGATAAACTAGTTACAGTCGTAGCCATGTAGGACATCTGGACTATAAATATGTAACGTTTAGGCTTAGTTTACAATCAGAATAATCAACCAAAACAATCTCTCGGCGCATCGCCAAACTTGCCACCGACGAGTCCTTGCTCTCTCGCGGGGCTGCATCTCTTCGATCTCCGGCGAGAGGTAAGTTCCGCCAAACATGTATTGATTAGTAGATCTAAGGCTTCATCGGTTAAGTCCGACATCTTAGTTTATGTATCAATCATGATGTATCAGATGTGTGGTTCAGATTTAAATGCATTAATTAGAGGCTTCATCGTTTAAGTTCGATATCTCGGTTTGTGTGTTTGATTTGTGTCACGTATCGTTCATCTGGGTGAAATATATTCTAGTTTGTTAAATATTATGATTTGTTATGGCTTTGCAACTGTCTTGGTTTGGTCTAATCTTGCGGTCATAGTGGAGAGTAATGCGAATACCGATCAGGTATATTCTAGCCGGATTCTATCGGAGTATAAGCTGATAGGTTATCTCTTTATGTGTTATCGGCATCGGCGTTGGAATCAGATGGTCCGTATCGGTTTGGTGTTATTACGATCTACTTTTATGTCTCGATATTGGTTCCGATACTAGTTGATTTTACGGGTCAGATAGTTCAGGCCGATGGCTTTATTTTAGCTTTTACGGTAAATCTATTTTTCATGGTATGTCACGTCATATAATTTCCACTATGTTATCGTTGCTCTTCATTCAATGCTTCAATGTGCGTTAAGACCATCGGCTTGATAGCCGATAGGCATTACTACTTACATTTTTTGGTTGATCTTATCAGTTGCAGGATCAAACTGATTGGCACGCCACGAACCGCGAATTTAGGACCTGCACTAGAGTTAAGCAGATCTCTCAGGCCACGCGTGTGACCAAAAACTTCACCAACAAGCGGGTAGGGCTGGCAGTTGAGCTCAGGGCTCGTGAGACAATCCTGGCTTGGCTCGGAGAGCACGTTGGCTCGACCAAAGGCTTAGTCAGCAATCCCCAAGGCAACACATGTTACATACGATGCTCATGAGCACATCTCCCATCCTGTACATCGTGGCTAGCATCATGCCTCCTCAGAAAGAGCGCCGCCCACCACCGCCTACCGTCGTCACTAGAGCTCCCGTCACCATCACAGCCAGGGCACAAGTTGTTGCTAGCCGCCATCCACTGCGATGCCACCATCGCTCGAAGCCAGCGGCAACCACCCGCACCCGAGCCCCGGTGCCTCTGCCCTCCTCCCGAAGGCTGAAGCCAACCATTGGCATCCTCTGGCATCCTCTGCCCCATCTCCACCACCGGTGACAACTCCATCGAAACCCTAGGCATACTTCGACCGGTGGCAGCTTGCTGCTCTGCCTCGCTTCGCTTGGTGGTTTGGTCTAACTCGATGGGGGAGGTGTGTGCGCGTCGTTGTGTTCTTTGTTACTCCATCTGTGGGTGCATTCTAGGCTACATTCTGTAGTGCGAGTATCACGCATTCATGCGCATGCGGTGGTTAAGGAAGAATACATATAGGACCGCGGCAGCAAATTTGCAAAGGCAAATAGGCAGCACTATCGCTGAGCCAAGTCCGAGCTGAGCTAGGATTTTGGCTCGCTAGGCCGACTGAGCTGAGCCTGGCTCGGCTCGCTAAGGAGGTGGCTCGATCGAGCTGATCCCGATCTAGCTCAGTTCGGCTCGTTGCTAGCCCTACTAGCAGGCCAACGCAGTACACCAATTGAGCAGCACCTGTTTTCTCTCGGGCAGGCCAAAGCTGAAGACCCAAATAAACAGTTCTGGCTGTTATTTTGTGCAGAATTAATTGGATCGAGCTGCGTGTGCGAAAGTGTTAGAAATCATAGGAACTCACAGACAAGAACAAGAACTCGAGACACTCGTCTGTGGTGATAAACACCCGCAGCGACAAACGTCAAAGTTTTTCTTGTATTTCCTAGACTCTACTCGACACACAAGCAACCTGACACAAAACTCACGCAACAGCAGCTAGCTTTTATAGCAGTTTGGATGACTAACGCCCAACGCTCCGCTTCCTTGCATGCACGCGTGTGTTCACATGGTTTCCTGGCGATGTGCTGCTGCAAATACGCCCCCACATCATCCACCCAACAGCCTACATGCAGCATGCAACACAGCTCCACGCCTCCACGTCCAGGGAACTGCATGTAACAACTCCATGTCTAGGAAATGCAGCAACTACCTCGCGTGATCTTCTCCACATGCAGCTCAACACTGAAGACTCCATCACACGCTTGCAAGACACACAGACGCCTAACTCCCACACACATGCTTGGACTAAACATGACGGGTTTATTTCCTAACAAACTCCCCCTAAACACGACATGCCGCACGCTCCGTCCTACCGAAGTGCTGGTTCTTCATTGACGTTGGCCCATAGGGCCTCCTGCTTCTTCAGATTGCGATAGTCACGGGCATCTCCCATCCTCGCGTGCACGCTCCTTGACACGACGTTGACGCCGATGTGTCTCCCATTGTTCCTCGGTGAGCAGCAGCTGCCCGACGCCATCCACCACCTCTTGTACCTGTCCTCCGCCACACGGAGCCGCCCGATGAGCTCCTCAACGGATAAGGTGTTCAGATCGAGTAACATCTCAATCGCCACCATCACCTGGTTGTAATTCTCTGGCATGACACGGAACATCTTCTTGACAACGCGCACCTCCTCAAACACCTCACCAAGCTTACGCAGATTTGTGGCGAGACCGGAAATTCGCATAGCGAAATCATCGACGGTCTCACCCTCCTTGAAATTGATGTTCTCAAACTCCTTGAGAAGCTTCTGCGTGTTGAATTCTTGGACACGGACCACACCCATGCGCATTGTTCTCAACGCCTGCCAAGCCTCCTTGGCAGTCTTCTTCACGGCAAGGCTAGAACGCAACTCGGCCGATATGGCACGAAGAAGCGCCGCCAACACCAGTCGATCTTCACATCGCTCAACCTTAGCGGTGCAGATAGCCTCCCAGAGCCCTTGTGCCTAGAGGTTGGCCTCCATCACGAGCGTCCACTCGTTGTAGTTTGTACGTGTCAATTCAGGGTAAACGATTGATGCTATCGCCTCCCGCTCCATGTGCTCCACCACGTCCGCACATGGAGCGCTACCGCTGTCACCGTCATCATACTTCGATCTCTTCGGCGAGGGAGAGCGTGACGGAGTACGATCGCCGGCCATCGGCTTGCTGTCGACCTTCACTGGCTCTGATACCAAATGTTAGAAATCATAGTAACTCATAGACAAGAACAAGAACTCGAGACATTCATTTGTTGCGACAAACACCCGCAGCGACAAACGCCGAAGTTTTTCTTGTATTTCCTGGACTCTACTCAACACACAAGTGACCTAACACAAAACTCGCGCAACAGTAGCTAGTTTTTATAGCAGTTTGGACGACTAACGCCCAGCGCTCTGCTTCCCTACATGCACGCGTGCTTTCACATGGTTTCCTGGTGACGTGCTGCTGCAAATACACCCCCACATCGTCCACCCAACAGCCTGCATGCAGCATGCAGCACAGCTCCACTCCATGTCTAGGGAATTGCATGCAACAACTCCATGTCTAGGAAATGCAGCAACTACCTCACGTGATCTTCTCCACATGCAGTTCAACACTGAAGACTCCATCACGTGCCTGCAAGACACATACACGCCTAACTCCCACACACACGCCTAGATTAAACATGACGGGTTTATTTTCTAACAAACTCCCCCTAAACATGACATGCCACACGCTTCGTCCTACCGAAGCGCTGGTTCTTCATTGACATCGGCCCATAGGGCCTCCTCCTTCTTTGGCTGGTGACAGTCATGGGCGAGATGGCCACGAATGCAATAATTGTTGTATTTTCCTCTTGGACGCGTGAATGTCGACTTGCCTTCAAGCTCACGCTGCTGTTGTCGTCGTTGATGTTCTGGCCACCTTGCTTGATGCGACCGCCATTCTTTGTACCATCCTGATGCGCATGCTCCTTACTGTGACATTGACGCCGGCATGTCTCCCATTGTTCCTCAATGAGCAGCAGCTGCCTAATGCCGTCCACCACCTCCTTGACGTTGTACCTGTCCTCCGCCACATGGAGCCACCCGATGAGCTCCTCGATGGACATGGTGTTCAGATCGAGCAGCATCTCAATCGCCACCACCACCTGGTTATACTTCTCTGGCATGACACGGAGCATCTTCTTGACAACACGCACCTCCTCAAACACATCACCAAGCTCACGTAGATTTGTGGCGAGACCAGCAATTTGTATAGTGAAATCATCGGCGGTCTCACCCTCCTTGAACTTGATGTTCTCAAACTCCTTGAGAAGCTTCTACGCGTTGGATTCTTAGACACGGGCCACACCCATGCGCATTGTTCTCAATGCCTGCCAAGCCTCCTTGGCAGTCTTCTTCACTGCAAGGCTGGAACGCAACTCGGCCGGCACGGCGCGAAGAAGCACCGCCAACGCCAGTCGATCTTTGCGTCGCTCCACCTTAGCGGTGCAGATAGCCTCCCTGAGCCCTTGCGCCTCGAGGTTGACCTCCATCACGAGCGCCCACTCGTTGTAGTTTGTACGCATCAACTCAGTGTAGACGATCGATGCTGTCGTCTTCTGCACCACATGCTCCACCATGGCCACACATGGAGCGCTACCGCCGCCACCGTCATCGTACTTCGATCTCTTTGGCGAGAGAGAGCGTGATGGAGTGTGATCACCGGCCATCAGTTTGCTGTCAACCTTCACCGGCTCTAATACCAAATATTAGAAATCACACGAACTCACAGACAAGAACAAGAACTCGAGACACACTTGTTTGCGGTGATAAACACCCACAGCGACAAACTCTGAAGTTTTTCTTGTATTTCCTGGACTCTACTCGACACACAAGTGATCCGACACAAAACTCACGCAACAGCAGCTAGCTTTTATAGCAGTTTGGACGACTAACGCCCAGCGCTCCGCTTCCCTGCATGCACGCATGCGTTCACATGGTTTCCTGGCGACGTGCTGCTGCAAATACGCCCCCACATCATCCACCCAACAGCCTGCATGCAGCATGCAGCACAGCTCCACGCTTCCACGTCCAGGAACTGCATGCAACAACTCCATGTCTAATGCAGCAACTACCATGCGTGATCTTTTCCACATGCAGCTCAACACTAAAGACTCCATCACGCGCCTGCAAAACACACGCACGCCTAACTCCCACACACACGCCTGGACTAAACATGACGGGTTTATTTCCTAACAGAAGGAGGAGCAGCAGTGCAGCCCTCTCTAATTTCTTCGGCAGGCCAAAAAGCTTGAAGCCTGAATGAACAGTGCCATGTAGTACTGTTTCATTCTTTTTCCTGAAAATTCTGCTTTGATTTAACTCAGTGGGCTAAAATCAGAGGCCCAAGTAAACAGTCCCGTTTTTCTTTTTTCTGCCTGGATTGCGTTGGGCCGTTCTGATTAATCAGTAATAAATATTGCTGTTTAACTTTTTCCAAGATTCAGAACACTTCAGAAATTCATAGAAAATTCATCCGAACTCCGATTGATTCTGTTCTAGTTTCTAATTTTTTCTAAAATTCCTAAGTTTGTTTTGGCAATGGTAGAATTAAATTTAGGTCCTTTCCAGATTGTTTTTATTTATTGAATGTATTTTGTCGTGTAGCCGCCAATCCCGAAGACCCTCAAGACAACTTCACCGAAGATCTAGATTTCGACCCAGTCAAGACAAATCTACATTTGATCATGCTTGCTCCTATGTTTATTAAAATAATTTTGTAAAAATACATGTTTAGAATACCCGCATATATACACTTAAAATTAACGACAGTCGCTTACGTGATTAAGTCAACTAAAACTTAAAAATTGGTGCACATAGCCTTCTTTTATATGTCGAGAACCTTATTAACCTTGTTAACCACAACGATTGGTATAACATATTCCTAGTATCGTGATGTGGGTTACACGCGATTAAAACTTGTCTTTTATTTTTTTTAAACTCAATCAAAGAAGATGAATGAATCATGTGAGATGAAGATGGGTTTTTGAAATATTGTTTGAAAAAGGTATCCAGTGTCGAATGTGTTGAAAGTAAATAAAAAAGAAGGATGTTTTAGGTAAAACTTGTCATGAGTCGTTGGCGTCTTTTGTGGCCCGACTTTGCATGGCGTATAAGGAATGATTCCTTATAAAAAATGTCATGCACATCAACGTGCAACCTTATGGATAGTATGGGATACCTCTGGTTAAGGACTTAGTAGATTTAGATAACTCAATTGCTGATGCACATGAAATAGCCAGGGTGACTTAGTAATTTACGAGGGAATAAGAGGACAATGATTTGTGATGGATATGGAGAAATGGGAGTGAGGGATTTGGAGCACCCGTGGAATTTCAAGGGAATGGAAAAGAGGGCTGCCTGCTCTTTGGTCTAGGGCACGTTTAGGTGACAAAGAGTTATCCTAGATCGGCTTTAGAAAAGCCTTATAGGGAACCTCCTATGCTGACGGACAGCAGGAGAAAGATCACGACGTAAGGGTTAAGAGTATACCTTCTGTAGTAGTAAAACCTGCTTGAACAACCGTGCCCATAGTTATGGGCACGTGTCATGATAGGTACCATGTGTAGTCTTTAGTTTGGCTTTGATCAATGAAAATGAATTGAGGGTTAGGAATCGTCACCAGAATACGCTTTTGTGGTGTATGGCCATTCTTTGTGGTTGGAAATGAGCTTCGGTAGCTCAGGAAATCGTATGGCTTCATAGCGAGAGGGTGAGATCTAACCCTAGAAAGAGAGATAAAATGATGTGTAGACTGAACATGATAAATTTTAAGCCAGGAGGAGTTGCCGAAAGGGGTAGGCTCTCTCCATGGATAAGAACGTAATTGAGATGAACAATGAACAGGTATGGAAATGAAAGTAAAGTTGGAAGGATTATTGTGGAAAATGGATGGATTAATCTGAAAATCTGAAGGATTGTTGTGAAAAAGAATTGGTGAGGTGTAACCGTGGGTTCACCTCTAGACTTTCGAATATAAAATATGTTGCTTGAAAAAAGGGTGGAGATTGGGACCTCTACTATTGGGTGTTGACACTTAGATATTTTAAAAAGTGCATATCTTGAATAAACCTCAGCCGCCCTTTCTCAAAACTCATCTATAAACTTTATAGATGGTAGGAAGTACACGGGTAAGTGAAAGTTGTGAGATCATGTGTATGATCATTGATTTATAATGAATAAATTAGTTTTGATCTTGACGTGTGTTGAATAAATTGGTTTTGATTGGTTCGTGTTGTCAAGTACTCTTATCGAGCACTTAACACTTAGCACTCGAGAAAATTCAGCCCTCGAGAGTTTTTAGCACCCGAGAGATTTCAGCACTCGGGATTTTGGATCACTCGGATTTTTGATGTTCGAGTTGGATTATGTGCTCTAAATTGGTTATTCCATAAATACACAATGTTTATAATGGTTGGAATGTTTGAGTTAAGTTGGAAAGAATTGATTGGACTAATTGAGTCAAGTTAGAAAGAACTTATGTTCGAAAAAAGGTTTCTTGGTTTGTTCATGTGCATGCATTGCTTGAGGGCGAGTTATGGTCGATGATAGGATCGGAGCTAGGCTCACGGAGGAGTTGAGGCTCAGAACGGTCAAGGATGTCATGCGGGACGCTCGGGCTAGAGGATGTGGCATGTGAAGATGAGGTTTCCATATGGTGTACGAGGGGATGTGTGTGAATATGGAAAGGATGCGAGGTTTTCATATGGCATACGCATGATGCGTGTAAATATGGGAAGGAGGCAAATTCAGGAGGAGTTAGGATTTGTTAGATTCGTAAGAGATATGGATTCCTAGTTGGATTAGGATTCTAAAATTTGTTAATTTCGTGGCTCATGGTGACAGCCATGATGGGATTATAAATAGACTAGAGGAGAGAGCAAACAGGGTATCCAAGATGTACGAGGATCAAGAGAAAAATTAGGGTTTAGCCTTTTGCTCTCCATCTAGGGATTTGTTCATGATTTGGTGAGGGGTGCTTTGGATTGCACATTGTAAACACTTTTATGCAATAAAGATTGATCTTCAAGCATCAAGGAGTGTGATATCATGTTCTTTCTCTTTAATGTTCATCGGTTTGTATCGTTTTGGCTTATTCTGTAATTTCACTTTTACTTATGATTTAATTCGAATTGATTCATCCAAAACCTTACTAGGGTATTGAGAAAGAGATCTAAAAAATTTCATTGGTTAATTCCTCATATTTTAAGAGTAATTAAGGTTTTAATTTTTAGTACGGATCTGCTCTATTTTTATGCTACAGCAACTCTTGGGGATCATAACTTTTAATTGGGAACTCAGATTTGAGTGAAATCTCCCGGGAAAGTTTTATATTGAAGTCTAGTTTATTGTGTTAAAATTTTAGATCAACCCAAGTTATGGTTTTAATGTTACGCTCATTTTACCGCTGCTTGGTCAGGCTGTTTTTACTCCTCGGGAGTGCCCTCGGGAAATTTGCTGAGTCCTCGAGAAAGCCCTCGGGAAATTCGAGAACTCCTTAAGAAATTTCCTGAGTCCTCGGGAATTTCAGTCTGGTCTGGGATTTTGCTAATTGGTTAGGAATTAGTTTTCTGATTTTATTTTTATGGTCAGTTTGGGGGTACTGGAACCATTCACCCCCTCTGATTACCGTGGTTAACGTATTTCGATCTTACAATTAGTATCAGAGTTTGGTTTCTGTTTTGTTTTGATCTTAACCAATTTAAACAATCACTAGGGCATCCAAGAGGTTTTCAACTAAGCCTTATATTTTTAATGGAATTGATTTTCAGTTCTAGAAAACAAAGATGGAGGCTTATATCATGTCACAGGGTTTTGATATTTCGGAAAAGGTTTCTAAACCATATGATTCACCCTCTGATAATCAAGTTAATGACACAAATAAGGCTGCTTTTGAAGCAAAATGCAAAGCTCAAAACTTGATTATCAATGGTGTTGGGCGTTCTGATTTTGATCGTATTTCTCTTTTTTTTCTACGCATGACATGTACAATGCTCTTTGTGCATATCATCAAGGCTCTTCCACAGTCAAGAAAGTGTGCAAAGACGTGTACAACAAAGAGTACATGAAATTTGAGATGAAACCCGGTGAAACCTTGGATGAATATTTTGCTCGCTTTAATAAAATTCTTAGCAATCTTCGTTCAGTTGATTCTTCTTATGCTACTAATTATACTGATTCTAAAATTGCTAGACATTTTCTTGGTAGGCTTGATATGTCAGTTTGGGAGATGAAATTTACATCAATTCAAGAGTTGATAGATACGACTACTCTAACTTTGGATAGTTTTTATTTAAAATTGAAAACTCGTGAATTGAATGTCTTTTCACACAAGATCTTTTCTAAATCAATGGTTTTGATTTCTTCACCTTCTAATGAGTCTTCTTTGTTTGTATCATCTTCGAGTGTTTCTCTATCAGCTTTAAATGCCTTGTCTGATGAATAATTTGAGCAGTTTACAGAGAAAGACTTGGCTTTGCTTTCTAATAAAGTGACCAAAGCTTTAAACAATGTAAGAAACAGAAGAAGAGGCGGTCAAGTTCAGTGCTTTGAATGTAATGAGACCAACCATATTCGTATGAACTGTCCTAAGCTCAATAAATCATCAAAAGAAGACAAAGAGGACAGCAAGCGCCCATCCAAAGAAGGTAAGATGAAGAACCACAATTACAAGAAGATGGTGCATCGAGTCCTTGCTGCCCTCTATCAAGTTGATATGAGTGATGTGGACTCAATAAGCAATGGAAGTGAAGATGAAGGCAAATGCAAGAAAAATGACCTGACTAGAATATGTTTCATGGCACGTGACATAGTTGGCTCTAGCGAGGATGAACTTTACAGCGACGAAAATAAGGTAAACCTACATATGATGATTTAGCTGATGCTGTTGTTCGTCTTGATAATAAATTGAGAAAAAGAAATAAGAAGGCTAAGAAACATGAACTTGTTGTTGAATCACTCGATTCTGAAATTGATAGGCTTAAATCTCTTATTCCTGATGATGATTCATGCAAATTATGTGATGCCTTACAATCTAAAATTATTGCTTTAAGGGATGCTCATGCTTCTATTCTTCATAAGCTCAATGATAAAATTATCAAGAATGAATCTTGCTTTGCTATTGGTACTATCGTGCTTTCTCGAGTTGTTGATGAACTGTTTATTATCAAGAACTATCTGAAAAAGATGAAAGTTGCTTTATATGCTAGTTTTTTGGTAAATGCTTTGTATTGTAGCAAATTCAACTAACTTAAGAATATGAATAGCTCAACCATTGTGAAACATGATTTAACTTCTTGTTCAAAGTATTCATTGCTTGAGTTGAACTTTTGCAAAATGACTTGCGTACTCATGAAACGTTGTCTTATTCAAATTATCGCAAACAAAATAGTATTGCTAATGTTTGTAAAAATTGTGTTGATTTGACAAAAGAAGTTGATTATCTTCAAAGATCCTTGCAACACTTTTCAATTGGTAAAAAGAACCTCAACATGTTATTGGATATATCTAAAGTAAGCACTAATCATAGAGAAATAGGTTTTGATGCTCGTGCTTATTTTACTTCACATCAACCTTCTACAATCAAGGTTATTCAAAGAGGTAAGATTGAGGTTAAATCTGGACCAAAGCAAACAATTTTTAAATCTGCTGGAATCTTATCAAACCTAGCAACATCAAGTGAAATTGCTTCTGCATCTAAAACAACTAAACCTATAAAGTATAATTGTACACATTATGGAAAAGATGGACATTTGCTTTAGTTATGTTTTAGACTTACAAGACAATAGAAAAAGAACAGGAAAAAATCATTTGCTAAACATAAGTGGCAACGGTCATTTGTGGAATCTAGTAGAACAGTTGGGCCACAACATTTGAGGTGGTCGAGTCGACCTCAGTCGATGGTCGGACCACGTGTTAATCAGTGGTTTGACTGACAGCGCCCTATTTTGGTAAGAAGTAAAAATGACACTGGTTTTGCTCGAGGATGTTTGCCTGCTGGTGTTTCTGGTCGGGTGTCCCAGTACTAGATTCTAAAATTTCTTTTATCTAACCCTAGTACTGAGACCTCGACATCTTTTCGTGTGTAGGCCTCGAGAGCTAGGAAGAAGAACATATGGCTAGTAGACTCTGGATGTTCACGCCATATGTCTGGTGACAAAAATTGGTTCTCCTCCCTTACATGTGCATCCCGGTCTGAATTAGTGACTTTTAAGGATGCTTCTACTAGCGCCGTCATTGCTAAAGGTACAGTCAAGGTAAGTGATAAATTCATGTTCAAAGATGTAGCTCTTGTTGACAATCTAAAATACAACTTGCTTTCTATATCACAAATGATTGATAAGGATCTTGAGGTGTGTTTTAAAAATCTGGGTGTAAAGTTTTTGATGCCTCCGGTGATCTTGTGTTTGAGATTTCACATTTTGGAAGAATTTTTAAAGCTAATTTTGATTCACCTTCATCTTCTAAGATTAAATGTCTAGTTGCCAATTATTCTAAAAATTTATTCTTCTAGCATCGTAGACTTAGCCATATTGGTTTTGATCATCTCACTCATATTAGTGGTTTAGATCTTATTCGTGGCTTGCCGAAACTCAAGGGTGTTGGTGATTTGGTATGCTCTTCTTGTCGTCATGCCAAAATGGTTTCTAGCTCACATGCTCCAATTACTTTGGTTATGACAACTGCACCTGGTCAACTTTTACACATGGATACTGTTGGACCAGCTCGAGTTTAGTCTATTGAGGGAAAGTGGTATGCTCTTGTCATTGTTGATGATTTCTCTTGATACTCTTAGGTTTTCTTCATGGCATCTAAGGATGAAGCTTTTGGTCTTTTTCGAAACTTGGTTCTTAGACTTTCTGTTGAACTCCCAGGAGCACTTAGAGCAATTAGAAGTGACAACGGTACTAAATTTAAGAATTCATCTTTTAAGTACTTTTGTGCTGAAAAAGGTATTGAACATCAGTTTTTCTCACCAAGAGTTCCACAACAGAATGATGTTATTGAAATAAAGAATAGAACTTTGGTTGAGATGACTAGGACTATACTTGATGAACATCAGACTCCTAGGAAGTTTTGGACTGAAGCAATTTCTGTAGATTGCTATATTTTAAATAGAGTTTTCTTGTGATCAAAGCTACGCAAAACTTCTTATGAGCTTTGTTTTGGTCATAGACCTAGTGTTTCCCACTTGAGAGTTTTTGGGTGCAAATGATTTATGTTGAAATCTAGAAATTTAGATAAATTTGAATCAAGATATCAAGATGGCATTTTCTTGGTTACCCTCATTCTCGTGGCTACTATGTACTTGTACCAGAAACTAACAAGATTGTGGAGACTTGTGAAGTCACTTTTGATGAGGCTAGTCCTGATACTAGTCCAGACATTACAGGTACATGTGCACAGATTCAGGAGGAGGATGAAAGTATCTTTGTTGAAGAAAGTAATGATGAAGACGTCAATGTGGCGGGTGGTCAGACTAACATCTGGGTTGGGTCCGATCAGCAATTCGAGGAAGTCGAGGAACAATACCGAACACAAGGAGATGAAGTCTCGATAACCTCAGATGTTCCTCAAGAGATCACTTCATCCCTCGAAGATGTACAAGACACTTCTCAAGATGTTTCCGCTTCTTTGCACATTCAACATCAACACCCTCCTGGACAAATGATCAGTAATTTGTACGAGCATGTCACTCGTTCTAGGTTTGCTTCTTCTGACTCTCATGCTTATTCAGCTTTTGTTACTTCTTTTGAACCCAAAGATATTTCTCATGCTCTAACTGATGAATCGTGGATTAATGCCATGCATGAAGAACTTGAAAACTTTGAATGCAATAAAGTCTAGAATTTGGTTGAACCTCCTCAAGGACATAATATTATTGGAACCAAATGGATTTTTTAAAATAAACAAAATGAGGAAGGTTTAATTGTTAGAAACATAGCTAGGCTTGTTGCTCAAGGATTTACTTAGGTGGAAGGTTTGAATTTTGATGAAACTTTTGCTCCTGTTGCTAAAATTGAAGCCATTAGACTCCTTTAAGCCTTTGCTGTATCTAAAGGTTTTAGATTGTATCAAATAGATGTTAAAAGTGTTTTTTTAATGGTTTTATCAATGAGGAAGTTTACGTTAAACAACCACCTGGATTTGAAAATCCTAAATTTCCGAACCATGTTTTCAAGTTGTCTAAATCTTTGTATGGTTTGAAACAAGCACCTAGAGCATGGATGTTAGGTTGAAAACTTTTCTGCTTGAAAAAGGTTTCTATGGAAAAAGTGGATAAAACTTTATTTCTTTTCAAACAAGGAAATGATCAACTTTTTATATAGATTTATGTGGACGATATTATCTTTGGTTGTTCATCTCACTCTTTGGTTTCCAAGTTGTGAGACTATGTGCAGAGAGTTTGAGATGAGTATGATAGGCGAGTTGACGTACTTCTTGGGACTATAAATCAAGCAAATAAAAGATGGTTCTTTTGTTCATCAGAGTAAGTACACCAAGGATTTTCTTCGGTGTTTTGATATGAAAAATTACAAGCCAATTTCTACATCGATGGGAGCTACTTCTACTTTGGATCCTGATAAGGATGATGAGCCTGTTGATCAAAAAGAATATCGTAGCATGATCGGCTCACTTTTGTATCTCACTGCATCGAGGCCAGACATTCAATTTACTGTTTGTCTATGCACTCGATTTCAAGCTTCTCCTCGTGTTTCACATCGTCAAGCTATCAAACGTATACTCAGGTATCTCAAGTTTACTCAATAATTTGGCATATGGTATTCTATTTATTCGAGTGTTAGTTTAAGAGCTTTTTCTGATGCTGATTTTGGAGGTTGTAGAATTGATAGAAAAAGTACTAGCGGTACATGTCATTTCTTAGGAACATCACTTGTTGCTTGGTCTTCTAGAAAACAATCTTCAGTTGCACAATCCACTGTCGAAGCTGAATATGTTGCTGCTACTAGTTGTTGCTCACAAGTTCTTTGGCTAATTTCTATACTCAAGGATTATGAGCTTACTTGTGATCATGTTCCACTTTATTGTGATAATACAAGTGCTATTAATATTGCTAAAGAACCCAGTACAACACTCTAGAACAAAGCATATTGATATTCGATATCATTTTTTTAGAGATCATGTGGAGAAATGTGATATTGTGCTTCTTTTTATTGACACTGAGTTACAATTGGCAGATATTTTTACTAAACCTTTAGATTCTTCTCGCTTTGCTTTTCTTCATGGGGAGTTAGGCGTTGTTCATCCAATATGTTTGTTTTGAGGGGGAGTTTGCTTTTTTATTTGTATCATAATGTATCCATGTTTATCTTTGTGCATTGTTTTTATTACGAATATAAAAAAAGAAAAAGAGCAAAACATGGAGCTTTGATTTTTATCTGCATTCAATCTCTGTGCTTGCTACCAATATCTTGTGAAATTGATGGATCACTAGACTTGCTTTCATATCTTTGTCTTTTTATGAGCCTATGACATAGTTTTTGAGGGATATGATTCATGACACATAAATATTCAAGTGAAAAATAAAGAAATATGTTGTGATAATCTGATGGTTAGTTTGAGTTAAATATGCTTACATATGTTATAGATGTGTTTATTTCACCATGATAGTACTATAGCTCGTGCAATGTCAAATCTGAATGAAAAAGAAAAGAAAGTGTGCAAAAGCACAGAAAAGTTCAAAAAGAAAAGAAAGTGTGCAAAAGCACAAAAAAATCTGCATTCATGAAAAAATGTTTTGCCTAGGTCGTCTCACGAGACTGCTTATCATTGCACTTTGATATGAATTTAGAGATGATCATAGATGATCAGACCATTAAAATGGGGACTACTTGTGTGTACAAGAACCTCACAATAGGTCATGTGACCGAAGCTCATGTGGCACCATCTGTCTCTGGATTAGTGGTTGCTATGCTGAGATAGGCACTTGTGAAAATTTCATACAAAAGTTGTATATATCAAATATGAAATTTTTAACGACTATGAATTGCACTTTTAAGAGCACTAAGCACTGTTTTGTCTTTATGGACGCGGCTGAATTGTGTCTGAGGTATTTCTCTTGAATTGGTCCATGTGAAAGCCAACATTATAAATCATTGAAATCATTCAATCTTAGTGTTGATTTGAACTTGAGATTTATGACTTAGTTTCATCTTGAGGCTTTTAGGCTTGATTGTTAGCTGGTTGATTCTATTGCACCTACACCCATAGCACCGGTTGTGCCTGCACCAACAGCACCACCCGTAGATCCTATTGCACCCGTACCCGTAGCACTGGTTGTGCTTGCACCAATAGCACCAAAGGGTTGGTCTAGATGACGGTGAGCATGTGCTACTAGTGCAGGCACAACCGGTGTTACGGGTTTGGGTGCAATAGGATCTACAAGTGCAGGAGGCTCTGGGTAGACAGACCCTCAGAGATACGTGGTCTCAGACTCAAGAACAGCGTACGCCTCAAGAAGGCCTTTATACATACGGTCTTAAGCCTGACTCGACCAAGCAAGTGTCGTGAGGGAGGGATGGTCCTTTGAGCAAGTACATGGGTAGGTGAAATAGTGGATGCGTACACTATGGATGGTACACTATGGATGGTAGGAAACAAAACTGGCTCTCACTAAGGTAGTCGTGGTATAACTGGCAGAGTCATCCTAAGACAAGGTAAGCCACATCCTACATGGCTAGTGCAAAGGTGGGGCGAGTGATGGTGAAGTTCTGGCTGGCTACCTCTAGGGTTAAAGGAAACAAGGCTACCGACATCTAGCATGGGTATGGCGGAGCGGTGGAGACGAAACCGGTGTAAGTCTAGAGTCACGTAGCTGAGGAACTCGACCATCTCTCGAAGAAGTTGAACAAATCCGTCAAAACCCTTCCCCTGAAAATAGTACACTGGTCCTGTCACCATATATATAAAGTTTTGAAGAAAAGACAAGTAAGTAACAAATCAAAAATTTATAATAGATAGCAGAAAGAAGCAAGAATCTTTTATAAATATTTTGCATAGTAATTACATCCTTAGGGTCGATAGGGG
>KE373090.1:748038-783663 GCA_000418225.1 Zizania latifolia
CCATGTTAAATAATGTTCAAGCTATTAGTCTAAAAGAGGTTCCAATAGTCAATGAATACCCAGAAGTTTTTCTAGCAGAATTACCGAGAATTCCACCAGACAGGGAGATAGAGTTTTCCATGGAACTTGCACTAGGCACAACACCCATATCAAAAAGAACCTATAGAATGGCCGCAAACGAGCTAGCAGAGGTTAAAAAGCAAATAGATGAACTTCAAGCTTTGGGATATGTGCTCCCCAGTACTTCTCCTTAGAGAGCACCAGTACTTTTGGTAAAAAGAAAGATGGATTGGATTGCATGTGCATAGATTATCAACCCTTGAATGATACAACCATCAAAAATAAATATCTAGAGATGAAAACAGAGCGAAAATGAATAGAAATGAGTGCTACATATTCGTTTCCGTATTTTTAACGGAAACGAAAACGAATATGGATATCCTAAAAATGGATACGAAAGCTGATAGTACTGAAAACAAATATGGACCGAATAAGGAACGGATGCAAATACAGAACCGAATATCTATCGGAATAAAAAAGACCCCTTAATATGTGAAAAAAGTACAATAAACTAATAAATAGGTTCAATTTGCACACATATTAATAAATGGTAAATATATATAATAAAGTATAAACAAGTTTTATAGGAAGTTTTAGTTGTAATGAATATATATTATTTATTTTTAGCAAATAATTATATATTAATTTAAATTAAATTGTTTAATATTTCACGAATAGAAGATAGTTCAAAGTTTTACATAATATGAAAAAATAAAAGCTAATATTTTATATAGTGCAGTAAAAAAATAGTGAAAATGAAAACTTTCTGTTTTTGTTATGTGGAATATTTCGTTTCCGTATCCGTTTCTATCGGAAATTACTGTTCCGTTTTCACATAAAAAATTATGTTTCTATTTCTGTTTTGGGGTATTCCATTACCTTTTCCGTATAACCCTCTCTGTTTCCATTTTTTCTAGAACGACAGAAAACTTTTCGCTCTGTTTTCATCCCTATAAATATCCCTTGCCACGAATTGATGATCTGTTTGATCAGCTAACAGGGTCAAAAGTCTTTTTAAAAATAGACCTTAGATCGGGTTACCACCAGCTCAAGATCAGGCCACAAGATATACCCAAGACAGCTTTCTCTACATGTTATGGTCTATATGAGTACACGGTGATGTCATTTGGATTAACAAACGCACCAGCATATTTTTTGACCATGATGAACAATATCTTTATTGAATATTTGGATAAGTTCATAGTGGTCTTCTTGATAATATCCTTATTTACTCTAAGAGTCGAGAAGAACACACAGATCATCTGCGTGCTATTCTAGAGAAATTAAAGAAACATTAGCTCTATGCCAAATTTCAAAGTGTGAATTTTGGCTAGATCAAGTCGCCTTCCTAATGCATGTCATAACCACAGAAGGTATTGAAGTCAATCCCGATAAGATAGAAGCCATAGTAACTTGGTGAACACCCACTAATGTCACTGAGATTAGGAGTTTTCTTGAACACCAAAGATTCATCGAAGGATTTTCAAAGATTGTCAAGCCAATGACAAAATTACTTAAGAAAGACAAGAAGTTTGAATGGACAGTTGCATGTGAAAAGAGTTTTCAAGAGTTGAAACAGAAGCTCACCACAACCCCAGTGCTAACACTCCCTGATATAAGAAAAGACTTTGAGATATATTGTGATGCATCTCAAAAAGGTCTAGGGTGCGTTCTAATGCAAGACCGTAAGGTAGTAGCATACACCTCGAGGCAGTTAAGACCTCATGAGCAAAATTAACTGACCCATGATTTAGAATTGGTGGTCGTGGTGCTTGTCCTAAAAATTTGGAGGTATTATCTTTTGGGTAATAGATGTGAAGTATACACTGACCATAAAAATCTAAAGTATATCTTTACCTAGCCAAAGTTGAATCTATGACAAAAAAGATGGCTTGAGTTGATAAAAGATTATGATATGGGCATTCACTACCATATCTACAAAGTTTTGAAGAAAAGACAAGTAAGTAACAAATCAAAAGTTTATAAACAGATAGTAGAAAAAAGCTAAAATCTTTTATAATTATTTTCCATAGTAAATTACATCCTTAGGGTCGATAGGGGCTTCGATCCTAGGGCCAATTTCTGTCTGATACCACCCTATAACGTCCCACCTCATACGGACTTGAATATACCGAGACAAGGGGCTACGATTTGAAATAATGCAACATCGTCACTGACATTTTATCATTGCAACGGTAGTTCATAGCAAGCCTGATCAAATTATTACACCATAGTATTTTACAAAAGCCGTATGAGGCATACCTCATGGCAATCAGGCATACAAGCAACGGAAGTTCTTAAGCATTCATTAAAATACTACTTCAACTCATAATTGGAAACTAGGAGCGAAACCTTAATCTTCGCGCTCTTCTTCATCTTCAAAACCTTTTTCTTTCAGAATGGTACCGAACGACTCCTCCTCTCCTTGACCTTCATACACTAGGAGAAAGCAAGGAGGGGTGAGTATAGACGTACTCAGCAAATCTTGGAATAGCTTATAGATGAGATTGGAGCAAGGACGACTGAGGTTTATGATAAGACATGCAATTTTAAAATTTGCTAAGTGTACTAATCACTCACCGGTAGAGCTCACTACCTCCACCTTTTCCCAAGTAACATATTTGATATTTAAAGCCGAGAGGCGAAACTATGGTTCCACCTCTTCTATTCTTTCCACCTTCATCTTTACAACCATCGGAAGCAATCTGATCTACTTCGCCATTGTTTTCTCCTTCTTCGTCATGCTTGTTCCATATATGATATCCCTCCTTAAATCCACGTCTTAGCAAATAGTCGTAGATATATTCTGAAATTAGAAACTTCTTTTCGTTCTTATAGTCATAGCTTGGATACCACATTACAGTCTTTCCTTTAGCTTCCATGTCTGTTCTAGTAGTACTCATAAAAGACTTCACCCTACTCAAGTATTCATTGCAAGTATGGCAATCAAGATACATCCAATTCCTTGTTGTTGGCATATACAAATTTATCAAAAAAACAACCATCATATCCAAGTGTACGACTTGTGGCAATTAAAGCATGCTTTAGGCACTAATAGGCAAGGATAGGTTCTATCCTATCTGAGGATGTGCGACCTACGTAGCTAGACCCCGTGGTCCCATACGGTTTCAAAGAGAATTTCAACAGCATCTCCCTACTGTTCTCCAAATACACGTCTTAACTTGGGTTCGAGAGGGTTATGTATCCGGAGAACAATAGGAAGACACCATTGAAACTCTCTAGAACCGTACGGAACCACATGGTCTAGCTACGCAGGCCACACATCCCCAGACTATCCAAAGTGCATGGATAATTCGGGAGTGTCTTCCTAAATATGACCAGTTGCCTGGTCATATTTATAATCCAACATTCTCGAATGGGAGATGACGTAATCGGTTGCGTGACTCTAATAGCTCACCATGCATTTATATTATATTATATTAAAATTTGTAATAAAATTAATTCATAGCAAAGAACTATTAGTTATTAATTCACTAGTTATTTCACTTTGTTCAACATATATATATATATATATATATATATTGGAAAAATACGGTGATGCATTAATATTGGAGATAAAATATATCTTTGGATGGACGTTGGTGCTAGTGGCGGTGCCGGGCAGTGCACCGGAGCATGTAACAATGCAGGTCACCATCCCTAGACACGCACGTGGTTAGTCGGCCAGTGACTGTGAGACTTAACTATGGTCGGTCGATAGTTATGGGACAAGAGTGAAGTCGGCGGAGGGTGAGAGTAATAAGTGCAGAGCTTGGTGGATGTGAGCTTGTGCGCAGCTTAAATACTTGTCATTAGTGACGGTTATCGCTAAAAGCATGTCATTAACAGTGGCCTTAGGGTTGCAAGCTCTTTAGTGACGTGGGTAAAATAATACGCATCACTAAAGAGCACATCCTATAGTGATGGGTGATACTGTGACCCATCACTAATAGAGGTACCCCTCTTTAGTGATGGGTCGTAACATGACCCATCACTACTGCTGCTACCCTTTAGTGACGAGTCGTAGTGTGACCCGTCACTAATGGGGGTGCCCCTTTTTAGTGACGGGTCACATTATGACCCGTCACTAGTAATATAGTGTTACTGACGTGTGTAAAATAGTCCGTCACTAGAAGTGTATTACTGACGCGCGTCATTGATTCGTCAGTAAAGCTCCATCACTAAAGACTGTTTCTGTGGTAGTGTCTCTTAATCATTTTTTATTTTTAATCTACACAATATTTTATCTCTCTTCCTAGGGTTGATTCTCACCCTCTTGCTATGAAGCCATATGACTTCCCAAGCTACACAAGTTTGTTCCCAACCATGAAGGCTGGCCGTACACCATAAAGGCGTACTCTGGTAATGATTCCCAATCCACAATTCATTATTATTTACAAAACCAATCACTATGCATGGGCAATCATCATTGCACGCACCCATAGCCATGGAAACGACTATTCGAATAGTTTTATACATCAACTGAAAGTGTACTCTTTATCCTTATGATACAAGCTTACTCTTACTACTCATGATGTAGAGGAGGTTCATGACAAGGATTTTCCAAAGCCGACCTAGGATAACCATTACCGCCTAGACGGGTCCCCGACCAAGGATCAGGCAGCCCTCGGCTCCTCCCCTAAAATCCCATTGGTGCTCCAAATACCCCTCGCTCCATCCCCTCACCCCTTATCTCCATATCCATTTCAAATCATCATCCTTTAAGGACCTGTTAAATTCACTGAGTCACCCTGGCTATTTCAAGTCCATCGGCAATCAAGTGATCTAAAATCCACGAAGTACTTAACCAGGGGCATCCCATACTACCCGTAAGTTTGCACGTTGATGTGCATGACGTCTTTCCAAGGAATCGATACTTATGGGCCACGTGAAGTCGGACCACCAAGGCCACAACAACTCCTATCAATTTTACCCAAAAAACCCTTCTTTTTATCTGTTTTTAATACAGCCGGTAGTTAGTACCATTTTCCATATCATCCTTTCGAAACATGTTTTATCCCCCACACGATTCATTCATTTCAATGATTGCTTTTTGTAAGAAGTAAAAGACAAATTTTGATCGCGTATAACCCACATCACGATACTAGGAAGGGGTTATACCAATCATTGTGGTTAACAGGGTTAATAAGGTTCTCAACATACAAATGAAGGCTATGTGCAATAAATTTTAGGTTTTAGTTGACTTAATCATGTTCGGCAATCATCATTAATTTTGAGTGTATGTGTGTGGGTGTCCTAAACATGTAGTTGTATAAAATTAATTTAACAAGCATAGGAGCAAGCATGATTAAAAGAAGACTAGCCTTAGTCTGGAAGGTACTCTGGATCTTCTAGATTGAAGTCCTGCAGATCATCGGGCTCGGCAACTACAAAGCAAATAACTATACATAAATAAAAGCATACAAAAATTTTATGAAAATATTTGTATTTTGTCATGTCAATGAATCACCGAGCAGTCCACCCACGAGAGTACCTGAGGTGGTGATTAGATGTGTGTAAGGAAAGCGCAGCGCCTTCAAACCCGATGATCGACTCTAGAACACAAGAGCCAAGATTTATACTGGTTCAGATCTCCCAGAGGATAATAACCCTACGTCTAGTGTTTTGGTATATAATATGATGGTGTAGCTTACAAGACGATACGATTAATCTATGGAGGCTTAAAGGTGTCGAAAGTAAGAAAAATATGATAAAGCTAGATGTCTCTAGGGGTGCCTCGCCTCCTTTATACTTAGGAGGTGAGCCCAATGACCAGGACTCTATCCTGAGTCGATCTAGGATTACCTACCAAACTCGGGTGCTAAATCCCTAATTATAAGGATTCTGGTATAAATAAATCTCTTGATGCCATATCTACAGTTTAACTACCCAATAAGGACTCAACCTTTCTTATCAGCATTGAACCCCTGTTCATGGGCCATACTAGACGATCAATGCTGGTCTTGGCCTGCCCTTGGTCAGGACTAATAAGCGCAATTGCGGGGTACCCGAGGGTCACATCCCCGAAAGTTTAGAATTTTAGAAATTTTTAAATTGCATGTCTTATAATAAACCTTTAAAAATTCATATAAAATCTGTTTTAGCTTTGATTAATTCCGAAGTTTGTATATATACATGGGTATATGAGTTTAATAAGTTTGTATATCTAAGGGGTATATGAGTATAAGATAATCTCTTAATTACCAAAACGTCAACAATTAGTATATAAAGACTCTAAGTCTAAAGTCAAGAAATATAAAACCAAAGAAAGTATGTATTATCCTGTTTTATAGTTTAACCTTTTTATAGTAAATTTTTAAACTTTGATAAAATTTAAAATAAAATATATTAACATTTATAATATCAAATAAATATATTGTTAAAATATATTTAATGATTACTTTAATGAAACTAATTTGATGTTGTAATTGTTGATATATTTTTTATAAATCTAATCTACCCTACTATATAATGCATGAAAACTTTATCACTTATCTGTTAAATCTCAACCCTTCAATCGCTTCTGTTAAATCTCAGCCATTCATCTATTTGTTAAAGCTTTCCCACAACGCTGACTACCTTTCAATCCCCGCCGCGTCTCCACTCTCCACAACGAGAAAATTGTAACCATGCCACTCTATTTTGTTAGCTTTGTAAAAATGTTATAAAATTGTAACCATGCCACTCTATTTTGTTAGCTTTGTAAAAATGTTATCCGATACAACGTAATTATAAAAATGCCACATACTTCATGTACAATTAGTAATTTTACCATTTTGAGGTTTTTCCCTATTTTTAATTTTTTAATTAAATAAACCATGTGAAATGACAAAACTGTCCTTATACATATTACAATCAATCGGACTATTTTTTCTCTCAGGACCCTCACGCAGTCACGTAGGAACTCGCAAAACTCGTCGCTGCAGCTCCTATCCCGTCGTCGTCTCCCCTAGCTGCAGGATCTCTTTTGATTTGCTAAGAGTAAGGCACTAATTTATTTCCATTTGACATATATATATATATACCATGCTCTGGTTTAGAACTTAACACATATAGTAGGTATTTTTCCTTTTAATAAGACATTAGATTTCACCTGCATCAGCTATCAACATCATGTTTTACTTGTCCTCTTCAACTTTGATTCATATGTATCTTTTATTTTTGACAGTTTTTAGAGAATTATGGTAACAAACTTTCTGAACAATATACAACCAAATAATGCATACAAGTGATGGTTTTTTATCATTGTCTTAAGTATGATGGAGGAGCTTGAAGTGAAAGACAAAACACTTATTCATGAAAACTGTACCATCTCCAAAGAAAGTTCAGATATCACAAATGGATTAGATCACTCTGCTCTGAACAAGAAGCTTGCCAAGTCTGGTTATAGTTTTGGTAACCATATTTTTCTTCAACTTGTCACTGATGATTATTTCTGCAATGTCCTTTTGAATATTGTGTTGCTTATGTGGTACTTTAGGAAAATATGGTGGTCTTCAGCAAGACATCTTTTTTCAGGGAGGGGGAGGGGGCAGTGCGGTATGGTTGTAAAAGGTTCCATAGGTTCCATTCAGCATTGTGTCAACTAAGATGAGGAAAGAGCCACCAACAAATATTATTACAACTGGTTGATAGAGGACAACTATGTTTGCTTTGCTGAATGCTGATACATCCATGATTCTTTTCCCACCTGCTGTTCTTCAATTTGAACCACTCTAATGTTGTTACCATTAATGCAGTAGCAACTGAGGTATGCACTCCACAGTTATTCGTAATATTTTGCTAATTCCGTTCTATCATGTAACAAAAATAAGATCACACAATTATCTACTCTTGTGATTCTAGAGAGAATAAAGTAGTTTCTTGGACATTAAATATGGGTTCAACAGTGTCAGTCCATCCATCATCTGCTTGTTAATCTGTTGTTTGTCCAGTTATATTTATATTGTCTAAGGATCTCTTCTAATAGGGCAATTTACCTTTTCTTTCAAGTTTCTCTCGCCATTTAATTGTAAAATCGATAACTACCTATTGCAATATTTACAGATTTGGTCAATGAAGTGCATTAGTTCTGTTGTCAGATGGTGTAACCATTACAGTTCTGATATTTCTCTTTATTCAACATTGTCATTCCTCTGGAAGTTCTGTCCAAAAGTTATCTAGCATTGTACTTATGCTACAGAGGGTAGCCTCTTATTTAACATGTTATTGAATATTTTGCCTCTAGTGATGTGCAGTTTCTTTATGCAAAATTTCTTAGTACCATTTTAACCCTTTTTTTCACTGGAGAAGGTTGGAGTTGAACTTCACTTGGCAGCTTATGAAGCTCTATCCCATGTACTAGCCACTCTATGTATGTCTACAGTTCTCAGTTTGTAGAACCAAAACAAATATATCAAGTAAGCAAATTTTCATTGGATTTTCTGGTTACCAGTTTTCTTGATAACATCAATGATCTCCTTGCGAATGGAGTTCTAAAGCAAATTAGATGAGCTGTTTTAATGTGTTGGAAGGTGAGAACAATATCTACTTCCTTTTGTAATGCACAAGGCTCATTTTATATACATAATAAGTTAGTTATATGGATAGCTCCTAATTATGGATTTTGATGTAGTGGCTTTGCATAGACTCCCTGCTATCCATTTCTTGCGGCTGTGGTGAGAATGGATTTCAGTTGAATATATTGTATCCTTTAGTTTCAGAATCAACCCTCTGATTTATTTTTCTTGATATTATTAAAAGGTGAGTACATCTGTTAGAATTTCTATTCATAGTTTCTTTTATTCACACTGTAACGTGTAAACCAAAGGAAATAAGCAGCAGTGGAATCCATAACTGCCCCCTGTTGTTCATTGTTGAATTCTCAAATATTCTAAGATATTTTGCTGCACTAAATTTTTAAGTTCTAAATTCTAAACAAGCCAATGCTGTGAACAGAGCTCATGAAGTAGAAGAACACAGTGGAACAGTACTAACACAAACTCATTTCTTAACATATTTTACTAAGAATCACGTCAATTTCACTTATAAATTCACCAAAATGCTACCGAAATGGCAGCACATGATCCGATTAGCTTATCCTTTGAAGTATAACTTATCACCTCCATATCCCTGATTGCCAACCAAAGAGGTTACTAATATCCATACTTCAATCCATCATTGTAAATTAATTCGATGCAAATTACTGAGTGGCTTGTTCTTTATACAGAATATTATGCTATTATATCAAGTAGTTCAACTGCTCTACGTTTCAGTTATGTGCTAAAATTTTAATTACTTTTAGGTAACCAGTTCTTTATTATCCTGTAGGATTTGATTTTAACATATGACTAGCAAAATGTTTGCTTGATGATGCTAGAACATGATTTCAGTACTGTTCATAATGCAGTTGGCTTCTCATGCCCACTCAAGCAGATGAAGAAACATAGCTGGTTTCCCATTGTGATCATGAAGAAGTACCAGATTCACAACAGATAGTTTCTGAATCAAATACAACAGGAGGATCAACAGAGTATCTAGCTTCATGTGAAATCAAGCCACTGGGATCAGCAGAATTGCACAAAGGACAAGTGGCATTCATGTTGGCATGTTGCCTATTCATGTAGGACAACGTGTTAGCATTATGCCATAAAGGCAACATGGAGATGTTGTATGTGGCATACTATGTTTATGAAATAAAATTATTGTTCCTTGAAATAGATTATCATTATGGATCAACAAATGCGTGATTTGTTTATGAGACTCATAATGTGACTATTTCTAGATGATTCCTGATCAGATATAGGTCATATGTGGAACAGATATAACTAAGATTGGCATGTGTATTGATAGATAATCATGTCTCATGGATCATGGGTATGAAGATACCAACTCAATAATATGGACATATGTTGGATAGACACACTATGAGACACAGTTAAGATTCCACGTGTCATTAGTTGGTCTCAATAGTGTTTATATAAAGTCCTTAGACCTGAGATCATCATCATTCCCAACATGCGTAGTAGCTTATTTTGAGACTACTAAACGCTATTCTATAATAGGGTAGTTATAAAAGTAGTTATCGGGTCTGCTATGAAATATGTAGTGAGATATGAGTGATCAAGATAAAATTTACCCCTCCTTACAGGAGAGATATCTCTAGGCCACTCGATGTAATGAATTATAGAAGTGCATGGCCATGCCGAGGAGATTAAAGAGTTAATCACATGTTATAATCCAATACGGAGATCGAGAGATGATCGAGCTATTGATAGTATAGCACAAATCTCACCTTGTGCTCGATCGATATCGTGGGGCAAAAGGATATGTACATATGGAACATTATAAGGTTCAGCCGATACGATATTTGCATATACTTAGGTTAATATGCTTTACTAGAGGCCGCTGTTAACGAAGTATAGAAAGGAGTTTCCATATGTTAACCAAGCTATACGTGAACCTATATGGTCACACACTTAACGGGTTTGAACATTAGATTCAAATAGAATTCGAAGTGGGCTTAATATGGATAGAAATTCAAATGGTTTGGATAGAGATCCGAATAGATCGGATAGGGATCCGAGTAGAGTCCTGGTTAGGCCCAGGAGGGCCTAAGCTAGGACGTCTATATATATGAGGGTGCAGAGCATAGGAAAGCTAAGCTTCTCCCTCACATGCTGATGCATTTCTTGTGCTAAGTTATTAGCCACCAAGAGCAAAACTTAGCCGCCACCTCTCGAGCTAGTGTATCTCATCAACCGCCCGGGTGCTAGAACACCATCGGCCAGTGTTTCCACCCCAGATGTGTGGATACCAGTAGAGACGTCGCTCTACTGCTATGCTTATCAGCATCGGCACCACTGATCGGATAAATGTCACCATCGACTCGCTCGAGTTTAGGTGAGGACTTCTCGATCGGATCATCCATCTCCTAGGGACGTCATCGGCTACTTCTCGAGCACCTTGATTGGCTACCTCGAGATAGCATCGATCGGCTTCCCGAGGACATGATCGGTTTCTCGACCACATCGGCATGCCCGAGTTGGATCGACTTACTACTCTAACTCTTCTTCTGCTACACTGCATGCCTAAGGTAATGATCTATGGTCCTTCTCTTAGCAAGATTTCCTAGTGTGCATGGTAGAAAATTTTTGTTTTCGGCTAACATAGCCTCCATGTTCCCCAATGGTGGTATCAGAGCCATCTTGCATAGTTTGTGATCTAGATCGTGCATATAGTGGATATGCGGTCGTAGTAGATTGGATCTATTGCAGTCTAGATCGATCGGTTCATGTAATGAATCGATTGGTAGCACGGGTTGATGCGATCAATCGGTATATGGGGTAGTTGCAGATTGGATCATAACACTCAAATCGCTATATGTTGTGGCATCAGATGCAAACACGTATCATAATCCGAGTAGGTTACCGATCTGGCTGCCTCGAGCACCTACCAACTGATCTTCCCGACCATGGTGGCTGGCTCTCGAGCGCATCTCCTGACCACCTAGCTAACCCTATCGGCTAAGGAGAAACTGGTTCGCGAGAGGTTATTTTGGATCAGGGTAAATTGTTTGTCCCGAGCAGTTTTTTAAAGCAACTTCATAGATCGGATCTGTGATTTTCGCTGGTGGGACCGTCGTGTGTGCGTGCCTTGTATATAGTCACGCCTTGTATAGAGTCCTAGTTCACATCGTTAGCTAGAATATGATTCTATATTTAACTTGTTTTTATAGAGAATGATGTAAATGGTATGGCCCTATATAAATTATAAGAGATGTATGTGATGCATGTAACTTTTATGCACGGCTTGCATGCCATGAATTTCGACTTATGGTTAAATTGTCTCTGCTGTATTTGCTAACCTGCGTATCAGGTCCTTAAATCAATATTTATAATCTTTATTTTCTAGCTATTATAGTAGTAGTCTAGATATAAGATTGTAGGATTTCAAGCATGGTGGCCCGAAGGAGTGATGTGGATAATAGAGATCATCTACACCAGTAATGAAAATGGAGATCATCATTTGTTTGAGCCATACTAATTCACAGTTAAATGTGCTTATCTGTGATATCTTCTATCATATTTTTATACTATATCTTGTTTGATATGTTACCATGATATGATAGAATCCCTCATTTTTATAGTAGTCTAGATATGAGATTGTAGGATTTCAAGTATGATGGCCCGAAGGAGTGATGTGGATGATAGAGATCATCTACACCACTAATGGAGATGGAGATCACCATTTGTTTGAGCCATACTAATTCAGAGTTAAATATGTTTATCTGTGATATCTTCTATCATATTTTTATACTATATCATGTTTGATATGTTGCCATAATAGGATAGAATCCCTAAAAAAATTAAGATTTTGACGCCTTTCTAATTGTTGCACCTAACATCGTAATGTTCATTATTTGGTGGGTCTACCAAAGTAGAGTGCCGGCTATTACCATTGCAAGTTAGGATAGATGTCGGACATCTATATCCGGAAGCTTTTGGTTTGCTTAATAAGGTTATCAAAATAGTTTTGGACCTTAGGACATCAAGTTGGGACCAGAGCATGGTGATGCTAACCCAACAAACAGGAGTCACATAGAGATGTGATTAGCAAGTTGTTTACCCCATGTCATTAATTTCTAGATGTGATGCTAAAGCTCACTAAGAATAAGTGAAATGAGGATCCTGACCCGCTATATAACTGACGAAGGTTTTTGTTTCCAAAACATAGTGAGAGAATCTTTTGTTAAATAGTTTAATGAAAGATTAACATAAACGTAAGTGCTAAACTTTGCATATTTTATATTGTAGATTATGTTATCTTCTATCACATCCAATTCTTTTAATTTACGATCTATCCTTGAGAAAGAAAAGCTAAATGAAACAAACTTTATGGATTGGCATTGAAATTTAAGAATTTTTCTCAAGCAATAGCGTATAGAGTATGTACTTGAAAGTCTCTACACTGATAACTTGCCTAATAATGATACTGTGGCTACACGGTGTGCTTACGAGAAGCACACTAATGATTGCCTTGATGTAAGCTGTCTTATGCTTGCCACAATGTCCTTTGAGCTTCAGAAGAAAAATGAGAACATAGACGCTTATAATATTATTATAGGTTTGTGTGGCAAGTTTAAGAACCAAGTGAGGATCGAGAGGTTCAACACCTCAAAATCCTTATTTGTGTGCAGGCTTGCTGAAGGGAATCCCATCAGTCCCCACATTATCCAGATGATTGGTTATATTGATAGTCTAGAAAAACTAGGCTTTCCGCTTAGCCAAGAGTTGGCTACTAATCTGATTCTTCAATCTTTGACATCAAGTTTTGAACCGTTCATACTCAATTATCATATGAATAGCATGGACAAAACCTTTATGAAACTACATGGGATGCTAAAAACCGCCGAAGAGAGCATTAAGAAAAATAGCAATCATGTGATGATACTACAGAAAGACAAAAAATAGCCCCGTGTCAAGAAATGTACAGTCAATAGAAATTTGACTCCCGATGAGATCGTGAGCAATTCCAAGACCAAAAAGAACAAGAAAAGGGTGGCTCAAGATGTAGTATGCTTTTACTGTAAAGAGTCAGACCATTGGAAGAGGAACTGCAAGAAGTGCTTGGAGGATCTCAAGAAGAATGAAAGTATGGCTTCCGCTTCAAGTATAAATGTTATAAAAATTAATCATACTACTTCATCTACTGATTCTTGGGTATTTGATACCAGATCAGGTTGCAGGGTCTGAGAAAAAGTAGAAGTTTGATTAGAGGCAAAGTGGATCTTTGCGTGGGCAATGAAGCAAAAGTTGATGTGGTTACTGTCGGCACCATGCTATTGTCTCTACTTTTAGGATTAGTTTTGGAATTAAATAATTGTTATTGTGTTCCAACTCTCTGTAAAAATGTAATTTCTGTTTCATGCCTGCAAGCAGAAGGTTATATGAACAATGGTTGTTCAGTTTATCTTGGAGATAAGTTCTATTGTTAAATTCCATTGGAGAATAGATTATACGTTTTGAATCCTGAAGAAACTCTTATCTATAACATTAAACAAAAAGACGTCTTAATGATTTAAATCCCACATTTATTTAGCATTGTCGTCTAGGTCATATAAATGAGAGACGCATAGAGAAGCTCCATAAAGATAGTCTTCTCTACTATTTTGATTTTGAATTATTTGAGATATGTGAATCTTATTTACTTGGCAAGATGACAAAGTTACCTTTCACAGGTCAGAGTGAGAGGGCAAGTGACTTATTGGCACTCATACATGCTGATGCGTGCAAACCAATGAGCTCAGTAGCCAAAGGTGATTTTCAGTACTTCATAACTTTTACCGATGACTTTAGCACATATGGATATATCTATCCAATGAGGAATAAATCAGTCCTTTAAAAAGTTCAAAGAATTTCAAAATGAAATACAGAATCATTTATGAAAGACAATTAAGTTTCTACAATCAGATCATGGAGGAGAATACTTGAGCTTTGAGTTTGATAATCATCTAAAGGATTGTGGAATTGTTCCACAATTGACTCCACCCGGAACACCTCAGTGAAATAGGGTTTCCGAGGGGAGAAATCATACCTTATTGGATATGGTCCGATCAATAACAAGCCAATCTGATCTTCCATTATACTTCTGGGGATATGCTATTGAAACAGTCGTTTTCACACTAAACAGTATTCTATCAAAGTCGGTTGAAAAGACTCCATATAAGATATGGACAGGACGTCGTCCTAATCTATTTTTTCTTAAAAATTAGGGTTGTGAAGCTTATGTAAAGCATTTCCAATTCAATAAGCTTACATCAAAATCCGACAAGTGCTTCTTTATCGGGTATCACCGGGAAACCAAATGATATTGTTTCTATAATAAGAAATTTGGCAAAGTGTTTGTTGCTCGACATGGTGTATTCTTGGAGAAAGAGTTTCTCTTGAGAAGGGTTAATGGGAGCTTGATACATCTCGAAGAAGTTTGAAAAACATCTAAAAATGTTTCAACTCCCATAGAACCACAATAGGATAATCAAGGTGTTGAAGAACATGTTGCACCACGTAGGTCAGAGAGGGTACGGCATGCACCCGAGAGGTTCATGTTCTTAATCACTCAGGAATAGGATATATTGTTATTGAACAACGATGAGCCCAAGACCTATGAAGAAGCGATGGTGGAACCAGACTCTGCGAAATGGCTTGAAGCCAAAAGATCCGAGCTTGAATCCATGTACAGCAATTAAGTTTGGAACTTAGTTGATTCACCTGATAGTATAAAAACTATTGAGTATAAATGGGTTTTCAAGAAGATAGACATAGATAAAAAAGGTTCACATATATAAAGCGCAATTGGTGACAAAAGGTTTTAAACAGATTCAATGTGTTGATTATGACAAAACCTTCTCGCCCATCGCAATGCTAAAGTCTATTCGGATCATTCTAGCGATTGCTACATATTTTGATTATGAAATATAGCAGATGGATGTCAAAACAACTTTCCTTAATGGAAATCTAAGTGAGGATGTGTACATGACACAGCTAACCAATTTTATCGATCCACGGCCAGCTAGAAAGGTTTACAAACTGTAGAAGTCCATTTATGGATTAAAATAGGCATCTCAAAGTTAGAACATTTGTTTTGATGATGTGATCAAAGGGTTTGATTTCATCAAAAATAAAGAAGAGCCTTGATTTACAAGATGGCTAGTGAAAGCGCACTTATATTTCTGATCTTGTATGTGGATAGCATATTGTTGATCGAAAATGATATACCTATACTAAAGTATGTTAAGTCTTCATTGAAAAATAGTTTCTCTCTGAATGACTTAGGAGAAGCAGCATATATTCTAGATATCAAAATCTACAGAGATAGATCAAGGAGGCTAATTGAATTATACCAGAATACGTACATTGACAAGGTGTTGAAGAGGTTCAACATGCAGGATTTCAAGAAAGGTTTATTGCCAATGTCACATTGCATAACTCCCAGCAAGACTCAGTGTCTAAGTACACCTGATGAGCGAGATAAAATGAATGTGATTCCATATACTTCGGCAATTAGATCCATCATGTATGTCTTGTTATGTACACACCTAGATGTCTCAAATGCTTTAAGTATAATGAGCAGATACCAATCTAATCTAGGTGAAAGTCACTGGATAGCCATAAAGAACATCTTAAAGTATTTGAGAAGGACTAAAGATATATTCCTAGTTTATGGAGGTGAGGAAGAGCTTGTTGCAAGTGGTTACACCGACGCAATCTTCCAAACCAACAAAGATCATTATATATCACAATCTGGATTCGCTTTCTGCTTCAATGGTGGAGCGGTCAGCTGGAAGAGTTCTAGGAAGAGACGGTAGCTGATTTTACAACAGAAGCCGAGTACATAGTAGCTTCAGAAGCTGCAAAAGAAGCTGTTTAGATTGAGAAATTTGCTTCTGAGCTTAATGTTGTTTCTAGTACCTCTAGTCCGATAGACCTCTATTGTGATAGTAGTTGTGCTATCACACAAGCCAAGAAGTCTAGGTCATACCAGAAGTACAGACACATACTTCAATGATATCATCTAATCCGTGAGATAGTGGATAAGAGAGATGTAAAGATATACAAAGTGTAAACTGATCTGAATGTTGTAGATCTGTTGACAAAGCCACTATCGTAGCCTAAGCATGAGGCGCATACTAGGTCTGTGGGTATTAGATATCTACATAGTTGACTAAAGTGAAAGTGGGAGATTATCAGCATTATGCCATAGAGGCAACATGGAGATATTATACGTAACGTACTATGTTTATAAAATAAAGTTATTGTTCCTTAAAATAGATTATCATTATAGATCAACAAATGCATGATTTATTTATGAGACTCATAATGTGACTATTTCTAGATGATCCCTGATAGGATATAGGTCATGTGTGGAACAAATATGACTACGATCGATATGTGTATTGATAGATGATCATGTCTCATGGATCATAGATATAGAGATATCAACTCAATAACATAGAGACATGTTTGATAGACCCACTATGAGATACTGTTGAGATTTCATGTGTCATCAGTTGATCTCAGTAGTGTTTATGTAAAGTCCTTAGACTTAAGATCATCATGGTTCCCAACATACGTAGTAGCTTACTTTAGGACTACTAAACGCTATTCCACAACAGGATAGTTATAAAAATAGTCATCAGGTATGCTATGAAATATGTAGCGGGATATGAGTGATCAAGAGAGAATTTACCCCTCCTTACGGGAGAGATATCTCTGGCCCCTCGGTGTAATGGATTATGGAAGTGTATGGCCATGCTGAGGGGATTAAAGAGTTAATCATAGGTTATAATCCAATACAGAGATCGAGAGAGGATCGAGCTATTGATAGGATGACACAAATATCATCTTGTGCTCGATCGATATCGTGAGGCAAAGGGACATGTACACATGGAACATTACAAGGTTCAGCCGAGATGATCTTTGCATATACTTAGGTTAATATGCTTTACTATAGACCACTGTTAATGAAATATGAAAATGAGTTTTCATATGTTAACTAAGCTATGCATGTACCTACAGGATCACACACTTAACTGGTTTGAATATTGGATTTGAATTGGGCTCAATATGGATAGAGATCCAAACGGTTTGAATGGAGATCCAAACAGATCGGATAGAGATCTAAGTAGAGTCCTAGTTAGGCCCAAGAGGGCCCAAGCTAGGACATCTATATATATGAGGGTGTAGGACGTAGGGAAGCTAAGCTTCTCCCTCGCATGTTGATGTGTTTCTTGTGCTAAGTTAGCCACCAAGGGCAAACCCTAGCCACCACCTCTCGAGCCTGACCATCTCATCGACCGCCCGGGTGCTAGTACACCATCGACCAGCGTTCCCACCCTAGATGTGTGGATACCAGTAGAGGCATCGTTTTACTGCTACGCTCATTGGCATCAGCACCACTGATTAAATCAGTGGCGTCATTGACTCGCTCGAGTTCAGGCGAGGACTTCCCGATAGGATCGTCCATCTCCTAGGGACGTCATCGGTTACTTCTTGAGGACCTTGATCCGCTATCTCAAGACAGCTTCGATTGGCTTCCCGAGGACGTGATCGGTTTCTCAACCACATCGGCATGCCCGAGTTGAATCGGCTTGCTACTACAACTCTCCTTCCGCTACACTGCGTGTCTGAGGTAACAATCTATGGTCCTCTCTTAGCAAGAATTTCTGGTATGCGTGGTAGAAAATTTTTCTTTTCGGCTAGCGTAACCTCTGTGTTCCCCGACACAACGCACCTAATGTGCTAATCTATCACACAATAGAAAAATATGTTTTAGTAGTCTAATTTATTGTTATCTAATATGCTTTACTTCTCAACGCTCCAATACTCCATGCCGAAAAGACGATGATTGTTCCTTCACAAATTGTAAAAAACTGCTCTACAATGGAATCTCCCTCTTAGACTCTTCCCCTCTGATATAGATTTACATGCTACATCTGGTTGTATTACTAAAGCGAAGTGAGACAATCAAGTAAAGGTTAAGGTCACTCCCAATACTTGTAACTTCATTCAGGCCCACTAGTCAGGCACTCCACCATACAATAAGGTCATGTTTATATCTCTGAAACATGGGTAACAATAGATTATGGCGCTATCATTCTCTCTACAGCTTAAGTTTATGACACATATTAGTTGCATTACTTGTTTAGCACATACAGCTGGAGGAGATTGGGGAGATCGGTGAAGTCTGGTGGGAGCTCACAAGTGAAGTTCTCCCCACCCAGGGTTCTGCAAAGATGATTCAAACGACAAAATATAGCATAATGTGCTCAGCTCTAATCCAGTTTTTTTCTTAAAACTCCATTAGAAGGCCAAATTTACAGTCATCAGTGAAGCAATATTTTTAGATAAAGAAAGTGATGAACTTAAGTCAAGCAGTATGTACTTGTAAAAAAACATCACAAGTGTCAAGAATTACTGCATACATGTTAGTGACACTACATATGAATGTTATGGTCGGATTAACCTACCATAGGAGGCCAACGAACCTACAATTTGAAGAAGATCCTGTGATATGATCAAGATAGGATTTATAGCTTGCTACTAGTATTTCTATAATTAGCTGATCTTCTAGCAGATTTTGTATTCAGATATAGTAGATCTTTAGCTGAGATCTTTTAGCTAGATATCTCTGGTTTCTATAGAAGTCTATTTTCTTGTCCTATTAGGTTTGGGATTTCTTCCCCTATATATATATAACCAGCAGTTCTATGCAATAAAGCAGAAGAAATAAGTCTATTACCTCATCTCGTTCTCCTTTTCTCATCTCCTGTTCTCTATCCGGCAAACCACCACGGCTGATCAGATTAATCCTAGGTGTCTAGTCTAGACGCACGGGTACTTTCTACGTTCATCAACTCAGGCACATAACAACTTGGTATCAAGGCCCATGGATGGTGAGAGTCAGGGCATTGAGGAGGCCAACCGTAGTGCTCTCACAAAACTACAGCAAGATATGGAGATTGTTCTGCGCAGTATTTCTACCTTGCCGAACATCAGTCGCAATTTGGCTGTTCAGGCTGCAAGGCTCACAACACTGGAGCGTGCCAAAGAGGTCAAAGGTGCAGCCTCTACACCGATCGAACAAACCAAACAGCAGTCCTATCCGCAACTAGGGGGCAATGGTTTTCTTATTGCTCCGCGGGAATCTCCACCTCCAAGATCTGCATGATCACATAATTCATTTCAAGGACGGCGCTATACCAGTGGCTGTTCGGCCCTATCGTTATCCACAACTACAAAAAGACGAACTCGAGCGACAGTGTGCCGTCATGTTGGAGCAAGGCATCATTCGCCCCAGCACATCCCCATTCTCTTCACCAGTCCTGTTATTATGTAAGCAGGATAACACTTGGCGTTTTTGCGTAGATTATCGTGCACTTAATGCTGTCACAGCAAAAGATAAATTTCCGATCCCCATCATTGATGAGTTACTTGCTGAGCTTCGTGGTGCGCAATACTTCACCAAGCTTGATTTGCGTTCCGGCTATCATCAAGTTCGGATGCACCCTGATGACGTGTTCAAGACAGCTTTTCGGACTCATCAAGACCATTTTGAGTTTTTGGTCATGCCATTTGGATTGACAAATGCACCGACAACCTTCTAAGGTTTGATGAATTCTATCTTATGTCCGTTTCTTCGGCAATTCATCCTGGTATTTTTGGACGATATCTTGATTTACAGCGCCACGTGGTCGGAGCATCTTCGGCACATCTGGGTTGTTTTGTCTACCCTTCAGCAACATCAATTGGTGCTCAAGCGTTCCAAGTGTAGTTTTGGCTAGACCAAGGTTGCCTATCTTGGCCATATGGTTTCCGTGCAAGGAGTGGCTATGGAAAAGCAGAAAGTTTTGGCTGTTGCTAATTGGCCTCGTCCTCGCTCTATTCAGGCAGCTTACGAGCATGAACTCATCGGCCTCGTGCAGGCCATTCGCCACTAGCATGCATATCTTTAGGGACAGACTTTTGTGGTGTGAACAGATCATTATAGCCTCAAGTTTTTTCTTGACCAGTGCTTATCGACGATTCCTCAGCATCGTTGGGTCAGTAAACTCATCGGGTTTGATTTTAGTGTGAAGTTCAAACTGGGACGTACTAACATGGTGGCTGACACATTATCATGTCGCTTGGAGGATGCCGGTGCTTCCTTATGTGCCATCTCGGCCCCGTCCTTAGATCTTTTCCATCAATTGCGACAAGAGATAGCTTTTTCGGCTGACCTACGAGCACTATAAGATGATATTTTGTAAGGCAAAAAGGAGGACTCTTGGTCGGTAGTGGATAGATTGATTATCCACGATAGTCGCATCTTTGTGCCGGCCTCTTTGACCAATTTACTTGCTGTTCTGCAGGCTGCTCACCAAGGCCACGAAGGTGTCCAACATACCTTACATTGCCTTCGCATTGATTTTCATGTTCTAGATGCCAAAAGTGTTGTTCAGAACTTTGCTCATGATTGTGCTGTTTGTCAACGCAATAAATCTGAGCATCTTCATCCGACTGGTTTGCTACAGTCTTTGCCCATCCCAGGCTAGGTGTGGTCTGATATCGCCATGGATTTTATCGAATGGCTCCAACGTATTCATGGCAAATCTGTTATTTTGACAGTGATTGATCGCTTCTCTAAATATGCACTTTATACCTTTGGGGCATCCATACACAGCAAGCTCAGTGGCACAATGTTTTTTCAATGAGATTGTGCGCTTACATGGCCTTCCCACTTCGATTGTGAGCGATCGTGCTCCTGTTTTTACAAGTACATTTTGGTAGGACCTTTTTCGATTGTCAAGAGTACAACTCAATTTCAGTTCGGCGTTTCACCCACAAAGTGACGGGCAGTCAGAATCTACTAACAAAGTCATTACTATGTATCTTCGCTATTTGATAGGGGATAGACCTTGGCATTGGCTTCGTTGGCTTCCCTGAGCAGAGTACTATTTTAACACTTCATATCAGACATCACTAAAGACCACTCCCTTTCAGGTGGTTTATGGTCGAGCCCCACCTTCTCTTCGTTCTTACGAAAAGGGGGATGCCCGTGTTCCCGCAGTGGATCAAGCTTTACTCGATAGAGATGAATTTCTGCAGTCTAGTAGGGAGCGTCTTTTACAAGCACAAGAGTATGCCAAATTATATTATGACAGCAAACATCGTGAGGTGGCATTTGGAGTTGGCGATTGGGTGTGGGTTTTGCTTATTACATTGTCCGACATTTTCTGTTTCTAGGTATTCTCGTGGCAAATTGGCTCTAAGGTGGTATGGGCCTTATCAAATTTTGGAGCGTATTGGCGATGTTGCTGAGCCGACAGGTGCCCGCATTCATTCTGTGTTCCTCGTTGGTGTGCTTAAGCAATTTCATGGTGTTCCGCTATCTTCTACTCATGCTCTCCCCCCTTTGTTACATGGCAGGGTGCTTCCAACTCCCCAGCGGGCAGCGTGTGGTCGTGTGGCGCACAGTGTGCATCAAGTACTCATTCAATGGGCTAGTCAAGAAGCAACAGAAGCTAATTGGGAGGATGTGGAGGAGTTTCGGTGGCGCTATCCTCACTTCTAGCTCGAGGACGAGCTGTTTCTGAAGGATGGGAGAGATGTTATGATCGAATTAAACTACCATAGGAGGCCAAGGAAGCAACAATTGAAAGAAGACACTGCAATATGATCAAGATAGGATTTATAGCTTGCTACTACTATTTCTATAATTAGCAGATCTTCTAGCAGATTTTGTATCCGGATATAGCAAATCTTTAGCTGAGATCTTTTAGTAGGATATCTGGTTTCTACAAGAGTATGGATGGCAACAAGGCTTATCCCCGACGGGACTTAGTCCCCGTCCTTGAGACACGACTCATATGGTTTCCCCGAACCCCAGCCCTGACCCCAACTTTGGGGCTTGATTAAGCACCGTCCCCATTCCCCGTCGAGGCTCAAGGACCTATCAGGGACACCCGAGCGGTGGCAACGAGCTCCCCCGAGCGACAGCGGAGACGATGGTCCATGAGCAGCGATGGCGACGAGGCCCTCGAGCGACGGCGACGACAAGGCCTCAGACTCCCCGAGCGACAGCGGCGACGAGGGCCTCCGACTCCCCTAGCGACGGTGGCGACGAAGCCCCTGTGTGGCGGCAGTGACGAGGGTCCTGACTCCCGAGCGACAGTGGAGGCGACGGCGACGGCGAGGGCCCCGAGCGGTGGTGGTGGAGGCGGTGTTGGGGGTTGGCTGGATGCTGGAGGAATGAGGAATGGGGAATAGGGAGTAGGGAGTGGCGACTGGGCTGTGGCCTGTGGGGTTTGGTGGGAGGGTCTAGGGTTTGTGATGTTATATATACTATGGATCCACATGTCAGTAATCTAACGAGTAGTTGTCGGTTAACAAGGACGGGGGATGCTTCACCCTCCCTGATCCCCGCATCCCCGACGAGGATAGGTTTTTTTACACGAACCATCTCAACGGGGACAAATAAACGTCAAACCCATCCCCTAGTAGATGAATTCACCATTGGGGATCAGTTTTCGGGTCCCCATTATCATTCCTATGTATGAGTCTATTTCCTTGTCCTAGTATGTTTGGGGTTTCTTCCCCTATATATATGTAACCAGTAGTTCTATGCAATAAAGCAGAAAAAATAAGTCTATTACCTCATCTCGTTTCCTTTTCTCATCTCCTATTCTCTATCTGGCAAACCACCACGGCTGATCGGATTAATCATGGGTGTCTAGTCTCGACGCACAGGTACTTCCTGCGTTCATCTTCTCAAGCACATAACAATGAACAACCATGTCAGATAATAATCTTGAGTTTATGCATAGGTGCATACAGCATAATGAGTGCCTGCTTTACTTTTAGGCCATTGAGCTCCCAGTTAGCATATGCTACTTAGTCTTTAAAAACAGGGATAATAGCCTGAAGGCATGGCAAGTGACCTAGTTGAAGTGACTTTGTTTCTCGCTGGAACTCCTCATTCTCAACAGATAGCAATGCAAAGGTCACACTCAATACCCCTGGCTAAAACCTATGGACCATTTTATCATACAACATTCTAGTATCCAACCAAGCCAAATTTTGCAAAAAGTTAAATAAAATTATAATTAACAAGCAGCAATTCTTATTATAGGAGCTATTAACTATCAGCCAACTATTCTTATCAAGGATTATGGACACTTAACAACAATGTAAAAAAATCTTGTTTCAAAATATGTCCGTTATTTTTTTTCAAATTAACTGTTACCACTACATTGTTAGATAAAAGAAGGATACATTCTGTTTGAACACATATTCCAAGGTATGTGATTATATGAGTATTACTCCCAGCTAAGAATACAATAATCTATAGCCTGGTTTTAGGAACATTAGGAAACACAATGCTTATTCATATGGAATCACATGCACAATGAGGATCTGAAATACCATGGCAAACCATAAACCAGAAATTGATAGACATAAGTAATCACCTGGGTGTCATGCTCAACACAATGTGCATTCGTCAATAGTCTGCCATCACCAATCATAAAAGCACAGCAAAATAATGTTTAGCGAGATAAACACAGAGGTTTTGATTCAAAGTTGTGGCTCATATTAGTAACTTTGAAATGAATGATCCCATCTCAAAGATGAGCAATTGAGCATACCGGTCACAATAGTATGGAAACCTTTTAGAATGAATCAGAGTATTTTGTTTACAAGTTTATTTAAGGAGTAGATGAGTTGTTCAATCAGTGTAAAACATAATGGCTAAAAGGTCACTAAACTCCCATATAAAATCAAAAATTCACTAACTGAACTATGATTTGTCCATTATTTATGCCCACACTGTTTCCGACCTACCAAACACAAAGGCAGACAGAAGTCACGGACTCAGTGCTGTATAGCAAAAAGGTAACAAAAAACTTTATCAGAGATGTGCATTAAAATCAACACTTGCCTCCCTGTGCTTGCATGTTGCCTTTGCTTATGCCAAGGAAGCTCATAATCAGGTGCGATATGAGTGCAGTAGACCTAACCTTGGAGAAGGTAAACCACAAAAAAATCAATAGGACATAACTAATGTCAAAAACAGAGCACGACAAAAAAATCAAGATAAACAAAAAAACATATATAATACAAAACAACTATCTGAATTCTGAATAACTTTTCTAATGAAAATGTCACCATATTGAACTCCCAACGGAAGCCTGACAGTGGTATCGCGATGTCATGTAGTGGAATACTGATTACACGATCTATAAATGCTTTAACTTTTGCTGGCTGCAAACACAAAAATTTCACTCAATGGCAGGAATTTCTATAAGTACAGAGGTACCAAAACCATTCCACATCACACTCCATGGTCAAGACGAACATCACAAGTAGAATAGAATTTTGAAGAATAGCAAGCATACCAAAATGGTGTATAATGAATGTCCTTATATTGAAAATGTGATGGCTGTAAGCCTGTCCTACACTTATTTATTCAAAGGATTTGATACCTGTTGACACCAGAATTTGGTCCGGCACACCATCAGCACGATAGATCGAACGGCTGGGCCGATAGGCCACTGAGAGAAGCTTGATGGGTGAAGACGGGCTACGCGCGGCATGGGCTGATGCTTCGTGTTAGTTATCATTTAGTTAGCAAATAAATAGGTCAGTTAGGATTCTGTGTTATCCACAGATAGCGTGATTATCTGGCTATAAATATATAAGCCTGGAGTCATTGTAAAGGAGTTCACACAACCAATCAATCAACCCTTTAGTGCATCACCAACTTTAGGTACGTAGCATTAGAGCGATTCCCCACCGAGGTAAGGCTACATCGGTTACGTTCGATCTCTGACCTCGACGAGGATAGCCTATTTGGTAAACTGATTAATGTGTTCATGGCTTTCTCGGTTAAGTCTGATACTATGATCAGATTGAGTAAGTTTACTAGTTATCGGTTCAATGCATCGATTTACTTTCTTATACTGTGCTTTATTGCTCAGATCTATGCGTTTGCCAATCACGATGGTTCAATGGATTGTATTAGATTAGATCAGATGCCGATCGTCAACACAGTGCTGTCTCGGTTGGGTCCAATCCATGGTGTTGACGGAAACGCATGCGGGTTAGTTTGGTTCGATCTATTGACTAGACGTTCATCAGAGTTTTAGCCGATGATTTATCTATTATTCTGTTGATCAGTTTAATTTTCTTTCTAATCCTCTCGGTAACATGTCTTTACGCTACATCAGTTTAGTTCAAACTGTAGAGATTAGTATCTTAGAGTATTAGCACTAGAGCAGATCAGTAGGATTTATAGTACTTTATATGCTTTCCACGATGCATCGTAGTCTTCACGTGCACTATCGAAACTGATGCCGATAGGCCATCGCCGATAACGTTAGGACATCTCACGTTTGTCATCCTATCAATTGCAGGGTCAAATTGACTAGCACACCTACTGACATCTCCGGATTATTTAGAACCTGCACTGAAGCTAAGTAGACTGTCCCATGCCTTCAAGTGTGAAGACGTAGGGATACCTGTGATTTTTGCATCAACACGCTTTCTTGGCACGCCTGTTAGGACCACCTCATAAATTCCAAGACTATTCCTCTTCATCAGCACCACGGCTGGGAAAGAGGCCGATCATGTCAATAACGTTGTCATCCCAGTCACCATAGAGGTTCTGACCGATGAACAGAGGGAAGAGGTACAGCAGACTGTTGCAGATTTCTAAAAACTGTGCTTAGAGTCCTTTAGTATGACTCGGCATGGGCTGATTTAGAAGACCCAACTGTCGATTCCATCTCTACAGGGAGAATCGAGTAGTCATAGCCTGCAGAACAAGAGATCATTCCAAGACAGTTAATGAGGCAGTAAATCATGCACTCATTAATCAATCCGGTGTATTGGTGAATACTTTGCACGGATTGATTAGAAAGATGGTGGATGGATCCATCGCTCAGGAACTGCCCCAAGGACCGATTTATCTTCTGCAGAGGTCATCGGTGCCAATCGTTCTGAGTTCTTCTCCACTGATGACAACTCTGCTGCCACCGGTCACTTATAGGCTAGAGTGCAACACAATGCCAAGCTTAATACCATCAGCCTCGATACTGATCAGTGCGTAGCCGCAAGTATACCAACCTCTAGTGAGTGCACCTCCGCCAGGATACCATCACACGGCCTATTATGGGCCTCAACGCCAACAGATGGGTTTTGAAATTACTTTGCCCCAGAACAATTACCAGCATCAAGAGAGGGCATCGACACCGATACAGCATTATTCGGCGCCGAAAGAATATGATTTCGCCTTCAAGATCACAGAGATTATGAGAAATCAGTTCAGGCTCAAGCCAATGGAGCAGAGTCACATGTATCAGTAGACATATCCAGATTGGTTCGATAGAGTGCCGCTACCAAACAGGTATAGAGTCTCGGATTTTTTGAAATTTTCTAGTCAGGATAGTACTTCGACAGTTGAGCATATCAGCCATTTCCTCGCACAATGCGGAGAGGTATCAGCCAAAGAAGTGCTCAGAGTTAGATTCTTTGTATTGTCCCTGTTGGGATCGACACTCTCTTGGTTTTCCTCATTACCACCGAATTCGATCAAGGGATGGGCGGATCATGGACAACCGGTCTCTGCAGACGAGGAGGGGCCACCACGACTCTCTTATGCGGCAAAGAAGTACTCCCCGATGCTTTGGGCGCACCGCGCTTCTTTGCCCCTTTACGAGCATGCAAGACAGTGATCGACGGAGGAGCGTTCAAAAGAGTCGTCGGGGTCCGCACGTCACATCCCAAATTGGGATTGTCCGACGGCAAGGCATAGCGGATCGGCTTCCCGCTTTGGCTTCGCATCAGCATGGTAGGGTGGGTTTCCTGCAAGAAATAAATGCGCAGTGCCTGAGTACTTATAGTGCAAATAAAGCAAAAAGACTCAGCGGAAGATAGAGCCAATACCTCATCATCAGCCCTCGAGAAATCAGGGTCAAAACGGGAACGGATGAAAGACAGAAGGAGGTTGAAAAGGTAAAGTTGCCATTCACTCCAAAACCTTTCGAACGAAATGGAGACATCGGTGCAAAGGGAAAAATCCTCCAACTCGCAAAAAGCAGGACCAGAAAGAAAGGTCTTAATGTATCGATGCTCTATCGACCCAATACTGCACCGAGCTCTGATCTTGTCGATGAAGAAGAGATCCATCGGCAACTGACCAAGACCAAACTAACGAGAGTACACCGTCGAATGGTAAAATTCATAGGAAGGTTCAGAAGACCCCTGAGGAAGGCTGATGGGAAGAAGCCTAGGCTGCCAGCAAAGAAGTTGGTTGTAGAAGTTTTGTTGAGCCCAATCTCCGATGGCCGAAGATGACTCGGGTCTTTGAAATCATCAGTGCGAAAGTATACAAACCACACTTGGACAGATTTCGCAATACCAAGATAGAACAGCCTAAAGAACTCTTTGACTCCATCGACTGATAAGGGGGGGCCTTCTAACATAATTATTGCCTCCCTGAAAGAAGTGCATCGGTGAGTGCGAGGCTGCTCACCTTCACGATAGTCCCCAAGAAAGCGGAGGCTGAGCAGATGCAGATGGGTGATGGCCTCACAGGTGTATGCGTTCAGCCACATCTGCACAAACCGCCTGGGTCCTCGGATTCAATCGATAGATCTCCCACACAAAAGCCCCTCTACAATCTGATGTAGCATACGGAAGGTGGATCCCAGAAGAATACGGCTGATCAGTAGCTTGTTATGATTGGCCAGGCGCTCGGCTAGATACTGGTAATCCTCAGAAGGGCCACAGGGGGAGTCACAAAAGAAGAATTGTGCCAACCACGTGTTAAGAAAAGCAGCATGCTCCCGTAGGCCAACAGTGCCAGACTTCTTGTTGTGGTGCTCAACATATCTTTTCCAATTGCCAAATCCACTAGCTTGAAGGCGATTTAAAGTCTTGATCCAAAAATCAACATCATAATTGGACTCGACGATTTCAAGGCCGGTCAAGATCGCCACGTCAAGAAGTGTAGGCCCCATTATTCCATGACCAAAGACGAAGGCATTTAGGGCATCGGACCAGAAAAAAACAAGCTGATACCAGCAAAGGGTAGTCTACTTGCGGATCGGCTTGTGACAACCCAATGCAGTGACCAATCTTTATCTCATTCCAATACACGCGATGGATGGCCAATACCCATAAGTACCAATCCCTTCATCTGAGTACCATGCTGGGCCAAGCATTGAAGCTATTCTCCCAATCGGCCAAATCCCGCGAAGCCACACGAAATGGGATACGATCGGTTTCGTAGTTTATCAATTCGGCCAGATTAGCTTCGCCATAGGGCCCTAACCAGAACGTGGAGGAACTTGCGTCCGGTGGGATCAACAATTGGTTCCTAGCACTCTACAGAAGCAAGAAAAAGAAATGATCTATAGTACCTAAACAGATTATGAAGAAGCAAGAAATAGGTACCTCAGGGATGCCGTCGTTCAAAGTAGCAGTAGGGGTGCGTGACGAGGAAGCCATTGATGATGGCGGCGAGCGGCGTTGGATGTCTAGGCAAATCCAGGAAAACGAACAGCAACAGAAGTAAACCGGCAAAGACCGACCGGGAGATCAAAGGGTTCTGCTAGAGGAGAGAAAGTTTGGAAGCTTGTAGCAGAAGGAAAAGGTTTCAGGCTTTATAACAACAGAGTTGTGCCGGTTAAGTTCCCAATGCAAAGGCGAAGCGACGCAATGGTTGCGAGGTTCTAGGAGGAATTCGAAACATGCCCTCGCACGTCCCGAACTCAGGGGGCATAAGGCACACCGTTACAGATGCACCCCAACTGACACGGGCTTATTTATGTGAGTCGGTCAAAATTCGCCAATAACACTGACTCGGGGGGCATCGCGCCTGTTCAAAGCCGATGAACCTGGAAGCCGATGGACCCGAAGATTTCCAGCCGGACGACCAAAGGCTTAAATTCAAAATTTTTGAAATTTTTCGAATTTTATAGCGTAAGAGGAGAGGCAGTTAGCTAGTAGTGCCGATAGGCTGATCAAGTGACTCGTTCGGCCAAACGGCTTAAATTCTTATGCAAGTTTCAAAGACTCATCAGCAGAAAGAAAAAGAATGAAGGCCGATGAAGCGAATTCATAAGAGACAAGGCTTCCAAAAGATATTATATTATTCACAAGAAAAGATATTACAAAAGGCCAATTGCAGGATTTAAAGCAGATATAAGGTACTTAGGAAGCGTTCTAAGTTAAGAGCTGCATTGGCTTGTGTCCTCTCGAAGCGCACAATCGTATCGGTAGCATCCTCATCGCTTCCATCGATCGTCTGGAGGGCCTGCTGCTTCCGGGAGCGTTGCTCATTCAGGTTGATCAAATCGGCCTTCTTGAACTGAATCTTGATTGGCATATCGTCTAGAAATTTTTGCTGAGTCACCATACAAGTCCGGAGCTAGTTCATTCTGTCGGTCCAGAGTTTTATTTGCTGAAGGATGCGGTCTTCCTCTACTTTGAGCCGATTCAGGTATGCCTGGTCTTGATCGGGCAGCTTAAGAAGGAATTGGAGATGACTCTCGGCCGCACGCACCTTGGCATCGGCTGAGTCAAAACTCTGCTGATGGACCCTTTGCATTGCACGATCGGCAAGGCCAGAGTACGCGGTGAGATAGGCCGATTGATGGTCGCAGAAGAAGGCCCGCAAAAGGTTATCGGCTAGATCCTTGGGAAGCCGATCGACCACAGACTGAAGATGGGCTCACACTGCCTCAATGTCTTGCAAAAAGTGGCCGATCGAGCAATGGAGGTGGTCGAGTAGAGCCGATAGGTCACTTAGTATAGGGTCTCGGGAAAAGAAGGCTCTATCCGATGATTGGGATTCCTAGAGAAATTAGGAGATGAGCCAATGGATTCACAGAAAATTGTAAATAGTGAAGATGGAGATTACCTGAGGAAATCGGCATGCGGACGAGGAGCTTATGGCCAACAGAGAGTCGTCAAAGCTATTATCCCCACCAGAATAGAAGTTAAGCAGCAGCTCGTCTCAAGGCCAATTCGGGTCGTGATCGCCATCGACGTTGGCCGGATGAGTTGGGGCGTTTGAGTCCCCATAATGCGAAGGGTTCAGCGAGTTAAGGTTTGGTTCAGTGGGAACCTGGAATTCAAAAACAAGAATGAAATGCGCAAGAATTCAAAAAGACGAAGCAAAGATTGAGCAAACAAAAACCAGCAAGCCGCAAGAGACATACTGGATTATGATCGTCGGATGCATTTTGATGAGGACTCATCTTCAATTTCTTGTTTGGCTATGAGCTTGGGTCATTAGAGGCCATGGCAGAGAAGGAGAATGGAGTAGCTGGTGTATGATGAAGATGGCTAAGCTTGAAAAAGGCTTATCGGGCAAGCTTTTATATCCGCTCGGTGATCTAGCAATTTAGTTCTTGTGGAAAGATTTCGAAACACGACGTTTCGCATTCCAAGCTCAGGGGGCATGTGTTGACACTAGAATTTAGACCGGTGCACCATCGGCACGACAGATCAAGCTGCTGGGCCGATGGGCCACCGATAGAAGCTTGATGGGCGAAGATGGGCTGCATGCGGCGTGTGCTGATGCTTCGTGTTAGTTATCATTTAGTTAGCAAATAAATAGGTCAGTTAGGATTCTATGTTATCCACAAATAGCATGTTTACTTGGCTATAAATAGATAAGCCCGAGGTCATTGTAAAGGAGTTTACATAACCAATTAATCAACCCTTCAGTGCATCGTCAACTTTAGGTACGTAGCATTAGGGCGATTCCTCGCCGAGGTCAGGCTGCATCGGTTAAGTCCGATCTCTGACCTTAACAGGGATAGCCTATTTGGTAAACTGATTAATGTGTTCATGGCTTTCTTGGTTATGTCCGATACTATGATCAAATTGAGTAGGTTTGCTAGTTATCGGTTCAATGCATCGATTCACTTTCTTATACTATGCTTTATTGCTCGGATCTATGCATTTGTCAATCACGACGGTTCAATGGATTGTATTAGATTAGATTGTATGCCGATCATCAACACGGTGCTGTCTCAGTTAGGTCCGATCCACGGTGTTGACGGAGACGCATGTGGGTTAGTTTGGTTCGATCTATTGACCTGACATTAATCAAAGTTTTAGCCGATGGTTTATCTATTATTCTGTCGATCGGTTTAATTTTCTTTCTAATCCTCTCGGTAACATGTATTTACGCTGCATCGGTTTAGTTCAAACTGTAGAGATTGATATCTTGGAGTATTAGCACTAGAGCTGATCGGTAGGATTTATAGTACTTTATATGCTTTCCATGATGCATCGTAGTCTTCATGTGCGCTATCAAAGCCGATGCCGATAGGCCATCGTCGATAGCATTAGGACATCTCATGTTTGTCTCCTTATCAATTGCAGTGTCAAATTGACTGGCACGCCTACTGACACCTCCGGGTTATTTAGGACATGCACTGGAGTTTTGTAAACTCTCATATGCCTTTGAGTGTGAAGACGTAGGGATACGTGCGATTTTTACGTCAACAATACCCTACTAAGTGCACCATACTTTGGTAGTCCACACAACACGACACAGCTAGTTATAGTAATCAGTATCTCCTTAAAATAGTGAACAGACTGGTAGTTTGTTAAAATAGTTATCAAACAAGTCCTTGAAATCATTCCAAAAGCAAATACTATTAATAGAAAACTAGAGGTCACACATGAATCTTTAAAACCAAATACATATCCTCCCATTAAATTAATGTATATATCTAGACAAAGCCATAAATCAGGTGAAATGTTGACACATATTCAACCAGTATTGCTAGAACCAAACTTAGAAAACTAAAATAACTGTCAGAGCCAATTATACAACATCCACAAAACCACATATCCTAACTCTCAGCTGTAAAATCAAGTGAACTAAATCAATGCATCAATCTGGGGGGCTACTATTCAAAGTTGTATCTATGAAGTAGGCCATTACATAAAACATGATACATGATTGATCAATATAAGCACAAAGAAATATGATAAGTCTATGGCAACAAAAATACCAGAAACAGGATGGAAAAACAGTGCAACAAGAATTACCAAGAACAAGATGAAAAACAACCATTATCAAACGAACAGTACACCCATTATCAAATAAGAATTACTGGTCATGGGCACATCTTTCTAAATGATCCACAAATTTTTTTCTATATTTCATCTGAAGGTTCCTCCTGTAACACATGCAATGTTCAATTTGTGGAGGAAATCACTGAATATTGCCTACATAATGATGATTTACAAATCTTCTTTGCTCAAAGTGATAAATATGCTTGCATCTCTAGTTGCAACCTAAAGGTAAGCTTTTTAGTATGAAAGTGACTAACGGAGGCTACTGCATCTATATATTGTATGCTACACATAAAACTGTATGTACCTTCTTTTCTGAGAAATAATGATGTGCAAAGCCTTAATATGTTGCGGTTTGAAATAAGAGAAGAACTTAACCCAGTGGCTTGCTCTTTCTTTGGAAGAAAGTGATGATGGGAAGAGTTCTTCGATCAGCAAGTATAGGCTCCATGTTCTGAGGCCTGCCATCAAAAAGAGGCCAAATCAGGAGAGTTGGCTCATTGGCATGACCCTACATTCAAACTTAGAAAGAACAGACCTGAAGTTTTCCCTATCTTTATCAAAAGAGAGAATTAAAAGTTTAGCCAGGATTTGTTCGTAGTGAGTGTTAAATGTGATAATTCCTTCTGAGCATTTCTTACAGTAATCTCAGTATAGGTCCAGCAACTTAAGCATTACATTCTTTCTGATAGATACCTGCAAAGATAGTATAAGTGAGGCGCCATATGGAAAATTGGAACATGCAGTAATATCATCTCAGAAGGAAACGAGCTTAGATTTTATTTTGGCTAAATCACATACATTGTAAAAATATTTATAACTAAAACGGTGTACTGATAGATGATCAGAAAAGACAGGGAAGAAACAAAAGCATAAATTTCTCCCACCGTGAAATATGTATAGATTATGGACATAATTTGAATAACTAACCAATTCAGCATCATCAATAAAAGAATCATCAGTGTCGTATATTGATCATCATCCGGTACATCATCAAGATCTTCTTCATCGCTGCTGCTATGTTTACCCTGGCAATTTTAATATATAATCAGAATCCAAAACTTGATGAACAGTGAATATGGAGTCAAATAATGCCATGCTTTACCATGTAAAGGCACTCAATTTTCTCAATAACTGCACTGAAGCGATTTGGTTGTGCTAGATCCTTTTGGTCATTTTCTGGAGAATGCACCTGATTCAAAATTTCAAATTATATGATAAATTCACTGCCAAAAACAGCACTACTTCAGTGTCCAGCATAAGCATATTAATTGCTCTTTACACTCAAGAATAAGGTTTGGCTAAAAACACATAATATGGAATGGTAAAGTTTTGTGGCATAAAAAACTACAGTAAATTGCATTGTCAAGGGAAAATGTCACTAAGTATGGTATAATTTGCTTCTAGAGCAGCGTACTGAAAGAGGTTTTGGCACAATAAGAGCTTGGCACTAATTTCAAGCAGAGGGTCAATCCCAAGTTCCCAACGAAGCAAGAACAGACATTAAACTAATACCATTTCAAAATCTGAAATGAGAACGTGAGTGACCGACCAAGCAAAAATAAAGCCACCCACTACTCATAAGACATTGAAAATTGCTTTTCTGCATTTACCTTAACTTAACAAAGTTATTTCATGTAAGAAGCACAAAGGTGCCACTTTTCTCCTTTCGGATCTAATATTTAGGCTTCGAATCTTTCTATTAACATCAGCTCGCAAAGAGCACCTTAGCAGCACACATATTACAACAGGTGACCAACAGACAGAAGCCATAGTAATGGTAATGCTTACCACACCAGGTGAACCCGGGAGGGCATCAAAAGTTGGCTCGGACGCCACCAACGCCGGTGCTGCAGGTGGCGGCGAGGTGGCCGTCTGGCCATCCTCCTTCAGCAGCTTCTTCCACGATACGATGGTGGTCTCCCCAGGCCGGAGCTCCACAAAGAAGACCTGTCTCCGGCACCCCACCGCAGCTTCCTGAGCCACCGCCGCCGCTGCTGAGCGAGAGGGAGCGGGGCCACGGCTGTGGTAGGTGTGGCCGGCGCAACCCTAGCTACCATTGCCGCAACGGAGGAGGCGAGGGCAGATGAAGGGGCAGCCACGGGGCCTTCCTTGGCGAAGCAGGAGGGCAACAGGGAGGGGTCATGGACTCACGGCATCAGATCGACAGAGCGGGAGCTAGGGTTTTTGCAAGCTGAGCAGGGGAGTAGAGAGGATGGAAACCAAACCACTCTCAGATTTTTGTCCGGGAGGAGAGGAGACGCGGCGAGGTGTGCCGCGTGCAGGGGTGGGAAATGCGGAGCGGCGGGGCGGGGCGGGGCTGGGCGGGTTCGCCGCCGTAGATCTCTCGCCGCCGTTGGCTCGGCGTCTCGCCGGCGTTTACCTTTCCCGTTTCGGAGCCCGGAGGGGCCAACGCCGCCCTTGATGCCCGCACGCGTGGGCTGCGGGAATGTGGTTGGTTGACTAGCGCTCTCTTGGGCCCTGTTGTTTTTTCTGATTTCGACCTTGGGCCGTTTTTCTGTTCTCATGTCGATCTTCGGCCGTATTGCTGATTTCAGGCCATCTGCCAGTTTGCTTTCTTGAATTTTATCCGGCCCATCGATGGACTACTATTGGGCCAAGGCCCAAGGGAGATTACATATTTCCGCGCAAATTTTTCAGGAAAAGATAGGGAATGTGCAACGTCAATTAGCACTGGGAGGCTCACTCCACTATTTTTAACTTTACTCTAAATCACCTTATTCTATAAACTCTTTTTAAAAAACAATTAATCTACATCAGTGATCCTATAATCTCAATTCTTACATTTTAAAAATATGCTATATATACAAAATAAGATTGCAAACTACCAATCACCAGTTTTCTATCGACGCCTAGACGACTACACCTCCTAGGAGCTATCCGTCGACACTCACTTGCTCATGCTACCCAACCATCTAAGAGGTCAATC
>KE373090.1:793434-810762 GCA_000418225.1 Zizania latifolia
TGTAAATCTTGAAGCCATCTCAGGTGGTTGAGGGTCAAGCACTAAAAAATGAAGAGATGCCGATTGCTGAGACTTTCCCTATGAGCTTCTCGATGAGATAGTAGATGAGCACCACAGGGCACAGTATGCCACTACCTTAGGAGAAGATGGATAGCCACCAACAGACCTTTCCTCGCTACGTTTTCACCCACCACCACATCTCTAGATGATTCACTCTCGCTGGATCAGCAAGTTAGTATTCCCAATACATGTTTGTATTCACCTCTACATGTTTGTACTCACTCTCATTTTTTGCATGTTGCGTGCAACAAGCTAAGACTACTCCCATTCACGAGGATGGTCGAGGGAGCTCATGAGGGAGAGGACCCCTCACGTAGGTTCCCTTTCGATAGATCCGTCTGATGGAAATATGCCAAAGAGAATTCTGGGGGAACCGAAAGTTCTGGCCTAGGGCCAAAAGTTTCGGGTTCTGGAGCATCTGAAAGTGAGCCGGAAGTTTTGGTTAGACCAGAAGTTTCGAGCCTGCCTGGACGAACCGGAAGTTCCGGTTAGACCGAAAGTTTCGGGTCGAAATAAATTCGATACAGAAGATTGTTTTTGGAAGTTCCGATTAGGACCGGAAGTTCCGGTCCAGGCGAATAGATTAGATCTATTGGGGTTTAATACAGATTAAAGGCCCGTGACATGGCACTATATAAAGAGAGGAGGGGCTAGCACAAAAAGGTTGTTGTTGCTGTTGCTCCTGGTTGAGAATCCTAGCCGCCACCTCTCTCCTAGCTACAACGGTTGTAGTGATCTCTCCCCTGATCTCGCGAGTGGTGCTAGCACGCCGACGCGAGGTGATCCTATCCTTGGACATGTGGATACTGTGGAGGTACTACTCTAATAGTGGTGTTCATCTTCTTACTGTGGAGATCGCCGGATCGTAGGATCACGTCGTCTTCATCACCGGATCATCGACGAACGAATGGAGCTGGGAGAAGCAGCTCGAGGACGCGCTTCATCGACTCTACTTCCGCTGCTCGAGCGCGTCTCGAGGCTTGAGTAACGATCCGTGATCCCATTACACGCATGGTTCCTGGGCTAACGGGATAAATTTTTAAAATTAAACACTAGTGTAGCCTCTCCATAACCCAACACCATCCTCACGACATAGGTTGATAGGTGGAGGCCTGAAACCCACACCTTCCATCTGCCTATTGGGGAGGAGACCATCTTGCTAAAGGGCATTGCATACCTCCTTGGAGTATGCAGGCATACAAGGAAGGAAGTGTCTAGCCACACACCCTAGCACATTCGGATGGCGTCATGGGTAACACAGTGGGAGGCCTTAGAGGATGTCTATGAGGGGGATAAGAGCATCTCCAAGAATGCCCCTATTTAGCTCTCTAAATTTAAATTTAGGTAATTTGGACAAAATTAACCTTCAACAGTAACCCTAAATGGTTCCCTTTCCTAATCCATTCCCTAAATCAGCTTTAATCACTCTCAAAAATAGGATTAGTTTGCCACTACCTATTTTCCTTGGCGCACTGTTCTTTTCTGATTTCATGCCTTCTTTTCTCTCGCACCAACGATATTCTTCTGTATGAGCGAGCATGGTTGGGGCGATGGCGCAGATAGCTCTAGGGCGAAGCTCTTCTGGCCTCGTCTTTCATGATTCTGTCTCCTCGTCGCCGCCTGCGCTGAGCAGCGCCAATCTCTATTCGTGAGCGGTGACGCCGACGCACTACTGCTTCCACAGCATCCTCACCAGAGAGAACTGTTTGGACAGCCTCTCCCTTGTTTCTCGATACCCACACCTTTTCTCTTCTAGATCTGGAAAATTTTCTCTTAGCCTTAGTACTGATAGCAATTTGTTTTTAGAAAAAATAGTGGTTTAGATGTATCCCCATGCCCCATGCTAGCTCCGCCCCTGTGTTGGGAGCAGAACAACACTGTAGCCAGTGGCAAATCCAAGTGGTAGGCTTCATTAGGCTTTAGTCTACCCTCTGATTTGTGCAAAAAAAATCAAGTATGTATAATCTCTTCATGGCAGGTGATAGAAGGAAGATGAACAAGTGCTAGCTACCGGAGGAAGAAGAACAGGAGCGCGTAGAGAGAGAATGAGTGGAGTACTTGCAGGTTGCAGTGGCCCATTGGCCCATTCTATTACTTGGAGTATGATGATTGGTGGGCTTGTACAGAATGGAAGACTAAGTTCTGCTCTTAAGCTATTTTCTCAACGTGATTATGGGCTTATGGCCCGTGCGGAGAGGGGAGAGAAGAAAATGGGTTGAAGAAAATTGCGTGTTGTAATGGCTTTGAATTCAACAGTGATCTCTCTATGCTAATAATGATGATATATATGTATGCAAAGTGTGAAATTTTAGATTTATCGGTTAATCTTCTACATAGGGTTGCAGAAGTTAGAGATGATGTAGTTGCATCGAATACTATGGTCAAAGGCTGTGGAGAGCTTGGGTTATATATATAGAGGTGGTTGCTCACTTCATTGTTTGTTAACTACCAAGGCCTAAGAAAATTCACATCTTATGAATCAAGTACTTATTTTTTATGACTTTTCTATTTGATCATGTATGTATTATATTTAATTCATGTATAGGAATTATATATCTTTACCAACTTAGATTTACACTTTAGCCTAGCCCACCCTTAATTATTATCCTAGATTCGGCACTGACTGTAGCTTCATGCTGTAAATCAGAGAAGAAATTGTCGTTTTAGGCTGTGCTCATAAAAAACATACTGGAAATGAAGCAGTGTTGTGTAAATCTTGTTATGCTGCTCATCTCAACTAGAAAAGAAGTTTCACAACGCTAACAGAAATTCCACAATTTTTTGTAACATCTGAAATAAACTATAATTACAACTTACAACGTGTCGTGCCTTGGGCTTTATCTTCATTGGAAGATTTATTTCATATTAAGTAGTCTGATTAGCAAGAGGATGGGGAGATGTTGGTTACTTGTTTCATTTATTTTGTTTATCATTTTTGCACCAAACTGATTATTTATTTTATTGTGAAATTTAGAGAGAAATATACTATCCTTTTTGTTCAACCCAGCTTCTATTTGTGAATCTGCCTAGTTGTCTCACTGAAAAATCAAACCTAGTTCCTATGTGATCAAAACATTTAAATAGTTATTTCTAAAATAGATTTTTGGATCTGAGTTCTAATCAATCGAATTTCATCAGACTATGTAATTTCAGAGAAAATATTTAGCTGGTATTTGTGTCCTAATCAACATTGTGAAACGGTTTTTTGGATTTGATTTGTATTTCCTCTAGGGAAATACAAATACTTTCTGTTGTAGGTAGTCCCTATCTGAAATGTGTAAATTAGTTTTAGTTCAATTTGATGTCTCCTTTATTACTAAACTTTATTACTAAAATTAGAGCTAATTGAACAGACCATGTTATATTTTTACCTGCACTTGGTTGTTTTGAAAAATGATCTTTACAGCAAAAATGTAAATTAACCAGTAAACCATTTTGTGGAACATTACCAGCTGATGGCTGGATTTAACTCTATTGGCAAGAAGATGGTTGCATACTGGACAAGATTGAATTGAACATATAGCTCCCAAAGCTTCTATTTGCACTATCGTTTTAGGTTTCTCCTCTAACACATTTAATACTTTGTGAATATGCTTGATGATGTTGCGTTGTATCAACCTATAGCTATTCAATGGTATCTTACAAGCAATGCCTAGACAATGAACACAGGTACTTCATTTTATGTGTGCTTAGGATAAACTTGGTAGAATAAAGCACATATAGGAATTTATATTTTGAAGACATGTTTTACAGCTGTTTAGTGCCTGTGCTTTTACTGATTGTGGCTTGTAATGTTGCTTATTATGTTCAATGTGGTTCATAATATGTATGGATTAAAAAATTGATGGATGAACAGGACATATGGAAGAAGATGGATATTTTACTAATTTGATGAATGACGGGACAAATCCACTATATTGAGAGGGCCTGGGAAGCAATCTGGAAAGAAGCACTGCGGAAGTTAGTAATAATGTAAGATCTAGTCAAAAAAGAACACAGAATTTCAGCACAAAGGAAGATGAATTGTTAGTGTCGGCATGGCTCAATGTGAGTTTGGATGCCGTTCAAGGAAATAATCAAAATAAACAGACTTATTAGAAACAAATTTATGAGTACTTTCACATGAACATGTATGGATTAATTCTTGGATGGGTTTACTGAAGAGAAATGATCATAACCATGTTGAACCCTTTACTTGAATAAGTCTTGTGTACTACAAATCTTTTCAAATCTCCAGATGGTACTGTGCGCATTGGCTAAGTAAAAATGGGCTATTTAGTTCTGTTTGGTTGCTGTGACCAAACTGCCAACCTTTTTTCTCCCAACATACATCAAATTTATATTTTTCTCGGTGTAGTTGATAAGGACATCACTGCTAAGGATACAACCACACTGGATTACCAATGACCAATGACTCGTGCTCGAGTTCATCAATTAAACTGTCAGGTGAATTCGTTCTTTGTTACTCAAACAAGTCTTTCTATGAATGAAATACTACTAAGTTCGGGTTATGATTGTATTATACTTAGGAACATCGAAGAAGGGACAATGGATCGGATAGCCGAGTGGACAAGAGGTGATCGTGATCAAGACTGCCGACCAGGCACTCGGGAGATGGCATGTTCAGGCCGCCGACTGTGACGATCGGGAAATCGTTGAGTCCGACTACCAGATCAGTCAGGAGTCGGACTACCAAACCAGTCGAAAGTCAAGACCAGTCGGGAGTTGGGCTTCAGATCAATTCGAGTTAGAGTCCTAATAGGTTATTCGAGTCAGTCTTAGGTTTAGGGTTTATTTTCGAGTCCTACTAGGATACGGCCCATATTATAGATGGTATCTCACATTTTGTAACCCTATAAATAGTTAGCCACCATCATTGTTAAGACTTGGGTTTTGCTTAGATTATTCTGCCATTACAGTTTCACCATAGATCGATTTATAGAACCCCAAACTTCGAGTTCTTCAGATTAATATCAGCAATCCAGATTGCGTTTACCTTGTTCTTGCAAAGTTCTTTGATTGTTTGCAGGATCAAAACCTTTGTGGTGAGGTCGACTGCGTGAAAGCGTGGTTGATAATGACTAGATGTGCGGGTGTAGCGATTGCAAGGTTACGATCGCTGATCGGAAGCCATAAAACGTGAATGTCCACTCGTCACCTGAATTGAACCTATCGAAAGATCGGGCCACAAATCGCATCAAGTGCACATCAGTAATGGAGGTGAACCTCGAGATACATCAAGAGATAAACCTATAGATATAGACAAATCGGAAGGGACAATTTATAAAGTTAAATGTGCAACATAAAAATGCAACATGACTCGATGAAATAAACTTTCTGCTAAATATTTTACTTAAGAACAATTTAGTATTGATCTCCGTGACGCTGCTAAAGGTGTTCCACTAGATCATTTTGAAGCTGCGAGTGAATTTCCTTATCCCGAATGTTTAGGTGGTTCTGAATGAAGTCTTCTAGTTCAGACATTGTTTTGTGAGAAAGCGTGATTGTTTCTCCAACCCAATCAAAATTGATGTCATTTTCCTCTTCCTGCTCATCTTCGATGATCATGTTATACATAATTACACAAGCTTTTATGATATTTCTCAATGTAATTTCATCCCAAAAATGAGCTGGTCCACGAACAACTGCAAACCGAGCTTGTAGAACTCCAAATGCTCGTTCTACATCCTTCCTAACCTCTTCTTGAGCTTTCGCAAAAAAAATTTCTTGTTGCCCTATGACATCGGTATAGTCTTCACAAATATTACCCATGAAGGATAGATACCATCTGCAAAGTTGTAAGATCAAAATATACTAACCATAATAACCAGAGGAGGTTGAATAGTTGCGAGTATCTCAAAAACAAATTCAGAAAGCTAATTCCTGACCAATCAGCAAAATCCCTAACCAGACTGAAATTTCCGAGGACTCAAGAAATTTTTCAAGGAGTTCTCGAATATCCTGAGGGCTTTCTCGAGGACTCAGTAAATTTCCCGAGAGCAGAAAACAGCTTGACCAAGGTATGGTAAAACATGCGTAATTTTAAAACCGTAACTCGGATTGATCTAAAATTTTAACACAATAAACTAGACTTCAATATGAAACTTTCTTGTAAGATTTCACTCAAATCTGAGTTCTCAATCAAAAGTTATGATCCCTGAGAGTTACAGTAGCGTAAAAACAGAGCAGATCCGTACTAAAAAATTGAAACCTTAATTACTCATAAAATACGAGGAATTAACCAATAAAACTTTGCAGATCTCTTTCTTAATATTATAGCAAGGTTTTGGATGAATCAAATTAAATTAAATCACAAGTAAAAGCGAAATCACAGAATAAGCCAAAACGATGCAAACCGATGAACATTAAGAAGAAAGAACGTGATACCACACTCCTTGGTGCTTGAAGATAAATCTTTATTGCATAAGAGTGTTTACAAGGTACAATCTAAAGCACCCCTCACCAAATCACGAACAAAGCCCTAGACGGAGAGCAAAAAGCTAAACCCTAAATTTTCTCATCTTCCTCGTACATCTTCGATGCCCTGTTTGCTCTCCCTTCTAGTCTATTTATAATCCCATCATGGCTGCCATCATGAGCCACGAAATTAATAACTTTTGGAATTATAATCCAACTAGGAATCTATATCTCTTACAAATCTAACAAATCCTAACTCCTTCCGAATTTGTCTCCTTTCCATATCTGCACACATCCCGTGTATATCATATGAAAACCTCACATCCTTTCCATATTCACACATATCCCATCCACGCCATATAGAAACATCATCTTCACATGCCGCATCCTGTAGCCCAAGCATCCCGCATGACATCCTTGACCGTTTTGAACCTTAGCTCTTCCCTGAGCATAGTTCTGATCCCGTCAACGACCATGACTTGCCCTCAAGCAATGCCTGCACATGAACAACCAAAGAAACCCTTTTCCCGAGCACATGTTCTTTCCAATTTGACTCAATCAGTCCAATCAATTCTTTTCAACTTAACTTAAACATTCTAATTAATCATAAATAGAAACCCTTTCCTCGAGCATAAGTTATTTCCAACTTGTCTCAAACAATCCAAAACATGATGTATTTATTGAGTAACCAATTTAAGCACATGATCTAATCTCGAACATAAAAAATCTGAGTGATCCAAAATCTCGAGTGCTAAAACTCTCGAGTGCTGAATTTTCTCGAGAGCTGAATTCTCTCACGGACTGAATTTCCTTGAGGCTAAGTGCTGAGAGCCTGACAAGAGTGCTCGACAACTCGACCAAAGTGCTCGACCACTCAAACCAATTAAAACCAATTCATTCAACACATATCAACATCAAAACCAATTTGTTTATCATAAATCAATGATCATACACATGATCTCACAAAAGTAGTATCCCATTATGTAGCTATACCCATTAACAATATAATTAACTTGAGGTGCTTCACCTTCAGCTAGCTTGGCAAATAGTGGAGATTGTTGAAGGACATTTATATCATTACAAGAACCTGGTAAACCAAAAAAGACATGCTAAATCCATAGATCTTGAGAAGCAACAACTTCTAGAATAATTATAGGTTTGTGCACATGTCCAATGTACATACCTTGCTATGCAACAAGATAGTTCTTCCACTTCCAATACATATAATCTATTGACCCTAACATACGTAGAAACTCTCTTTCCTCTCAAATTACAAGTAGTCTAGCAGTATTGTTCTCATTTGGTGACCTCAGGTACTCTTTGTCACAGCCTAAAATTTTCAAAGTATAAAAGTATTAAAAGCTGTGAATAAAATAAAAGGAAAAAGAATTTTCAGTAAAGAAAAGAAAATATAATTTTTCTTAAAGGAAAAAGAAAGTATTTTGAGTATTAAAATTTGAGGGAGAAATTTTTGCAAAAATATATTGCTGAAATTTTTTGCAAAAGTCTATAAAAATGTAAAGGATTTTTCAAGATTTTTTTTGAAATTTTTCTGAGTCAAAAATATATTTTTCTCAATTTTTGGAGGCCTTTTTCTAAAAAGAAAAGAATTAAAATTTAAAAAATAATTTTTTCTTCTCTTTTCCTCTGGGTGGGCCGCCTTCCGCTGGCCCATTTCCGCGTGCACCCCCATCGGCTCAGCTCTTGTGCCACCGCTAGCCCACCACCACCCGTAGGCCCAGCCGCGCGTGCCCACTCGTTGAGCCGCTGACATGCGGGCCCCGTATGTCAGGCCCGTCCCTAACCTCCCGCCACCTTCCCCGCGCCCTAGCGCCACCTGCCGCTGTGCCAATCAGCCTCCGTCATCGCCATGGGCGAAATCCGAGGCCGGATTCATGCTCCTCGTGCTTCACCGGCCTTTCCCCCCAAAAATCTGAGCCCGGCCCATGCCCACAACCTCCCCGCCGCGTCGCTCGGCAGTAACCGCCACCCGCCTTCACCGTGCCACCGTATCCATGCCCCTCCACCCACCGCCCGTATAAATGGAACCCCCGTGCCCCCGACTCTCGGTTTGACCCCCTATCCGATGGCCTAGCGCTGCCGCTCGCCCCCGCGTCGTGCGCCTCTGCTCCGCCACTCAACGTCGCCTCTAGCCACTGCTCGCTGGAGCTCTGTCGCTCGCTAGTCACCGCTGACCCCTCCGTCGTGATTGCCGTCGGCCACCTATTGCTGTCCGCCCCTCCACCATCGCCGTTGATCACCGGAGCCCCTTCCTCGCCGACAACCCGAGCGGCCTGCAGCCTCCTTCTCACCGCCGGCCGGCTCCCGTCACCACCGCTCGTCGTCGTCATTCCAAGTGAGTTCACCGTCGTGCCCTGATCTCATCGGTGTCCTCATCGCCGATCGTCGGGCCACCGTTCATCGGCGACCATCGGTCCACGAGCCGCCGCCCGCCGCCCCGGTGTGGCGCCCATGTGGGCTGCCACGTCAGCGCCACCATGACAGACGCGATGCGCACGCACGTTCACCCCTGCTGATGTAATAATTTCAGATTTTCTTTAGAAAAATAATTCAGTATTGTATCATAATTCGATCTATTTTCTGAAATTAACAGAACAATGTTTAAACTTCAAAAATTTATATCTAATTCATCTGAACTCCAAATTTAACCATTTAAATTGCAGATTTTTTCAAAAATTGAGCTTTACCCATTAAAAATATGTTCACATACAAAATGTATGTGTTACTATACTGTTTTAATTTATTATTGTTTACTTCTACTGCTGTTTAGTCTCCAAAGTGCCAGAAGAGCCAGTTTACATCGAGGAATCGCCCATTTTCATCCCTGTTCAGCAAGGCAAGTTGTTCAAGTCTCTATTTGATCATGTTAAACCCATGTATTCAAAGCTATTATTCTTTCAAAATTGCATTTTATTTTAAAATGTTACTGGGATTGGGATATAAACCCTGCTTGTATTGCCCCTATTGTATTTACCTATTCTTTATTTACCTAGGGATTATTTAACCTGACCAGTATAAATCTTTATTATGATTTATCTCGATGCTTAGGATTGCTTAGCCCTGCTTAGAAACTAGTATCACATTCATCATGCTGTTTAATACCACTTGCATGTTAATGTTGGCTTATGATTACTAGTTGATTAATGAACTGGTTATCAATTAAATGTTACTAAAATGTGATTAAGGTGGGTTGTGAGTACATGGTCCGTGGTTATGCTAGTCGTACTCATGACACTTTAAGGACCGGTTCATGGGCCGTTTTTACAATGTAAACTCACAGTCACCACAGGCCAGCATGGGTAATGGTTTGACCGAAAGCCTAGAGATCCTAGGTAGAGCATCAAGACCACCGAAAGCCCTGCACTGGTGTAAGTCTTTGTTATACAGATGGGGAGGGCTAGGGAGATATCGAGTGTGATGGGAACTTGGGGTGTGAAGCTTGGAGGATCTAGGTGAATGGTCATAACACAGCTCTTTTTTAAGGTACTATGGTGGTATTGAGGCTCATGGTGACATGTTGTAGGGCTGTGTATTATGGGTAAAGTTGTGCACCTTTGATTAGAGTAAAACTATTCGAATAGTCGTGCCCACGGTTAAGAGCGACAATGGAAGATCACTCGTGATTAGTCCCACTGTTACTTAATTAACCTATTTTATTTTTTGTTTAACCTAGTTAGCTCTGGTTTAGAGTGGTATGGTTGGGTTTTTAGGCCTGATGACTCTGGGTAAGAGTTATTCAGTGAATGATTAATACTGTTTTTAAGGTTTCAACTTAATTAGAACCACTCTTTAAACTTCTATCTCTCTTTAATGCTGCTTTTATGCAAACAAACACTATTATGCCATCCTTTGTATCCCCTGTGTATTATAACTGTTCCGTTTGGATGGCTTGTTGGGTATTTAAAATACTCACCCTTACATTCTTCCACCACCAGAGGAGGAGTTCATCAGCGAAGATGAAGGTGGTGCCTTTTGAGCCAGACCCAGTCAAATCTACCTACGGAGTGGAGTCACCGCTGCATCAATAAAGTTATTTAGGAGTTATTTATGTTTGTCATTAATGCTCTAAGGTTCCAATGCCACCTCTATAATAAATACTTTATTTATTTCGTCACGAACAATTATGCTTTCGATGTCCAATAAATTATCTATTGTGTGCCTCGGCTGATTCCTGGACAAGGTTACTTTTCACACAATAAATCGATAGGAAATGGTTGGAATTTCTAGGCATAATAAGTTGGTATTAGAGCCAGGTTGACTGTAGGAATGGCCCAATGGTTTAACCTTAGGAGCAGAAAACTATTTTCTAGTTATACTCATCTCTTCTTCCCTTCTCTTTTTAAAAGGGTCCTTCTTTTTCTAGAAAAGTGGTGCTGATTTTATTTTTATTTTATTCCTTTTAGATGTCTACTGAAGGATCCTAGCCCCATAGGTGTTTCAGGATGAAGAGTTTTGTCAAGGAGTTGAGGCATGTGGCATTTTTCTATAGATATCAGGAGGTTTCTACCTATACCCAAGTCAGGTCTGTTACCCTCGGAATGATAGAAGTGGTTGTTTCTATCATGAGTGAAAGAGAGACTATCCCATCAATGATAGTTGAAGCAGAAGAGAGAAATTTTGATCATACCTGTCAGGAAGCTGCTTATGCTGCCATTAGAGAGCTTCGGGAGCGCTATGCAGCCAAGTTATCAGTGTCGGAATACAGGTATCACCCGAAGAAGACTCATCGTGATGATTATGCAGAATATCCATCCAATGGTGAAGAAGATAGTGCTACTATGGTCAGGATGACAAATATGTTGAAGGCGATGAACGATTATCATAAGGATGCACTCATTGGAGCACATGAGCAAGAGAACAAGAACCGGCAGACCATCTGTCAGTTGCAGAATCAAGTGGATGTGCTGCGCAAGGAAGTTGTTGCCCTGAAAGGAGAATCGGCACTAGGAGGTTCAAGGATCTGTCGTACCACAAGGAAGCGAGTTCAGATGTCACCCAAGGTACAGTTTATCAAGAGGGTGCATGAAGAGGAGATCATTGTCATCGAGAGTGATGAAGGTGAAGATGATGAGGAAGACGGAGTCATAGAAGAAGAAGATCCAGAAGTGCCAGAGTTTTCTTTTGATCTAGCTTTAGAGGAGCCTAGCCTCTAGCGTCCCTATGTACCTTTAGTACGTTGTGTTAGGCGTTTGTTTTGCTTAGGCTAAATGCTTGTTAACTTTGCTTGTCTATAGTGTGTGGTTTGTATCGGCCCTCTGTAATACATCTGCACTTAGGAGTTTCTTCTGGAGTCTAATAAAAATCGTAACGAATTTTAGATCAGTACAAGATGTTTTTCTCTTTTCTCTTTTCTTCTTCTAAATTCCGCCTATCCCCTCTTTTGTTTGCTCTCTTCAATAAGATGGTTCAGACTCGCCGCGTCAATTCTTAGGAAGAAATAGATAAAGCTAGTGGAGGAAACAATGGTCAGCCTCAGCAGTAGCATCAGCCCCATCTCCCGCCTCCAATGCCAGAGAACCCTACCTTGGCCCATGTGCTTGCCAACTAGAACAAGCTCATGGCTTTGTTGATGACCCAGATAAATGCTCAGCAACATGCCTCGCCTGCTCAACCTCCACCTGCACCTGTCCTAGTTCAGAATAAGTTGTCAGAGTTTCTCCATGTGAGGCCGCTTGTTTTCTCTAGCACTACCAATCCGGTGAAGGCTAGTGACTGGTTGTTCACTATTGAGAAGAAGTTAGAAGTGTTGCAGTGCACTAATAAAGAGAAGGTTTCTTTTGCTCCCCACCAACATCAAGGTCTAGCAGGAGAGTGGTGGAGTCACTTTAAGGAAAATAGAGTTGATGGAACTGAGATTACTTCGGCAGATTTTTCAGCTGGTTTCAAGAAGGCCCATATTCCTGATGGACTAGTCGCTCTGAAGAAGCAGGAATTTTGTGCCATCAAGCAAGGGAATCGTTCTGTCACTGAATATCTTCCTGAGTTTAATCACTTGACCCGTTGTACCCCTGAAGATGTGAAGTCAGATGCTGAACGTCAGGAGAAGTTTCTTGGTGGTCTGAATGATGAACTGGTCGTTCATTTGATTTCTAGAGATTATGTTGATTTTCAGAAGTTGGTTGATAAGTCGATTCGTCAAGAGGATCAGCACAACAGGATGGAGTCCAAGAAGTGCAGGATGATACAGAACCAGCAGTACAACAACCAGAAGCCTTGTTTTATGATGGTATCACAGCAACAGCAGTTAGGAGAACCCAATGCTCAGGTCAAACGCCCTCGTCAGTTCTAAGCTGCTAGTGGGAGTGGAAACACAAGTGGTGCACCTCAAGCTTATCGCACCAATGCACCTCGCACTGCTCCAGTCACCAGTGCTAATCAAATTCCTTTTAAAGACAAGAATGGAAAGCTAGTGGTATGCTTCAATTGCTACAAGCCTGGTCATTATTCTGACAAGTGCCATAACCCAAGCGTAAGAACAAAGCTACAGCAGCCCTAGCCCAAGCCTCTGCTGGTCAAGTCAAGGCAAGAGTGAATCACATGATAGCAGAAGAAGCTCAAGCTGCCCCTGATATAGTATTGGGTACGTTTCCTATTAACTCAATGCTTGCAATAGTACTTTTTGATTCCAGTGCAACTCATTCCTCCATATCGAAAAGTTTTGTGGAAAAATATGAAATGTATGTAGAACCCCTCCCCTATTCGTTAGTGATTTGTACCCCTGATCACCAGATGCCTACGTCTCTTTTTAGTCCTCTGATAACCATCGAGATTCTTGATGTCCCTTTTCTGACCAACCTAATATTGATAGAATCCAAAGACCTAGATGTCATTTTGGAAATGGATTAGTTAGTGAAACAAGAGGGTGAGATTAAATGTGTGACTAGAGAAGTCACCGTAACCAATCACCTTGGCCAAACCATCACTTTTCATAATCCAAACCCGTCTGGTTTGAATATCGTGTTGAATGAGGTCAAGATTGAAGAAATATCTATGGTGCAAGAGTATCCTGATGTTTTTTTGGAAGAGTTGTCGGGTATGCCATCCAAGAGAGACATTGAGTTCAGAATTGATCTAGTTCCTGGTACAGCCCCGATTCATAAGAGACTGTATCGGATGGCCCTGAATGAGTTAGCTAAAGTAAAGAAGCAAGTAGAAAAATTGTTAGAGAAAAGATACATTCGTCCAAGTACTTCGCCTTGGGGAGCCCAGTTATCTTCGTGGAGAAGAAGGACAAGTCCAAGAGAATGTGTGTGGATTATAGAGCCTTGAATGAGGTCACAATCAAGAATAAGTACCCTCTTCCTCGTATTGATGATTTATTTGATCAGTTGCAAGGAGCCTCAGTTTTCTCCAAGATAGATCTTCGGTCAGGGTACCATCAGTTGAGAATTTGAGAAGAAGATATCCCCAAGATAGCTTTTACGACCTACTATGGATTATTTGAGTATCTGGTAATATCATTTGGGTTGACTAATGCCCCTACTTTTTTCATGAACCTAATGAACAGTGTGTTTATGGAGTATCTGCATAAGTTTATGGTAGTATTCATTGATGATATTCTTATTTATTCCAAGACGAAGAAAGATCATACAACACATTTACACTTAGCCTTACAGAGGTTGAGAGAATATTAGTTGTATGCTAAGTTGAGTAAGTGTGAGTTTTGGTTGAAGGAAGTGAAGTTTTTGGGTCACATTATCTTTTCTACCGGAGTTGCCATTGATCCAAGTACAGTTGAAACCGTTACTGATTGGGTGCAGCCCCAGAACACTATAGAGATAAGGAGTTTTCCAGGACTTGCGGGTTATTACCGTCGATTCATTAAGAATTTTTCCAAGATAGCCAAGCCTATGACCAAGTTGTTACAGAAGGAAGAGAAATTTGTTTGGACACCTAAATGTGAGAAAAGTTTCACAGAGTTGAAAAAAAGATTGGTATCAGCCCCAGTGCTAATTCTACCAGATCCTAAAGGAGATTTTCAAGTATATTGTGATGCATCTCGCCAAGGTTTAGGATGCGTGTTGATGCAAGAAGGAAAAGTGATTGCTTATGCTTCTCGGCAATTAAGACCTCATGAGTTGAATTATCTGACCCATGATTTAGAAATAGCCTCAGTGGTCCGTGCACTTAAGATTTGGCGTCACTATCTCATTGAGAACCGTATAGAATTTTTTACAGACCATAAGAGTTTGAAGTATATCTTCACCCAACTCGATTTGAACCTTCGGCAAAGAAGATGGCTCGAGTTAGTCAAGGATTATGATATCAGAATTCAATATCATCCTGATAAAGTTAATGTGGTAGCCGATGCTCTTAGTCGCAAGACCTATGAGAATGCTATTTCAGTTGAGGAAGTATCTTTGGAATTGTTGCAAGAGTTTGAAAAGTTAAGTTTGAGCGTCGTTCCAAGTGGATTTCTAGCAGCACTAGAAGCCTAACCTTCATTGTTAGATCAAATCCTTAAAGCCTAAGTGGATGACCCTTATATTCTGAAGGCTAAGGAAAGCGTGAAGGAATGAAAAGCTTGCGAGTTCGTTGAGGATGAGCAAGGTACCCTATGGCATGGAAGTCGTATCTACGTACCTGATAAGAAGGAATTAAAGGATTTTATACTTCGTGAAGCCATCAGACCCAGTACTCTATTCATCCTGGGAGTACTAAGATGTATCAAGACCTTTGAGAGAAGTTTTGGTGGCCTAGTATGTGTCGTCTGATAGCAGAATATGTAGCCTTAGGTGATGTGTACCAGAGAGTAAAGGCAGAACACCAGAGACCTACAGGGTTACTCCAACCTTTGAGAGTGCCTGAATGGAAGTGGGAAGAAGTCAGAATGGACTTTATAACCGAGTTGCCAAGAACAACCTCAGGGTATGATTCTATTTGGGTTATCATTGATCGATTAACAAAAGTGGCTCACTTTATACCAGTCAAGACAATCTATCACAGTAATCAGTTGGCGGAGCTATACATGGCTAGAATCGTCTGTTTGCATGGAGTTCCTAAAAGGATAGTGTCAGATAGAGGAAGTCAGTTTCCTTCTAAGTTTTTGCAGAAGCTGCAAGAAGAGTTGGGTACCCATATGAATTTCAATACAGCCTATCACCCTTAAATCGATGGTCAGACAGAAAGAGTGAATCAGATTCTGGAGGATATGTTGAAAGCCTAGGCTCTAGATTTCGGAGGATCGTGGGATAAGAACTTGACCTACGCTGAGTTTTCTTATAATAACAGTTATCAAGCTAGTCTTCAGATGTCTCCGTTTGAAGCCATGTATGGAAGGAAGTGCAGAACACCATTGTTTCAGGATCAAGTAGGTGAGAATCAAGTCTTCGGCACGGATATCATAAGAGAAGCTAAAAGAAAAGTAAAAATTATATAAGACCGCTTGAAGGTTGCTCAATCTAGGCAAAAGAGTTATGCTGATAATCATTGTCGATATCTCTATTTTGAAGAAGGAGATTTTGTATACCTCAGAGTTACCCCTTTCCGTGGAGTTCATCATTTCTAGACCAAGGGAAAGTTGGCACCATGTTTCGTGGGACCATATCAGATAACAAGCCGAAAGGGAGAAGTCACCTATGAGTTGGAGTTACCTCCATCCATGGCAGACATTCACAATGTGTTCCATGTGTCCCAGTTGAAGAAGTGTTTGTTTGTCTCCTCTGAAGTTGCGGATGTTGAACAGATAGAACTTCAAAAAGATTTGATGTATGTGGAAAAGCCTGTTCGTGTTCTGGAGGTCAGTGAAAGGACCCGGAGTAAGGTTGTAATGTTTTACAAGGTTCAGTAGAGCAATTATTTTGAGGAGGAAGCCACTTGGTAGCATGAAGATGAATTGAGAGCCAACCACCCGCATCTTTTTCTAGGCACCTCTGAATCTCGAGGTCGAGATTCTGTTTAAGGGGGTAGGTTTGTCACAACCTGAAATTTTCAAAGTATAAAAGTATTAAAAGCTATGAATACAATAAAAGGAAAAAGAATTTTCAGTAAAAGAAAAAGAAAAAGGATTTTTTCTTAAAGGAAAAAGAAAGTATTTTGAGTTTTAAAATTTGAGGAAGAAATTTTTGCAAATAAAATGTTGCTGAATTTTTTTGCAAAAGTCTCTAAAAATGTAAAGGAATTTTCAAGAATTTTTTTGAGTCAAAAATATAATTTTCTGAATTTTTGGAGGCCTTTTTCTAAAAAGAAAAGAATTACAATTTTAAAAATAAAATTTAATTCTCTTTTCCTCCGGGTGGGCCGCCTTCCGCCAGCCCATTTCCGAGTGCGTCCCTGCTGGCCCAGCTCCCGCGCCCCCGCTAGCCCACCGTCGCCCACAGGCCCAGCCGCGCGCAACCCCTCACTGAGCCGCTTAAATACGGGCCCCACATGTTAGGTCCATCCCTAACCTCTCGCCACCTTCCCCGTGCCCTAGCGCCGCCCACCGCCGTGCCAATCTGCCTCCACCATCACCATGGGCCAAATCTGAGGTCAGATTCGTGCTCCCCGCGTTTCGCCGGTCTTTTCCCCCATGGATCTGAGCCCGGCCCATGCTCGCAACCGCCCCAACGTGTCGCCCAACCATAACCGCCGCTCGCCTTCACCGCGTCCCTCCGCTCGCCGCCCCTATAATTGGAACCCCCATGCCCTCGGCTCTTGGTTTGACGCCCTAGCGACCGCCCTAGCGCCGCCGCTCGCCCCCGCGCCATGCGCCTCTGCTCCACCACTCGCTGCCGCCTCCAGCCATTGCTCATCGGAGCTCTATCACCCGCTAGTCACCGCTGACCCCTCTGTCAAGATTGCCGTCACCCACCGGTTGCCGTCCACCCCTCCACCGTCGCTGCCGACCGC
>KE373090.1:822780-895839 GCA_000418225.1 Zizania latifolia
ATTTGGCCCGGAACTTCCGGTTAATCCCGGAACTTCCGAAATGAACCTTCTGTATCCGATTTTTATTTGGCCCGAAACTTCCGGTTAATCCCGGAACTTCCGAAATGAACCTTCTGTATCCGATTTTAATTTGGCCCGGAACTTCCGGTAAAGCCCGGAACTTCCGATATGAACCTTCTGTATTGAGTTTTTATTTTGCCCGGAACTTCCGATTAAGGCCGGAACTTCCGAAACTGCTGTTCTGTTTGAATTTGTTTTCATCCCGGAACTTCCGGCAAGTACCGGAACTTCCGGCAAGTACCGGAACTTCCGGATGAACAGTTGCAAAATGTCTTCAAACGGCCATTTTCTGTGTGCGGGGTATAAATACCCCCCACCCCATTTCAAACAGCTCTCTCTCTCACCTGAAGAACTCCAAGAACCCTAAAGCTAAAAACCCTAAACTCTCTCTCTTTCAAAGCTAGATCTAGAGCAAATCTTTGAGATTTGGTTTGAGAGTGCAAAACAAATCTTCTAGCAAACTCTTTGCTTCATCTTTTGAGAAGATTTTGGGTGGTTGAGTTCGTTGTTTTTCTTGATAAATCTTGAGCATAAAGATTTGGCCCTACAAGCTTTCAACGGATTTGTTACTCTTGGAGGTGCTGCCTCCTAGACGGCTAGGCGTCAAATCCGTGAGCACCCAAGGAGATTGTGGTGTGCCCGGAGAAGTTTGTAAAAGCTCTACCTTGGCTTCGACAAGGTAACTAGTGGAAATCCAAGCTTAACTTCGGTTAAGGCTTGGTGAGGAAAAGAGTTGAAAGACACCCGGCCTTTTGGGGCCCCTCAACGGAGACGTAGGATCGGTGGATCCAAACTCCGGGAAATATTCACTCGTGTTCTTTTTGTTCTTCGTGTTCTTACTAGCTCACATCTTCATATTGCTCGATCTACTTGCTAGTTAAGTTGTAGAACATATTTCTGTGTAAAAGTTATAGCTAACAACATTGCTCATACTCGTATTCATTTATTTTGTTAGCTAGATTAAATTTGTTTTCTGTTCGATTTCTGGTCTGCCCGGAACTTCCGGTTACAGTCGGAAGTTCCGGTTCCCAGAAGTTCCGCCAACCTCCAGTGACCCGTAACTTCCGGTTACACCCGGAACTTCCGGTCCTGGAATTTTTCGAACTAATCATTTTCCGCAAGAAACTTTCAGATTGCCTATTCACCCCCCCTCTAGGCAACTTTCACACTCTTCCCCAAAAACATCACACACAGCTTTGACAAACTTTTTAAGACTTTCTATTGTAGTACTTTCTCCGATACAAATATAGTCATCAGTACTGTCTGTGGCTACTCCGTAAGCTAATATACGGAAAGCCACAGTAACCTTTTGCAAACATGATAACCCTAGTGTGCTAGTTGCATTTCTCTTCTATGTAAAATAACTATCATGACGTTCAACTGCGGTCATTATACGTACGAACAAAGATCCACTCATTCTGAACCTGCATGAAGAAACACATAGCAATAATAAACTATACATGCAATTGTAACAAATAGAAAAAATTTAATGGACTACTTACAAAACTACGCCGGAAGAAAGCAGATCAATACGTAGGATGATAAGAGAAATAATCATTGTATTGTCTGAATTGTCCTTCCACTCGATCGCGATCAGTTACTTCATGTCATGAGATAGAACATTTTCGTCGTGATGCATTTAACGAACAAAAGCAATCATCGATAACTTGTGCCGTCACAATAAATTCGTCGTCGTTTGATGATGATGACGAATCTAACACCTGCCGCATGAGAAAGTTTGGATTACTCATATCTCGGCTCAGTAGAGATGGACACAGTCATTTTGGTGGCGTTGCAAAATAACCTGTATAGATAAGAATATACTGTGAATAAAGAATCAAGGATCGATTAAGTTTGTTACACCATTATGACTTGTACTTTGCAGAATGTGGATCATCTCTAACTAGAAGATTAGAAGATTATATTAGACAAATTGGATGTCAATAACTACTGCAAATCTTCAGCCAAAAATGCAAATGCCAATAACCTGCCAACTACTCCTACAAAGCTATTCAAAAAATTACATAATCTTTTCGACTTCACACTGTTAAATGAAAACAAATGGGATTTGGTTAAATACCATGGTCCACACAAAAAATGGCTACGTGATTCTCATCACAGGGATGTAAAAGGATGGCACTGCCTTTTTCACTCAACACATTGTCTGAATCTGAATGATGTGGACCATCATTGGCCTGTGGCGTGTGTATTGATGCTGCCTGGCAGAAGCACTGGTGGCCTGGAGATCCACACTTGAATGGCAGAAGCACCGAAATGTTGGATTCTTTTTTCCTACAGGGGTGTAGATCGGCATTGCCGTGGCGTGCGGCTGTGCACGGCGGATCGCCGGATGGAGATGTGGCTCGAGCAGATCTGATGAATATTATTTTCCTGCACACTGGTGAGATAGCACTCTGCTGGCGCGATGGAGAAACAACTACAGAGATTGACTAATTTAAATATAGGGACTGAGAATAAAGAAAAACTATTGCATATTAATTTATTTTTATGGATCAACTCTATTTAAAACAGTCCCTATATGAGATTTAGGAAACAAAAAATAAGAGTTCTCTTAGAGATGCTCTAAGGAGTATGACGCATCCACATATGAGGACTACTCTACTGGTATGTTCCTCAGACTCGTGTTCATCTAGTTAGGGTGCTCAACGCACCACATGTGCGACAGCCACATGTCGGAGACATGCACCCACTCACATGGCAATGGATGTGTATGCATCGGTAAGTGCTGACCTCACTAGTTTCTTTCGTTATGTAGCAATATATCTCTAACCTTTTTGTTTCCTGTCGGTGGACCTGATGTGGTAGACACGCTATAAGGCCAATAGGATTCGCCAACGAGTTGGGCTTGGCTACTACTTGTCATGTGACATGCTAGACACCTGGCTCATGATGATCATCCAGAGCATCGACAGCGTGCTGCGGTTCACTTCGCCTAGGCCACCTCTAGTTACTGGCTCTGTAGCCCCTCCTAAATCGCCACCGCCGACATCTCCAACACCAGAGGACCCCATCCCTTGTACATGACACCATTTATGGTTGCTCTATCGGTGGGCCTCTTCTCCACGTACACGTCGGGCTCCTCCTTAGTGGGAATGCCACGTGTGCCACGTAAGTCTCAAACTACTTTAGTTAACTTCGAACTTCATAGCTTTTATTGGTCTAACATCTATTGCTTGAATAGTGCCTTGGTTGTAGTTCTTCTCAAGAGGAGTTGACCCCACCTACTATAGTCCTAAAGGACCAGTAGACCCCTAAGCTTATGGCTTCCACCAGCATCTAACGGAGGTGGGGGCATCATAGCTCTAGGGAGCTCCACCAGCCATGCAGCCTGTAGACGATCAGTCGCCTTCTAGGTAGGTTAGGAGATGACGATCATCGGATAGGCTGATGAACTCTGACCCATAGAAGTCAAGTGTTGTACAAGGTGTAGTGCCTAGGAGGGGGCACAACTAGCCATAGGGTAGGGCTAGGGTAGTATGCCATATTATAGGATTTTTGTATACTTAATGCTATTCCATGATGTTTGTGCAATACTCTTGATTATATAGAAAATTTGTCATTTGTTTCATCTAAGATATGCATTGATCATCTATGTTTGGTTACACTTGACATATACTTTTTTGTAGTAAGACTAAAACTGCGTACTTGTATATTGTCTAACAGTATCTCCAAATGTGTTTAGTTTGACAAGATGGTTTCCACATCTTCTGCTCTACGAGGCATGGAATACCCAGATTGGAGGAATGATCCTTTCATGTGTCTCATCCCTTTATGAACCAATCGTCTGTTGTTCCACTATCATGATCGATGCTAGTAGGTACTTCCTTTGCCTCAAAATTGAGATGGAATTATAGTACTATTTAGACCAAGGAAGTGTAAATTCATTGAGTGGCTAGATATGGAAAACCCAGTTTGGGATGGTCGTTGGTTTTCTCCTAGTGAAACAAATGCCAAATACGCTTGGAGGAAGTCAGAGTATGAACGTTGTGCTCAGGCTAAACTAGGGGACTAGAGAAACAATCCAATCAGAATCCCTCCATGGTTTTAGTGACTAAAATGCATATATGGAGATTGTTGTCAAGTGATAACTTCTATGATAGGATGAAATCTCAAAAGAAAATACTTCATTTGTCCTAATATCAACGATGATATAGTGGTAAGCTCCTATAGTACAATAGAATGCATTCATAACTCGGCATATCTATGAAACTGAGTAATACTACCAACACTTTGGTCCACTAGGGTGATTCAAGATTGTACGGGTTCACGTCGTGGATTGACACTGCTAGGTTACCAAACAAAGGGGGCATGTAAGGGAGGCTAAGACAACATATGAATACATGCGAAGGAAGGAAGAGCACCGTCTCAAGGTGGAGCATGCTAGCTTGACTTGGAGAACCAATCCTTTGAGAATACCAAAGTAGACTGAACGCCCCAAGTGTGGCTATGGCAATTAGTGCCTACTGATGATATCCTTCGAAAGAGAGACCTAAGGATGAAGAAGATTCGTCTGCCCCAACATAGATGCTAACTTCACCGTACATCTAAATGCAAACACTTATTATTTTTTACCACTGTTTAGTTCTTGCAATATAGTAATGTCTCATTTATGACAAGACAATCCATGGAGGTGCCTTCAGTAGATGGATAGACATGATAACACCAACCTATGAAGGTGAAAGGGTAACGAAGGCAGAAACTGAATCTGAGTACAAAGCGAAGAAGAAAGAAGCAATTTGTATTGAAGCTAGCTAACAAAGAAGACGTTGTTTGGGAAACTGTCTGCACTATAAATAAACGCTACTATTTTCTAATGTTCGAAGAATGTGCTATATTGTAGTGTGGACCTTTCAATCTTAACTACTCGAATTTTGAATGCAACAATGCAAATTTCTTCCAATTTAAAAAATTATGAAAAAGTCCCTATCGACCAACAATTGGTCGATAGTCGACAGGTCTCCTATCGACTAATTGGGGTTGACAGGGAAAACTGTAGCCCCTATTGACCAACCAATGGTCGACGGTGGGTAGGTCGATAGGCACCTCATTGACCATTCTTTGGTCGACATGGTACTATATTTGCAATTTTTAAAAAGTCCAACCCATTTTTGTTTTTTTAAATAAAAAATGATTTTTAAAAAATCACATTTTAGTCGTGCAGTGTAGCTTATTCTTCTAGCCCAATGGGCTAATACATTTTGACCCCAATTGTTTTTCGTCTACCTCTTCTTTGACTATCATCGTCTTCATCCTTCTTTAGTGAAGTAGGACAAATACACAAGCAATAATTTATATTTCATTTCATATTATAAGTCACTTGACTTTTTAAAGTAAAATTTATCTATTTTTTATCAAATTTAAGAAAAATATATTAGCTTGTTAATATATTTTTCTATAAAATTAATCAAAGGCAGAAAATTTGACTTATAAAAAAGCCAAACGAATCAATTTTATTAATCATAAAAAAATAATATATATATTTCATTTCATATTATAAGTCACTTTACTTTTTAAAGTAAAATTTATCTAATTTTGATCAAATTTAAGAAAAATATATTAGTATCTACAATATCAAATAAATATCATATTAAGGCATATATTTATGGTGTACTTAGTAAAATTAATTTGATATTGTAGTTGTTAATATATTTTTCTACAAAATTTATCAAAGATAGAAAATTTGACTTACAAAAAAGTCAAACGAAATACAGTAAGGAAACAAGCTTAAGGGAACTAGCCATCTAAGCCCATGCAGACTCGTCGAGCTACTGGATGGATGATTGGCCCTACAGTGTTTATATACATTTACTAGCTGTTGGTTGATCTTTTGATTAGGCTCTAACCACCTAGTTCTAATTTTAATGGATTGAATGTGTCAGGATTGATGACTCTATACTAATATGATTCTTAAGACCAGTGCCTATATATAGGAGAGCAGAGTTGAGGGGAGGAGACGTTCAAACCTTACTTAGCGCTAAACCCTAACAAGCACACGATCTATTTAGCACTGGAAGTGGCGCGCAGTATAATTCTACCCATCAAAATTTGTGGCTCTCCTTCAACAGCAACTAACCGACCACTTCAATGGCTTCACAGCATGGTTAGTAGTTATTTTGTTTCGCAATTAGGTGGTGATCATGTTGGCTAAGGCCTTGTTTGTTTTAGTTTATAGCAGCTGCAGCTACTTCTAGAATCTGAAACTAAAATAAACGGTCTAGACCGTGATTGTAAGAATCAGTAGTTACAGAATCTAGAAATAAACTAAAATCTAGAAGTTAGGAAACACCAGTTTCTCTAGATTTTCATCAGCTAGACACTTTGACTATTTAGTTACTCAAACTAGCTAGCTACTAAGAATCTCTAGCTACCAGAAACTAAAACAAATAAACTCTACATTTCTCATGCTTAGTTTTGATAACACTGGTTACCCAATAAAAACTAAAAAAGTATCTCGTGTTTGAGGCATGGCTGCTGCTCTTTATTATAAACTCTAATGAATCTAGACCAGTTGTGGCCTATGTAATAAACTCAAGCTGACTAATAAAGGGATCGAGCAATACAAAAAGTGAAGAGATATGCAACTTTCACTTTATACTAGCATTGCTATTGTGATTGGTAAAACTAGTTCCATCTTTGTTTGATTTAGATTTTAGCTTTTTAACCAAGAAACTGGTTGAAAAAATTAAACCAAACTCACCCTAAAACATTTTATGTTAGATTTAATAAAAATAATTTAGTGTTATAGTTATTGATATATTTTTTGATAAAATTTGTAAAAGAAATTTTTGATTTTAAAAAAATCAAACAACTTATAATATAAGTAAGTAAAGGAAGTTTCTGAAATTGGTTTTGATGATGCGGACCTAAGTAGCACAACTTGCAACTTGAAGGTTTCTGCAAGAAAATCTAAAGCCAATAAGAAAAAAGGATGGAAATGACGTTCTATGACAATGAAACCATCTAAATGTGTGTCATCATGAAAGGTATTTTTTGGAATAGCAGAGGTCTTTTGGACTTGGCTAAACATCGGTATGTGGCTAATTGCATTAAGGATCATAAATTAGATTTTGTTGCGCTTTTGGAGACTAGAAAGAATGATATGTCAAAGACGAATCTCAACAGGCTATCGGGGGGTGTAGATTTCGTTTGACATTGTCTTCCCCCACATGGCATATCAGGAGGAATTTTACTTGGAATAAATGCCTCTACCTTGAATTTATCTTTGATGATTGAAGGTGAATTTCATATTAAATTTCACTTGAGCAATAAGGAGGAACTTCAAATGGATCCTAATGGCAATTTATGGGCCAGCTCAAGATGAATTCAAATCTAGTTTCCTCGCTGAGCTAGTACGTGCTTGCCAACATAATTCACTTTCCACGCTTCTTGGGAGTGATTTTAATATCCTAAGATACAACACAGAAAAGAATAATGATAGATATCATACTCGTTAGCCTTTTCTTTTCAATTCTGTAATTGATAGTTTTGATCTTAGGGAAACTGCTTTAACAGCTAGACAATTTACTTGGACAAATTCTTTACCAAATCCAACATATAAAAAATTAGACAGGGTTCTAATGATTTCGGAATGGGAAGCAAAGTACCCACTAGTCTCTGTTCATGCCCTTGACAGAGGCATCTCTGATCACACTCCTTTGCTTCTAGACACCAGAACATCTGCTTTTGTGGGAAATCAAAAATATTTCAAACTTGAACTTGGCTGGTTCTTGCGTGATGATTTCTGACATCGGGTAGCGGAAATCTAGAACAAGCCGATAAAAGGCAGTAATTCTATTCAAAGATGGAATAATAAGATGAGCACCTTAAGAAGACATTTTAGAGGTTGGGCATCTCATATTAGTGGTTCTTATAAGCAGGAGAAAGTTGTCTTACAAACCACTATTGACGATTTAGACACCACAGCTGAATCTCGAGTTCTAACTGATGTTGAGAGAGAGCAACTTGCTCAATCTAGAGATCAGCTATCGAGACTCCTTTATGAAGAGGAAATCAAGTGGTACCAAAGAGCAAAGGTAATTGATGTTCTGCTAGGTGATAACAATACCAAATATTACCATATGGTTGCCAATGGTAAACATAGGAAAAACATATCATCTTCCTTGATCAAGATGAAGGAAAAACAGAGGGTAATATAGCTTTGAAGTCCTACACTACTAATTTCTATAAGAAGCTCTTTTCCCACCGAAGAAACCTTTTTTATACTAGAGGAATCTAGACTTGATAACATATCTCAAGTTACGGAGAAAGAAAATGAATGTCTTACGAAACCTTTTTCTAAGGAAGAGATCCGTACTGCTGTGTTTGGGATGGCACACAACAAGGTGCCTAGACCTGATGGTTTTCCAGTGGAATTCTTTCAAAATTTCTAGAATATCATCAAAGATGATTTGATGAATCTATTTAGAGATTTCCATGAAGGGAAGCTACCTACGTTCAGCCTTATTTTTGGGGTAATAACACTCCTCCCAAAAGTTCATGAAGCAAATAGAATTCAACAATATAGACCAATCTGTTTGTTGAATGTCAGTTATAAAATTTTCACCAAGGTTGCAACAAACAGAATTAATTATGTGGTAGACCATATGGTGAGCTCTAATCAAACTGTTTTTATGTGAGGTTGAAATATACTTGAAGGAGTCATTATTTTGCATGAAACAATTCATGAATTGCATCACAAAAAATGAATGGAGTCATTTTCAAAATTGACTTTGAAAAAACCTATGACAAAGTTAAATGGTCTTTTTTACTGTAGACCTTACGAATGAAAGGTTTCTCACCCAAGTGGATTACTTGGGTAGAGTCTTTCGTATCTGAAGGAAGTGTAGCTGTAAAAGTCAATAATGAAGTCAGCCATTTCTTTCAGACAAAGAAAGAGTTACGACAAGGTGACACTTTGTCTCCAATTTTATTTAACATTATTGTCGACATGTTGAATGTTTTAATTAATAGAGCTAAAGCCGATGGGCAAATTGTTGGAGTAATACCTCATCTTGTAGAGGGCGGCTTGTCCATTCTACAATATGCTGATGATATTATTCTCTTCATGGAACATGATCTAGAGAAAGCTTGCAACTTAAAGCTACTTCTTTATGCTTTTGAACAACTGTCGGGTCTTAAGATTAATTTCCATAAAAATGAATTATATTGCTTCGGCGAAGTAAAATCCTTTGAGAATGAATACATACAACTTTTCGGATGTTCTATAGGCGAGTTTCCTATTTGATATTTGGGTATTCCTATTCATTATAGGAAACTACGTAATACTGATTGGAATGTAGTGGTGGAACATTTTGAGAAGAGATTAAGTAGTTGGAAAGAAAAACTATTGTCCATTGGAGGACATCTCACACTAATTAATTTAGTGCTTAATAGTCTTTTAATGTATATGATGTCCTTTTTTGCTATTCCAAAAGGGGTACTGTATAAGCTTGATTTTTTACGCTCTAGGTTTTATTGGTAGAGTGATGGTCAAAAGAAAATGTATCATCTTGTTAGATGGAATATTTTGTGTCGTCCCAAGGATCAGGGGAGTTTAGGTATTCATGATTTAGACCTTAAGAACATAGCATTACTTAGCAAGTGGCTTTTCAAACTCCTTACTACAGATGGAGTATGGCAACAGTTATTATGGAATAAATATTTGGGATCACAACCTCTCTCACAAATTCATTGGAAGTCTGGTGACTCAAATTTTTGGGCTAGTCTTATGAAGGTTAAACATGATTTTATCTGTTTTGGATCTTTCATAATAAAAGATGGATCCCAAATAAGGTTTTGGGAGGACGTTTGGTTGGGAAATACAACCCTGAAGGAATAGTATTTTTGCCTTTATAACATAGTTAGGCATAAACAGGCAACGGTCTCAGAAGTCTTTCAAAACAATTCACCAGTTTTTTCTTGGAGAAGGGAGCTAGTCGGTTTGCAATTAGTAGCGTGAAATAATTTACTTCCACATATTGCTAACATTGTTCTAACTCAAGAGCAAGATGAATTTCGATGGGACTTAACCCCAAATAGGTTGTTTTCAGTGAAATCTCATTATCATGCTCTTGTGCATACTGATATCCCTAATCTAAACAAACGTCTTTGAAAACTAAAAATACCATTGAAGATCAAAATTTTCCTTTGGTGTTTACGTCGTGGGGTGGTGTTAATAAAGGATAACTTAGCTAAACGGAATTGGAATGACAATCAGACTTGTTTTGTCACAAAAATGAGACAATTAAACATCTCTTCTTTGAATGTCGCTTAGCCAATTCAGTTTGGTCTATTATCCAAGTGGTGACCAGACTTACTCCTCCACTTAATGTTGCACATTTGTTTGGCAGGTGGCTTAGGAAAATTCTAAATAATTTGAAAATAAATATCCTGCTATGAGCAGCAGCATGTTGATCGATTTGGTTATGTAGGAATGATATAATTTTTGACAAAAAAATTATATTTTTCTCTTTGTAGGTTATATACTTAATAATTCACTAGCTTCGTATCTGGATTATTCTACAAAAGCCAGATATACAAAATTTAGTTACTGTAACTTATCGACAATTGAAACAGATGGTCAGGAGCATGAGTGACAATCTAGCTTTAGAATTGCTAGCCCTTGATTTTCATGGTTTTCCTTTTTTAGTGGGTTTTAGCTATGTACATCTTAGCTATACAGAGGTCAGAAGTGTTCTTAAAACAATTATATCTTCTCAATATAATTGAGTAAGTTAAATAAAAGATTCCATTATAAAAAAAAAGTAAGTAACAGAAGGAAAACAAGCTTAAGGGGAACTAGCCATCAGCCCATGGAGACACATCGAGCTACAGGATGTCAGGATGGATGACTGGTCCTGACAGCGTTTATATACAGATACTGGTTACCCAGTAAAAACTAAAAAGTATCTCATGTGTCAGGTCAGGCCTGGCTGCTGCTGCTCTTTATTATAAACTCTGATGAATCTGGACCAGCCGTGGCGGAGGTACATGCAGTGGTAATGTGGGCAGATATTCCTCCGACAAGAAAACGATGAAACGGTGAACGCCGATCGCAGCGGAGATCACCGAGATAGCAAGCAGGTTCCAGCTCACCCTAACCATCAGGATGGGCTCCTCTCTTATGTCCCTGACAAACTTGGAGAATATTATCTTCAGCCTACGATCTCTTACGGCTGTTTGGAATGTCACCAAGGCTGATGCTTCTTTGGACAGTCCCAGGTCTTCATCCTTTCCTGTAGTCATGTCTGGATGAGGCTCGAGCTGTCCGGCTCGTTTTAAGCCAGTTACCTTCACCATCCACTGGTAGAAGACTTCGGCAAGAACCCGACTTAGGAGAACCCGGAAAACAGCAGCGTCTCTGGATATCAGGTCACGAGCAAGTGACTTTGCGTTCTGCACAACCGGAGGTATGGTGAGCACAGTAGTAGTTTAGTTTACTCTATGCATTCATAAAATCCAGCCAAGAAAACAAGGCCGATACATACCGCTGTCATTATAAGTCTCCTTATCACAATGCTCTCCTTCGATAGTACAAGCCTCAAACACAGGTTTGCCGCATGCAATGCTCTTTCTGGTGTAGCACGGTTGAGATCAAGTGAAGATGCATCACTGATCTCTACAAGTTTTGCAACATCCAAACCCTTCCTCTCAGGCAAAATGCCAGTATTATACCTGAAGTTACCCCTTCACAAATGAGAATAACATCAGCATGCATATCATGGTTTTTAAAGACAGAAAACTAAGCATCATACTAGAAGCTTTCAGATCATAGTAGAAGCAATTATGTTCACACAGTTCTGAAAAGAACATGATGTCCACACAACAATTCTGTTCTAAACAGAACTATTAAACTGACCTTGCTGATGCAAATTTCAGAAACACTGTAATCTTGTGCCACTGAAACTCTTTCCTTCTGTTGAAAATAGCCTGTATATGAATAATTGGTGTCAGTACTCTACTATCACAGATGCCATTAAGCCATTTCCGTTGGACGTTTGGCATAATGAACTAACAAAATGCAGTCTTATTCAACTTAAACTAAAACTATAAAAAGAATGCAGCACATGCTTATATAAGCCTGCCAATCACTATGCTTAATTTAAATAAGGAAACAAAAGTAGCATGAGAATATGAGAACAGTTTACAGTCCCTCTGTACTAGTTTAGCCTCAACCTTCATTAAGTCTCTGTGCTTGGGGGCTAAAACATGACAAAAACAGGCATTTGCAAAATAAACATTAGCACACACAAACCATTGAACTTGCAGACCGAAGTTGGTATGGTAAATATGGGGTTAAAAGGTATTTGAGGTATGTATTTTTCCTCTGAAACTTTCTAAGAAAGTAACCTAAAGCACGAAGATAGGTGATGTATGGCTGAGTACTACAGTATAAGTTATGCCATGTTCTGTTAACTTGACAACTTCTCACTTTATTGCAGGACTTATATACAGCTCATATAAAAAGGACCTGGATGAGTTGACTCTTTCAAAGGGCACACTTGGCCAAGTGCCAGAAAACATTGGAAAAGTAAAGTGATAAATTGAATAAACTAAACTATGCATAATATACTGGTAATTAAATGAGATAAAAATATTAATACTTGATGCAAGAGTCTCCTTGTTGCAACTGAATTATCAGATAGAAGCTTCTGCGCCACATATGGATATGCTGCTTGAAATGTTTTAAAAGTTCCATCTGCTGCCATGGCCAGCCCTACCAATTTTAAAAAGAAAGGGACAATGGTAAGCCTCGGAAAAAGCAGACCAGGATCAAAACAGACAAATCTGGAATAAACAGGCCACGCATACTTATTGAGTTAGATCAGTATCCTGAATTCAACTAAACAAACTAACCTTCCAAAGAGGCAAGTGACCGGAGGACAAGTGTGTAGTATGGCGGCATACGGAAGTGGTATTTAAATGCCACAGACCAAAATTTTCCAAGCACCTAAAGGATGTTTTTAACAGTTCCAGAAGGACAATGGTAATCCATAACAAATGTCATTAGTAAGGCACCCAGTTAAAAACATAAGAAAAAGACAGACACAGGCCACCAATTTACTGAAAAAAAATAAAAAGAGGTTAAAAAAAGGCTACACACCCTACTAAACTTGACATCTGGAATTCCATCTTCAAAGGTTACCTCGCCCAATGCATCCTCCAAGTCCTAACGCATCAACAATTTTATTGTAAGAACTAATTACAAACACTAAAAATAATAATTGAACAACAAACTAAATCACAGTACAGCTTATATTTCTTATTGAGTTCAGAACCCCTCATCTTTACCCATCTGGATCTGGCAATGTCAGTGGAAAGAAGATAATTTTAGGAATTATGATCAGACATTAGCATAACGAATTAACTCCAACAAGCATTCAGAGTAATTAACTCCGCAGTCCCACTAGTAACAGATCTTGATGACTCGATTCGTTGCTTTCAATTGGCCTGCTTTTATTAGAAACATATCTATCTTCTCTACATGCATTTCACAAATTCAATTGAATAGGCTATATTTTCTAGTTGTCTTTTCATCCAAATTTTCATTTAATGATAGTCTTGTGATCACCAGCTGTCATAACATGTTACTGACAACTTTGTATGAAAAGTCTAATATATATGTAGTACCTCTGATTCCTTATATAGGTCGTTTTAGATTTCTTAACTCTTTCCAAAAATAAGTCATTTTAGAACTTCTAAGCACTTTGTAATCTTTTCTTCTAAGCTTGCCCTTGTCAAATAAATGCTACCCCACACAAATAAATGACTCATATTTCTTATGCAGAATAAATGAGGGTCAACAAAGTCATTTGAGTTAATTTCTTAATTCTTGTGCACAAGTCCCAAACAACCTATATAAGGATAAGGAATTAGAGGGAGTATTTAATATCACTCAATATGAAAGGGGACACAAATCATATTCTGCATACATATTCTACATTCTGATGAAGCATATTCTGCATCCTGATGGATTACCATTGTTACTCGGCGTAGATTAGTTCTTGGAGGAACAACATCCATAATAGTCAAATCATAAACAAGAGAAGCCCAATCTCCATTTACTATGTGCACGATGCTTGCAAGCATAGCATGCTGATGTTTCTTCTCCATCATGAAAAGCAAACCAAAATCAAGAAACCTAGCATAGTAAAGGTGTCACTGTAGCTCAAATGAAAAAAATAAAACCATTACAAAAACATCATATCACTACACCTCAGCTGAAAAACTAAACATGACATATCATGCAATCATTAGTGAAGGAAAATCAAGCATGAGTAGGGTCTATTTAGCATGTGGATACATATTCTACCAATTATTGTAAGAAGTCATTTACTTGTAGCAAAGACAAATTAGTGCTTACCCAACACGACCTTCGGGTGTATAACGCAAGTTCCCAGGATGAGGGTCAGCATGCAACAAGCCGGTCTCAAGGAGCTGCACTAGTGATGCTTCGACACCTTTGTTGACCTTATCAGTTATCACCATGGTAATTAACAGAATGTTTAAACATTTTGCCCAGAAGCAAAAAACGAATCTTGAAATGTAGTAGTTGTTGGTAAACTGTTTATATTTCTGCCGCAGCAGAGAGAAAGTTGGACACCGTTCAAATTCAAGTGATAGATATTTATAGATTAAGCTGCATTTTTCTGAAACAGGCACAATATGGCACAGAACTACCTAAATTGCAGTTCCTAACCAATAAAGAAGCCCTATTCAGTGAACGACTTCAATTTCAAATATTTGCTATCAGGAAACACTGATTGGGGGGAATTATTTTTTATAGTGATAATCTTTTCTCAACTCCACCTATGTTATCTCAACATAGTAGGTCCCAAGCCCTAGTAAAGAAGGAGGGAGGGTGCCTTTCCATTAAAATGGTGTGTTTGGCTTGACGAGTCAGTGGAAAACCTAGCCACTCAAATGGAGATGAAACCCAAGTTTGGGTTTCAACTCTAGCCTATCCCAACTTGTTTGAGATTAAAAGGCTTTGAAGAAGAAGAAGATAATCTTTTCTCAAATGAAACAGATATTTAATAAATTACTTAAGCAAGTTATTAGTAAATACCAGGTCAAGAAGGCGGGCTTTTGCTTTGATCTTCTGCCTCTCTGATGATTCAGTAATATCTAATGAAATTCCTTTAGACAAGGAAAGCAACTCTGTGGGGTTTTCACCATATACCCACTCCATTGTCAAAACTCTCTTCCTAGTAAATTGTTTGAGAACCTTCGGAACCAACATAAATGAATATCTGGAATGGAATTCCTACAAGAGTAGAAATTATGAGAGAAAACATCAAAATTATGAGTAGAAATTATGTAGCAAAGTATGGGTAGGAGACAAGACCAAAGAAGCACCAGGAATTTGGTAGCATTAGCAGCTTCAATGTTGTAGTCTAACTCGCCAACAAAACCTTTGCCCAACTCATCAGCATAGAGGGCAATGTTGCTTTTCCTCTTTGCTACCTTCCTCACAAAAGCAAGCTGAAACAAATGGTAGAGAGTACACAAATGAATAGAAAAGGCATCACACTAGTTGGGACTATAGTAATAGAAAATGCTGCAATGCTGCATTTCTGTACACCAAATAAATAAATAAATGAAGTCCAAGAACATGAAATATAAATTTACCTCAATGAGGTAAGAGCTATCCATATAGAAATAAATTATTGTGTGTTTCATGTGTCAGCAAAGGTTATCATAGATAACAATCTTAATAATCAGAATATCTGTGAAAAGGTAAAGCTTATAGGTACTGACAATTACCATGTATAGGTCAATGCAAACAACAAAATCACACAAAGCATGTTTAGGAACAACAGAACAGATGGTATCAGCTACCATCACATGCACAGGATCCAAAGATGCTTGCTTATTTCCCAAGTCAAACAGTAGATGAGGATCCTATGAGTACTAAGTATACATTTGGTGGGCAAGCGAGTAAGGGCACTAGCACTTGGCACAAGGAAAACCAATGAGCTTATAGATTTAGTGGAAAGATAGGGCTGTTACAGACCCCAAGGCGTAGAATATAGACGTCCCTCAATACAGATGGAAGAAGGTTCGGCCGCTGAACCTTTATGGCCACAAGAGCACCATCAACTGTACGTCCTTGATAAACCTAAAGTACAACAAAGGAGAGTGCACTGAGCATAACAGTAAAATTAATGGATATGGTACAGAAAAATGAATAAGACTTCAACAGAAACTACAAACGAACTGTCTCTAATAATGCAAAATAATGGGAGAAGCTCTGCAAGAAATGATTACTTGTCCAAAGGAAGCCGCGGCAACAGGCTCATCAGAAATGTAACTGAAAATGTGCGATACAGGGAGCTCAAATTCTCCCTCGATGATCTTCATTGCGTCTTCTCTTGGGAAAGGAGGAACATTTTCATGTAGCTCAGCAAGTGCCTACAATTGAGGTGTGGTCGGTTAATTTTGAGAAAATGCAGAGTGTGATCAACGAAACACTTGTTGAGATGATGAAGCAATAGAAATGCAGAAATGTGATGATATCCTGGAGTAATTTTACCTAACCTCAGAAATATCTGAACCTATGATATCGGGCCTTGTGGAGAGGGACTGTCCAACTGCATAGAGAAGACAGGCATGTCAAGATTAACCTGAGCTGGGTGGACTACCATGGCTTAAAGCTATTGAACCTGAATACCCAACCTTTAACAAAAGTAGGCCCAAGATCTAGAAATGTATCCTTGAGAAGCTGGCCAACCATGTATTGTGACGCATTGAAACCTTTGCTTCTGATGCTATTACTGCTGTAAATAGCATCTGTGATCAAGTTTGCTCTTTTGGAAATTTGCATCTTTACTGCAGCCGAGACAAATGCGAAGATTATCTACAAAGTAGAGAAGCATGGCATATTGAACTATTAGATTTATCATTTGAAGCTCAGTAAAAGCAATGAGGAAGGCTAATTGCAGCTTACCTGAATGGTGCGAAATGCAAGGATATGAGGGCGTGAGGTGAAATAACGGGAGAGAAGGTCTGCATTGTAATGCTGTGGGAGAGGAGTGGTGAGAATAGCTGCATAGTAGTTGATGTACAACTTCAAGGATTCGATATCAGCCATCATCAACTCCATACAAGACAACCCTACAAAAAATCATAAAACAAGTTAACAATGCAATCCATGAAGCTTAAATGTTTAACACCTAATGGGCGCTACTTAGTGCGAGGAACCTGGAGGGTAGGAGGGGGGAGGGAAGGTTGGAGGTTTAAGTGTCTGATGCTGCTGCTGTTGTTGTTGCCGAAGTTTTGGTTTAGGAGGTTGTTGATGTTGATGTTCCCGCTTGCCTTCGAGAAATCGCTGCTCGATTGCGTGCTTTGAATAGCCGATATACAGCTTCAGGGCTTGGAAATCAGCCATCATCAGCTCCAAGCATGAAAACCCTACCAGAATTGGGGGAAATGTGATCAGCAACAGGACAATGTGTGTGCAACGGAGCCAAACTGATGTTCTCTGTCGCGCGGTGAGGAACCTGGCGGATAATTGGGAGGTGGGAACGATGGGGCTTGACGAGGCGGCGCCTCCTCCTGCTTTTGCTGCGGAGGTTTGGGTTTAGGTTTTGGTTGCTTCCGCTGCTGCTTCTTCTCGAGGAAGCGAAGCCAGAAGATGTTGCGGAGAGGGGCACCGGCGGCGGCCTGGAGGAACTCGCCATCGCGGCGGAGCACTCCCAGCACCTGGTCCAGCGCCCCTCCTCCGCCTCCTCGTCTCCCATTCCCGCCCTGTTGCCGCCGCGGCTGGTGCATCAAGCTCTGCTTGTTCCCGCCCCACCACGACCGCTGCTGCCGAGGCGACTGCAGCGACCTCTTGTCGTTACCGCCGCCGCCCCTCATAGCGCAGACGGGCAGCACGGCGGGCCGCACCAGCGCCGCCATCGCATCGCCTCCAGATTCCGGAAGCTTCTAGCAGGAGATTAGGAGAGCCGCCAGCAGGGGAGTAGGAGTGATACAAGGACTGGTTCGACGGCGAAAGCTTGCAGAGTTGCAGGAGAAGATATCTGGCCACGCGTTGCGCACGTCATCGGTTCATCATTCGTGATTTGTTTCCATTAATATATCTTTTAATTTAAAAATATGTATTCTTATTTTAAAAATAACTTACAAACGATTTTATAATTTTGAAGACCATCCAAATTTAAGGTAGTGTTTGATTCGTTCAATGAAACTAAATGGTGTGGGCTCGTTTTGGGTGGATTGATTTAGGGTGAGTTGGTCCTAGATGAAGTGACATAAATAGATTATTTAGTTAGATGTGTTGGTTCTAGATAAAGTGGCATAAGTAGATTATTTAGTTAGATGTATAAGATGATACATAATTATGTTTGGTTAGTTGTATGGGACGGTACACATAATTATTTAATTGCTTAAAAATACATAGCTTAATTAATTTTTCGTAATAATAATTTTTATATTTGTAACTAACAATAAACTATGCTAATTAGTATTGATATTTAGTGATTATCGTTAATGATAACTTAAGCTATCACTATTCATCACAAAATACCCATAATAATAACTAGTTATGGCTAATAACATCTAATTATAATTAATTTTTAGCTACAAATCCTTAATAACCACTAATCATAAATAATGAACGTAATTAATAAATATTAACTAATAATAAATAATTAGCGTAATGAATAGAATTTGATGAAGTTTGTTTTTACCACACGGAGCGGTTCTACATCTGAAAAAAATATTTCGAGAATCTGAACCAATTTATTCTAAACGGCTTCGCGCAATACAATCAACTAAACTTACTCGTTTTTGTTAGCCACCTCAGAAAAAAATTGTGTGCAGCCGGGCTGCAGGAAAAAAAATGTGTGCAGCCGGGCTGCAGTTGGCCATCCGTGCAGCCCGGCCGCAGATTGTTGCCACGTGGCAACGCACTGCATTGGACGACGAAGCTTCGCTGCGCAGTTCGTTCGGTCCGCAGCGCCTGTTCCGCTCGGCTCACTGCGTCTGCTCGGCTCGGCTCGGCTCGGCTCCCTGCGTCCGCTCGGCGTTGCAGCTCACGTTAGCTTCATCCAGTCTGCAGGCCGCACGACGCCGGTGTTCGCTGCGACCCTGCACAGAGTGCCTGCCGGCGCCGCACGACCTCCTCAACACTGCTTCCCAGCCTAAGCCCTCCTCCCTCAGACCGCCTCGCCTCCTGCAGCCCAAGCCCCTGTTCGTCATCCTCCTCGCCGACCTCCCTGAGATTGTACAGTGGCGCGACAACGAGTTCCTCAACACCGTCAAGAAGGGCAAGGTCGAGCGCGTTAGGTTCACCAAGTATTCTTGAGGTGAGCACTGTCATCACTCTCTGAAGCATCTCATCACTGATTTCTGTTCTTTGGTCTGTCAATGCCTCTCTTGTCATCGCACCCTCTCAGGTTGTCCGTGACCTTTGATTTAACAGCAACAAATTATTGTTCTGATAAAAACTATTCAGAGCATAAACAACCAGAGATTTATAGGGATTGAAGAGTTTTCTGTGGTATGATATACATGATTGGAATTCACTGTCTCCGGTGGTTGCTCTTGACCAGTAAGCCACTTTCACAAATCTGGGCTTTCCTGAAAAATCATAAATTAGAGCTTAGAACATCTTGCACTGCACTTTTGGGGAGACATTTTAATTGTAACCCAATAGCTTTCATAATCATCTGGATAAGGTTCCCCCATCAGGTATCTTTTCCTGGTATTCACAGTCAAATCTTGCAACTTCCATGAGTAAATCCAGGTGTCTTGCAAGAAGAGTAGGAGCTAGGGAATTCACCTGAGAAGTAGTTGTCCAAAGCCATTAGAGACTAGAAACATAAATATGTTTTGTAACTCCAAAAAGACACTGGAGAAATAAAAAAAATATTGCACACAGTTAACATTTGTTAAGATACAAAATTGATTGAGCTAGGACCTAGATGCAAATAATGATAATTAAACAACATCATCTAATAACTAGTCCATCGTGGCAATAGTACCACTAATTCAGTTACTCCGGGTGAATGATTATTTAGCTATGATTTGTAAAACCACAACTGTTATTAAACTTGGGAGCACTTCTGGCTAAAACATAGTGAGTTGCTATCTTTCTATAAAAATTGCCTAGTTTTAGCAATTTATCATAATCCAGTTCTCTTATGAACAAGTAAGAAAGAATCTACAAAAACAACATACATAGTAACACTGATACCTTTGCATATAATGTGCAAAACGATATCAGTGCCAGCCTTGCTAAGGACATGAGAACTGATTTTTGGAGGATGCAATGAGATAGTACAAAATTTACAAACCTAATATGCAAAGAATCAAGTGACAACTAAGCCATATAAGCATAAAAAAGGACTAATCCCTTCATAGACCATAAATCATAACATTTCCTCAATACAACTCCATCCATCCATAATATCAGGGTGAAATCAAAACAGGAAGAATGATTTCTCTTGACAGGAAGAACAGGAAGAAGCCAGCGCCATTGCAGTAGAAAGTACGTCCCGTCACAGTCGCCCGTGGCGCAGCGGCCGCAGCCGGCGGCGTCGAAGCTGCAGCCCTAACGCCCCAGACGTGGATAGACCATCCAAAGGAGAGGCGGATAGAGGTGGTGCGGTTGGGCGCTAGCGAACAGAGGGAGCCGAACCAAGTAGACGCAGTGAGCCGAGCAGAACGGGCGCTGCGCCCTCAGGTACTCCACGTTAGGCTTATCAGCCTGGACCGAGAGCAGGCCAAGCTCAGTATTGGAGTCCGGTATAACCCATGAAGGAGGTTTGATCCCAATAAGAAAGATTAGGTCCCTATTTAGAAACCGAATCCTAGATCTGACATAAGGAGATATGTTTGTACCAGAATCCTTGTAATCAAGAAATTAGCACCCGTGTTTGGTATGTAATCTTAGGTGCCAGGGAAACCAACTCGGTGTAGAGTCCTAGGTTGTTAGGCTCACCCCTTGAGTATATAAATGTAGTGAGGCGCCCCCAGAGGACAAGTTTTTAGCATCTAGTCAAGTTATTTTCATGTCTTCATGCTTTGTAAGCTTAGACACCATATAATACACCAAAACAATGGACGATAGCTATTATCTCTCGGGAGGTTTGAACCAGTATAAATCTTGGCTCTTGTTTTCTAGAGTCAACCACCGGGTTCAAAAGTACCGTGCTTCCCTAAACATTTATTCACCACCTCGGGTACCCCCTTGGGTGGACTGCTCGGTGATTCATCGACACACTGTCTAAGATTTTTAAACGCCCTTGGTAAGAGTGGTTTTTTTATGTGACAGCAAAAAAACTTTCACTCGGCCTTTTTGGACGGTTTTTACAAAATACCTAGCCAGAGGACATTTTAAAGCTACTCCTTCCTTAAAAATACTAGATATAATGCGCGTGGTTGCGCACCCCATCTGCAAGCCAATCATAATAGATGATGAAACAAAAGGCGATGTCCTCAAAATTTATTTGTAAACAACAATTTTGTTATAATTGCAACAATGGTACTGTAGTTTTGTTGAAACTTATCAAATGAGTAAATACATTTAGCACTTCCAGTCTTATAGACCATTCCAATTCACCTTTCAATAATTTTAATAGTAAACCAAGCGTTCTTAGAGGGTGGAGCGGAACAGGACGGCGGGGCGAGGATGGGCGGAAGGATTCACTGACAGAAATGTCTTCTGCTCTAACAATGTGATTGACGTTCTGGAGTCTAGAGGCACCACCACCATATCTGGTCAGGTGACAATACATGCCCTTGCAATGTTGTCTGTTTTCACCAATCATTATGCCATGCTTCCATCCGATCTGATGTCCCTACTTTTCCAAAAAGTTTTGGTAACCTGCAAAATAAAAAAAAAGCAATGGGACAGAAGTGATGAGACTAACTGATTGCGCACTATAACCACAAATTTCAGTGGATCAGACAAGCCATAATAATTGAATGTCCTAGAATAGAATCTATAGTCTATTGAAACAATCAAACAGCAATTCCTAAGGAAATAAGGTCTGAAGATTTTAATAGCTGACGAAGTGAAGGTATACTTGCAGCACGGTAATTAAATAAAGGGAAAACTGTGTGCATAGCACATACAAGTATACAACACTATTATGCTGGAAGCCTGATTGGCAAACATCACTTAAGATTTTGACATGGTAAAATCAAATTTACTACTCACATTCACATTAGCAAAGTATCTGAGGGCTGCAACAGTATCATGTTCCTAACTCCTGAGCAAAATTCTAGGTGAGTTCACGAAATTGAATGCCATTATGTCTCAAACAACTTAGTTCTAAGGAATTCTAGAATTCAGAAATGCACTGTAGAATATGAAAGCCACAGAACTTATTGATGAGAAAAAAATCATATAATAGTTGGTAAATAGAATTGTATTAGCGAACCAGACCAAGTGGTCTAAAATAGAAGCATTCCATGTTTGAGCCACAATATGCCTTTTCAAAGAGGAGCCGGGTTCACTTCATATATCGCTCTCATGCAGAGCTAGATTGGAGAAGGCGAAGAAGGAGCTGGCCGAGAGCATCCAAAAGGGTGTCGCCTTCATCAGCAAGCGTGGCCATCTTGGAATGCTCCAAATCTAACATGGAAATACACACTCTGAGTCTTTGCTTCCTGAGAACACTTATCATGTAGTCTCCATGTAAAAAATGCATACATGATTTTTATGATCTATATGGCTATAGGCCTGTAGCAAACGCAAAAACAAATCTGGTGGCAAAAGTTGCTTCTGAATAAAAGGGGCCTTGCTCCTCTGCTTGTCAATGAACATATCAGTTGTAATCTATTATGATTGGCTTGTAGATAGGGCGAGCAACATTTAATGCATTTAATGTACCAGAAATAAATACTCACTTTAAGAGCAAGAAGCAATATTATTGTCTCTAAGCTGTGCTGATCTCGGTCAACATAGTCTCCCAAGGAGAGATAATCGATATACCTAAAGAAATAAAAGCCGGTGTTTTAGATAAAGAAAAGCACATAACATCAAAGCATTTGGCAGGATATAGCATATAAAGCACAGAGAAAAAACTATATATTTGAAAACTTCTAGTACACTCTAGTTTCATCTTGGCTAAGGAAATATGGTTAAACAAAGTTTAAGGGCAACTAACGTTATGTCACCAGCAGTCGATGGATAACCATATTCATCAAAAAGGCACATTAGGTCTCCAAACTGCCCATGAAGATCACCAAATACTTTAATTGGTGCTTTTAATTGTAAAACAGTTGGTTCCTGCATAAAAATCTGCTCAGCAGCATAGCATAGCTCGCCAGCTTCATAGGAGTCAAGGAAAAAAGCCCTATCGGCAGGAGCCTTCCAATTCCTTGGCCTAAGTAAGTATGAAATAACCTGCAACAAAATGAGAGTAAGAAAAAATAGTCCCTCCCATGAAGTGAGAAATTAAAGATTGGAACATACCTTCTTATACAAACCTTGTGAGGATCTTTGTCTACTTAATGCTTTCTTGTTTGGATATGATTGATCATTGCTCGAGGGATGCATTCTTCTGCTTTCATTCTGAAATTGATCCAGTGAAAGCTGTCGGACCAAACATCCCAAATCTCCTACTGCTTCTTTAGAAACTAAAACCTTAAAATGGGAGAGGGATTTTAAGATTTAGGATCAATAAACTGCACTGGCTTGATTACAACTGACAAAACATGCAGACATTCAGAAGGAAATCAGTCGGCTATAACTCAAGAGGCTTCTACATCATAATATTGGGAGCTAAATACCACAAGAGGAAATTATTAGAGAAATATAGGTGTTAGAATAGACTTTGAGTATATTACGTATTAGAGTCCTCTTGTACTACTAGCATCTATTTCTATGAACCAGAGTAGGACTAGGACTCCTACGTGTATATATATATATACCTCCTGTTTAATCTAATTCATGGTGATTGTTATTCCCACCTTCATGGTATCAGAGCAGATCGTTTCTGCAACCTAACACTTCCGCAAAATTTTCCTTTTTTTCCCTTGCCGTCGTGATGGCCGGTTTTATCACGGATGATGCTGCAGCAACGCTTGATTCTGGCGTTCATCCAATGACCACGCTGGATGAGACAGAGCAGCTGCACCAGGAAAATCAATGCCTCCGTGAAGAAACCGAGCGGCTTTGTTCCCCCCCGTGATGAGGAACTCGAGAATCTGCGTTGCGCTCGTGATGAAGAGGACCGTGTTGAGGCGCTGGTCATCGCAAATCTTCACGCTTAAGCAGTTGCTGTTTCTAATATCAGATCTCTTGTTCCCATCATCCTCGACACTGCATTGCCAAATTATTCTAAGTGGAGAGGACTTTACTTAATTAATCTTAGCAAGTACACGTTAACAGATCATGTTCTTTCTGATGATGCTTCTCTTGATACTCCGTTCAGGCATCGTATGGATTGCGTCGTCATATCTTGGCTTTATGCCACAATCTCATCTAATCTTTTGAGATTGTGATGACCCCTACTGCCACAAGTCGGTCTGTTTGGATTGCAGTAGAAGAAGAGTTCATTGGTAACAAAGAAACTCGTGCGTTGATTCTCGACATTGAGTTCAGGAATTTTGTCTAGGGTGATCTTAATATTTCTGATTACTGTCACAAGTTGAAAGGGCTGATTAACTAGCGGACATTGGCAAGCATGCTCCTAATCAAACACTGGTTCTCTCTGTCCTTCATGGTCTTAATGAGCGCTATGCTCATATGGTGGCTCTTCTGAAGCGATAGAAGTCTTTTCCATCCTTTATCGATGTTCGCAATGATCTTCTACTTTAGGAAATTTCTACGCAAAACAAATCTACAACGGCTCCCACAGCTCTTATTGTGCAAAACAAATCGTCTAGTTCATCTTTTGCATCGAGCAGTGCGCCTTCTTCTATGGCAAGTGGTGGCACTTCTTCCAGTAACACTCGTCCTACAACAACTTCTGGTGGAAACCGAACCAATAATCGACGTCGCAAGAAGCAGAATAATTCCAGCGCAAACACCGGAGGATTTTTAGCACCTAATTTTCTTGGTTGTCCACCTTCTTTTCAGCAACCTTGGGCTAGCCAAGTCCAGGTGTGGCCCACCCGGCAACAACTCCCTACTGGCCCAAATCAGTCCAAGCCACATGCTTTTTCTGTGAATTTTTTCTTTTAATAATACATTTTTATTCAAAATTTCAAATCTGGTATACGGATTTCAGAAATTGTAAAAGTAGCCTTCTGTCAGGCTATGGTCTACCGATCTAGGGCAGATCAGCCTAGATCGATAAATGGTCTGCCGATAGAAGCCTGCGCCCACTAACTGAGGTCACGCAGGCTTCTGTCGACAGACCATCTATCGATCTAGGCCGATCTGCCCTAGATCAGCAGATGGTCTACTGATCTCGGCCTAGATCGGTAAACCATCTGCCGATCTAGGCCGAGATCGGCCTAGATCAGTAGATGGAAGCATGCGCCCGTCTAGATCGACAGACCATAGCTCGATAGTAGGTTATTTTTGTAATTTCTGAAATCCGCATACCAGATTTAAAATTTTGAATAAAAATGTATTATTAAAAGAAAAAATTCCTTTTTCTGCTGCTGCTCCATCCGGTGCTGTTAACCTGCATGCTGGCTCCTCTGTTCAGCCTAGGATGACAAGCCCCTATACTGGATTAACCGGCCTACCTGGACCAATGGGTTTTCCTGCCAGTCCTCCAGGATTTTCAGCATTCGGGCTCCCTACTTCACACTGGACACCAGGGAATTCACAGGGTGCGCACCATCTTCCTCCCTAGGCCGTTTGGGATCAGACTGCTTTAGCCAACACTTTCAATACTATGACGCTCACTCCTCCGTCTTCTACAAATTGGTACATGGATACTAGTGCTAGTGATCACATGACATCAGATGCCAGTAACCTTGCTCATTTTCCTTCTCCACATCTCATTGTTACTCATTCTCATATTATCGTTGGCAATGGTTTCATTATTCCTGTCATCAACATTGGCTCTACTTCCTTAACTACCCCCGTCCATAATTTTTTTCTATAGAACGTTCTTATCACTCCTCATATTATCAAAAATTTAATCTCTGTCCGTCGTTTCTACGTTGACAACCAATATTCTGTTGAATTTGACCCTTATGGCCTTTCTGTAAAGGATCTTTGAACCAAGAGCATGATCATCAGGTGCAATAGCTCTGGGGACCTTTATCCGCTCTTACCTTCACGGACTTCTTCGCCTCATGCCTTAACCATGTTAGCGGTCCTTTGGCATCGGTGTCTTGGTCATCTTGGTTCTGAAGCTTTGTCCAAGTTAGCTAGCTCTTCTGCTATTTCTTGTAATCATCTTAGTCATGAGTCCATCTGTCATACTTGTCAGCTCGGTCGTCATGTTCATTTATCTTTTATTACTTCTACCTCTCGGGCCGTCAAGTGTTTTCATTTGATACATTGTGACCTTTAGACATCTCCTGTTTCTAGTGTCTTTGGTTATAAATACTATTTAGTTATTCTTGATGATTACTCTTATTATACTTGGACTTTTCCTTTACGTCTCAAATCTGACACTTTCTCTACCTTGTCAAGTTTCTTCACCTTTGTTCAAACTCAGTTTGATTCTTCTATCAAACATATACAATGTGGCAATGGTCGAGAATTTGACAACTCTTCCTCTCGAACTTTTTTCGCTCACCATGGCATTGCACTCCGCATGTCATGTCCATACACTTCTCAACAAAATGGTAAGGCAGAACGTACCATCCGCACCATCAACAATATTTTATGGACACTCTTAATCCAAGCTAGCATGCCACCACATTATTGGGTCGAAGCCCTCCATACCGCAACCTATCTCCTCAATCGTCATCCCATGAAAACATTAAACTTCTCTACACATTACTTCACGTTGTTTGGTTCCTCACCAGCCTACTCCCATCTTCGTGTTTTCGGTTGTTGATGCTATCCTAACCTTTCTGCCACGGCTCCCAACAAACTGTCACCTCGCTCTTCCTTGTGTGTCTTTCTTGGTTACTCCTATGAGTATAAAGGTGGATCGACCAAGTTTTAAACTTGATTCTCTCGCATAGATTTTAACTCGGATCTTATGGCTCCAAGCCATTTCTCAGAGTCTGGTCCCATCACCGCTTTCGAATAGGTCTTAGGTTCATCATTGTCCAACAATAATATATCGCGCTGCCTAGTGGTTAAAAATGCAAACCGCTCGGGCGCACGACTCAACCTCTCTGACCAACGTGGGGCTAGTGTCTCGACAACAGGTTCTGCAACATCTTGCATATCGAGTTGCGGTTCAGTAGGAGCTGAAACACTTTCTAGTGGTTCTCAAATCTCTTCGAGTCGCACCGTGCTCCCACTAACCCCTTTCGAGAGAAACTCTTTCTCTAGAAAAACACCATTTCGGGCGACAAACATTTTGCCTTCTTCCCGGTTATAAAAGTAATATCCTTTGGTTTCCCTAGGATATCCCACAAAGAAGCATTTATCAGATTTGGGAGTGAGATTATTAGACGTCAAACGTTTTACATAGGCTTCACAACCCTATATCTTTAGAAAAGATAACCCGGGACGCTTCCCAGTCCATATCTCATATGTCGTCCTCTCTACAGATTTAGATGGAACCCTATTTTATGTGAAAGTAGCAGTTTCTAGAGCGAATCCCCAAAAGGATAATGGAAGATCAGATTGACTCATCATCGACCGGATCATGTCTAACAAAGTTTGGTTCCTTCGCTCGGACACCCCATTCCACTGAGGCGTGTCTGGTGGAGTCAGCTGTGGAACAATTCCACACTGTTTTAGATGATCATTAAACTCATGGCTCAAATATTCACCTCCACGATTAGATCGCAGAAATTTAATTGTCTTGCCTATATGATTTTGTACCTCATTCTAGAACTCCTTGAACTTTTTAAAGGATTCTGACTTATGCCTCATTAAGTAGATGTAACCAAATCTACTAAAGTCGTCGGTAAAAGTAATGAAATACTGAAAACTACCTCTGGCCGTAGAACTCATTGGTCCACATACATCAGTATGTACAATGGCCAACAATTCATTTGCCCTCTCACTTTAACCAATGAAAGGTGTCTTAGTTATTTTGCCAAGTAAACAAGACTCATATGTGTCAAACGATTCGAAATCAAATGACTCCAAAAGTCCATCTCTATGGAGCTTCTGCATGCGCTTCTCATTTATATGACCTAAACTACAATGTCAAACATAGGTAGGATTCAAATCATTAAGCCGAGGCTTCTTGGTATTAAGGTTATAAACATGTGTATTCTCAAGATTCAGAATATATAAGCCATTCAATAATGAAAAAAATACCATAGAGCATACCATTCAAAAATATCGAACAACACTTGTTCTTTATTACGAATTCAAAACCGCCTTTCTCTAAACATGACGAAGAGATAATGTTTCTGCCCAAGGCAGGAATGAAATAACAATTATGTAATTCCAAAACTAATCCTGAGGGTAACGACAAAGACTAATCTTGGTCAAGGGGAAAACAAGTTTTTCCAGGCTTTCAATATAACCAATCATCTTTATCACATGAGGACTTACTCAACTGCCTTCCGCTAACCTGCACGCAAACAAAGACTTTAAGATATTGTACCTCTCAGTCTGTGCTTAGTTCTTAAACATGCCTTTGAGTCCCACGATCATATTGTAGGTATCCCTATCCTCATATTGCTTCTGAAGCTCAAAGGACATACAGGCACTCATGAGACAGCTGACATCAATTGAATCGTTGGCGTGCTTCTCATAAGCCCGCCGATCCGTGGCAGATGCATCATCTTTTGGTTCATCAGGATGGGGGTCCTCTAGAACATATTCTTTTTTCTCCTGTTTGAGAACAATTCTCAAGTTTCTATTACAGTCAATAAAGTTTGTTCCAGAAAGCTTTTCCTTTTCAAGAATTGATCGCAAATTAAAGGTGAAAGTATTCTTAGCAGCAGGTGCCATGATCTACAATAAAAATACAAGTTTCAACACTATGCTATGTGAATCTTCTATCAAATAAAAGATGTTCCACTGTATGTAAAATGATTGCTTTCCCTCTAACGACACATAATGGGATAAGATCCATATTTAACTAACTCCTAGTGAGTTTTGGCATCACTGTTAGAAGATTAGTGATATAGGTAAGCAATAACTTGCTAATCACATCCTATGTGACTCTTGTTCGTTGGGGTAGCATCCTATGCCTCAACGTCGAACTCCATGCCCCAAACCTAAAACCGTTTTGATAACTTTGTTAAGCAAACCAATACTATGCATGTGGTTGTCTGACATCCACCCTAACTGGTTAAGATAAAAGATAGTACCTTGCTTTGACAGATCCACCATGCAATGATTGAACCTTTGTAGGTGCAGCTATTAGAAAGGGCATCAAAGTTTTTAATTTTCTGAGGGAAACTATTCTAACATGGTAACGATGCCTACCGCACACAGAAACATGAAAGAATAGTATGACAGAAATATAAGTAAACATCATTGGTAATCATATTAACTGTGACATAGTATGGCCCTTTTCACATGGTGAACTCTATCTCCATGGTTCCTGTCCTTCGGGTCATCACGCTTTAAGCCTCCATAAACTTATGTCAGTCTATTACAACTAATAGCACTATACTAATTACATGAGCAGAAGCATCACATGTCGACGCACAGGTTATACAACATTTGAACAGCATTGGGCTGTAATTGACCATGACATGCAGGCCATGAAAATTACACATATGCATCATATACATCACAAGGCTATACCAGTCACAACATTCTCTGCAAAAACAAGTTAGGCATAGAATCTATGCGTGACTAAAAACTGGATCCGAAACTTCTGACTCAAAGGCCCAAAACTTTCGGTCGAAGGCCCCGGAACTTCTGAGTCAAACCCGGAACTTCCAAAATTAAACTTCTGTATCGAATTTATTTTGGCCCAGAACTTCTGGGTCACATCTAGAATTTCCGAAAATAACCTTCTGTTTCAAAGTTTATTTTGACCCGGAACTTCCGGGTCATACCCGAAACTTCCAAAAATCCAATGCAAAAACAATAGATCCAATCTATTTCCACCACATATCACCTATATGTGATCGATTGAGATCGAACACTACGCACGTAGGCTCTGATACCACTGTTGGGTTATGGGGAGGCTACGCTAGCATTAAATTCAAAAAATTTAACTCGTTCGTCCAGGAACCATGCGTGTAATGGGATCATAGATCGTTACCTCTAGCAACGAGACGTGCTAGGACAGTGGAAGTAGAGTTGATGAAGCGCATTCTCGATCGGCTCCGCTCAGTTTCGTCTCCTTGTCGGCGATGAAGATGACGTAGTCTGGCCATCTCTATGGGAAGATCAGCACCGCAGTAGCAGCGGCGCCTCTACGGTATCCACACGTACAGGGATGAGATCACCTCAATCTGGTATGCTAGTACCGCATGAGAGGTTAGGGGAGAGACAGTCATAACCGGTATAATTAGGAGAGATGGCGGCTAGGGTTAGATCGAAGCAACAAGCAACAACAGCTTTTTCGTCCTAGCCCATTCCTCTCCTTATATAGTGCCCTCTCATGTGCTTTTAATCAGTATTAAAGCCCAACAGATCTAATCTGTTCGTCTGGGCCAGAAGTTCTGGTCTAGGCCCGAAACTTCTGAAAATAACCTTCTATACGAATTTATTTTTGTCTGGAACTTCTGGTCCAACCGGAACTTCCGAACCCGGAACTTTTGGTCCAACCGGAACTTCCGAAAATAATATTCTGTATCGAATTTATTTTGACCTGAAACTTTTGGGTCTCACTCGGAACTTCTGGTTCGTCCAGAATTCACCTTTCAGGTAGGCCCGAAACTTCTGGTCCAACCGAAACTTCCGGCTCCTCCAGAAACCAAAACTGGAGCTAGCCTAGAACTTTCGGATGCTCTAGAACTCAAAACTTTCGGTCTCAAGCCAGAACTTTCGGTTCCCCCAGAATTCTCTTGGGCATATTTCCATCAATTCCCACCTTCAATAGGGAACGGAAAAACACCAAAGAGCCTTGATGTGTAACCATAAAGGATGGGCCCTAGTACAACATAGTTTTTTACACTGTGCGATTTGGTGTTAATCTTTGGCTGCTGTTACTGGGATTTCTTTTGTGGTTTCCATATGAGACCATTGTTCTGTACTCTTATAAAGGTCATACAAGTTTCATTTCTTAAGTGTTGTTCCTGCAGTCTACAAAATTGTTTCTTGTGATGAAGGAATCATACTTGATGCCTTTTGGGAATGTCTGTTCTAGTTCTTACCACCCAAATTTTAGTTGTACCATGCAAGGATTTTAGTTAAATGACTTGTAGAGCTGCAGTAAACCATCTCAGTAAATCTGTATAAAAATTACCACCACTGAACATTGCTGGTCTTTTTACACAATAATTTTGTTAAAAATTGTACACATTCTCCACCATCTCATAACGAATACGCTGGTCTCATGTTACCTTTACAATTGCAACGACGACTAGCTAATCGGACCTCCCAGATCAACCAGCAAGTAGGGCTACAGAGTCACCAAACATCGCCACTAACAGCACCTGCAAGCAAGCAACATAACCAGTACCGTAATCTAGACATAGGAAGTGAATACCAACAGCCAGTGCCATAATAGCAAGAAAGAACAATTGTTTTACCTTGACAAAAATAATAGCAACAAAGAATAACCGTTTTACCTTGACAAAAATGATAGCTACGATGGATGATGGCTGGAAGCAGAAAATGATGGAGCTGCAAGGAGAAAAGAAGAAAGCAATGGGAATAGACAAAGAAGCAGGGAAAAAGACAACCTAAAGGTAAATAAATAGAGGAAGGCAAGTGAGCTATTCATTCAAGCACATCCCAAAGAGTACAACTGAGCTATTCATTGCAGCAAAAGGAGGACAAGCAACAACAACAATCTCCACACAATAGAATACTTTTCAGCCAGAGAATGACCATAAGAAAGCAAAGGCACAGTCCGTCCATACAGAGGAGAGTACCTTCAGTCACAGTGAGAACAACAAAAAAAGCAACGCCAAGAGCAAAATAGTCAACCTTGCAGCAGGAAAGGATATGGCTACAGGAGCAGCACAGCTGCAGAGAGGACAATGGACACATGGTGAATCGATAGGTGAACAATGCACTTGGACAATGTAGCTATTGTTGCCAGTATTGCAACAAAGACAGCAAGAACCAACGCTAAACGAAGCTAAAAGACATGTATGAACATAGCAATGCAGCCGATCAATCAGAGCTAGATGTAGAGGATGAACAAAAAAGTATAAAGGAGGAGAATAAATGAAAAAAAACTGATGGTAATATGCCCTAGAGACAAGTTCTGGAGGAACCGGAAGTTCCGGTTGGACCGGAACTTCCGGGCCTGCTCTAGAGGTGAATTCTGGATGAATCGGAAGTTCCGGGCTTTGACCGGAAGTTCTGGGCCAAAATAAATCCGATACAGAACATTATTTTCGAAAGTTCCGGTTGGACCAGAAGTTCCGGGTTTAGAAGTTCCGGTTGGACCATAACTTCCGGATCGAAATAAATTCGATATAGAATGTTATTTTCGAAAGTTCCGGGCCTCGGCCGGAACTTCCGGGCTAAACGTGCAGATTAGATCTGTTGGGCTTTAATGTTGGTTAAAGGCCCATCAGTAGGCTCTATATAAGGAGAGGAGAGGCTAGGGCGCAAAAAGCTGTTGCGGTTGGACCTTCCCTAACCCTAGCCACCACCTCTCCCCTGGCCTCACCTGCTGTGGCCGCATCTCCCCTAACCTCGCGCGTGGTACTAGCATACCGACATGAGGTGATCCTGTCCCTGTACGTGTGGATACCGTAGAGGCACCGCTGCAATTGTGGCGCTGATCATCTTGACGTGAGGATCACAAGGCTGCATCGTCTTCGCTGCCGACGATTGGACGAAGCTGGGCGGAGTTTATCGAGGACGCGATTCCCTAACTCTTCTTCTGTTGCCCTAGTGCATCTCACGACTAGAGGTAACGATCCATGATCCCATTACTCGCATGGTTCCTAAGTTGATCGGGGTAGAAAAAATTTTATTTTATGCTAGCGTAGCCTACCCTGTTTCCCAACAAAAACTTCCTTTGATGTTGATATCCTCGCAGATCTAGACAACCCAGCACATGGTGGGTTGGGGCCATGCCTAACAGGGCAGGGCGGCGTAGGACGGCAGGCGGCGTGGCGCTGGGAGGAAGGAACGACGTAGAGCACGGTGGGGTCAGGCGGAAGGGGGAGGGGGCAGGCAGCGACGGATCTGGATAGGTGCGACGCTAGCAGATCTGGATGGGTGCAGTGTTGGGTTATGGGGAGGCTACGCTAGCACTTAATTTCAAAAATTTACCCCGTTAGCCCAGAAACCATACGTGTAATGGGATCATGGATCGTTACCTTGAGCCTCGAGACGCGCTCGGGCAGCGGAAGCATAGTCGATGAAGCTGTCCTCGAGCTGCTCCTCATGGCTCCGTCCGTTCATCAGTGGTGAATTCGACGTAATCCGGCGTTCTCCAGGGAAGAAGAACAGCACCGATGCAGCAATAGTGCCTCTACGGTATCCACACGTACAGGGACGGGATCACCTCGCGTCGACGTGCTAGCACCACTTGCGAGATCCGGAAGATCAATCACAACACTTGCGATCGTGGAGAGAGGAGAGGTGGCGGCTAGGGTTCTCAACCGAGAGCAACTACAGCAGCAATCAGCAGCCTTTTCATGCTTGCCCCACCTCTCTTTATATAGTACCCCATCATGGACCTTTAATCTGTATTAAAGCCCAACAAATCTAATCTGTTCGCCTGGCCCGGAACTTCCGGCTACAGCCAAAATCTCCAAAAATGACCTTCTGTATCGAATTAATTCTCGACACGGAATTTTCGGTCCAACCGAAACTTCCGGTTCGTCCAGAACCCAGAACTTGCGGCTATAGCCAGAACTTCCGGTTCGTCCAGAAAACCTAATATCGGGGCTGGCCCAAAACTTCTGGTCCAACCAGAACTTTTGAATGCTCCAGAACCCAGAACTTCTGGCTACAGCCGGAACTTCTGGTTTCCCCAAAATTTTCTTGGGCACAATTCAATCAATCTCCCACTTGCACAAGAACTAATTCTTTACAAGATTTGAATCCCTTCCCCTTAAGCGTGCGACCCGATAGGTTCATATGTAAATGGCCGCTACCCCGGAAACTCTTTCCAGATCGCCGATCAATAGTGGTACCTAGCAGCACATATTGACCCCCAAAAACATACAAAGTCAAAATCATACTTTCTGAACCTTGATATACACACACACCAAACTGCCTCCTTCGCAGCTTCCGAAGCTGCAATATACTCGGCCTCTGTTTTTGAATCTACAACCGTTTCTTGCTTGGAACTCTTCCAACTCACTGCGCCTCCATTGAGTCAGAACATAAATCCAGACTGCGATCACGAATCGTCCTTATCGGTCTAGAAGCTGGCATCGGTGTAACCATTTACAATAAGCTCCTCCTCACCTCCATAGACCAGGAACATATCCTCAGTTCTTCTCAAGTAGTTAAGGATACTTTTAACTACCGCTCAGAGACTTTCACCCAGGTTTGACTGATATCTGCTCGTAACACTTAGAGCATAAGAAACATCTTGGCGTGTACAAAGCATGGCATACATGATGGATCCGATTGCGGAGGCATACGGGATCACACTCATCTTCTCTAGCTCATCAGGTGTCGAAGGACACTGACTCTTGCTGAGAGAAATACCATGTGACATTGACAGGAAACCTTTCTTGGAATTCTACATATTGAACCGTTTCAATACATTATCAATGTACATACTTTGGCCTAATCCAATTAGCCTTCTCGATCTATCTCTATAGATCTTTATGCCTAAAATGTATGCTGCCTCTCCAAGATCTTTCATCGAGAAACTTTTTCTCAATGAAGACTTAACAACATCTAACATAGGATTATCATTTTCGATCAACAATATGTCATCTACATATAAGACCAGAAACACAAGTGAGCTCCCACTAGCCTTTTTATAAACACAAGGCTCTTCTTCGTTCTTGATGAAGCCAAACCCTTTGACTACCTCATTAAAACAAATGTTCCAACTCCGAGAAGCCTGCTTTAGCCCATAAATGGACCTTTGCAGCTTGCAAACTTTCCCAGCATTCTCTAGATCATCAAGACCTTCAGGCTATGTCATGTACACATCCTCACTTAGGTTTCCATTAAGGAAAATCATCTTGACATCCATTTGCCATATCTCATAGTCATAAAATATGGCAATTGCTAGGATGATCCGGATATACTTTAGCATAGCGATGGGCGAAAACGTTTCATCATAATCAACACTTTGAATTTGTCTGAAACCTTTCGCCACCAATCGTGCTTTATAGATGTGAACATTTCCATCAACGTCTATCTTTTTCTTAAAATCCATTTACATTCGACAGTTTTTACACCATCAGGTGGATCGACCAAGTTCTAAACTTGATTCTCTCGCATGGATTCTAACTCGGATCTTATGGCTCCAAGCCATTTCTTAGAGTCTGGTCCCATCACCGCTTTTGAATAGGTCTTAGGTTCATCATTGTCCAACAATAAAACGTTGCGCTGCCCAGTGGTTAAAAACGCAAACCGCTCGGGCGCATGACTCAACCTCTCCGACCGACGTGGGGCTGGTGTCTCGACAACAGGCTCTGTAATATCTTGCATGTCGAGGTCCGGTTCAGTAGAAGCTAAAACACTTTCTAGTGATTCTCGAATCTCTTCGAGTCGCACCGTGCTCCCACTAACCCCTTTCGAGAGAAACTCTTTCTCTAGAAAAACACCATTCCGGGCGATAAACACTTTGCCTTCTTCCCGATTATAAAAGTAATATCCTTTTGTTTCCCTAGGATATCCCACAAAGAAGCATTTATCAGATTTGAGAGTGAGCTTATCAGACGTCAAACGCTTTACATAGGCCTCACAACCCCAGATCTTTAAAAAAGATAACCCGGGACGCTTCCCAGTCCATATCTCATATGGTGTCCTCTCTACTGATTTAGATGGAACTCTATTTAGTGTGAAAGCAGCAGTTTCTAAAGCGAATCCCTAGAAAGACAATGAAAGATCAGTTTGACTCATCATCGACCGGACAATGTCCAATAAGGTTCGGTTCCTCCGCTCAAACACCCCATTCCACTGAGGTGTACCAGGTGGAGTTAGCTATGGAACAATTCCACACTGCTTCAGATGATCGTTAAACTCATGGCTCAAATATTCACCTTCACGATTCGATCATAGAAATTTAATTATCTTGCCAGTATGATTTTGTACCTCATTCTAGAACTTCTTGAACTTTTCAAAGGATTTCGACTCATGCCTCATTAAGTAGATGTAACCGTATCTACTAAAGTCGTCGGTAAAAGTTAAGAAGTACTGAAACCACCTCTGGCTGTAGAACTCATTAGTTCACATATATCAGTATGTCCAATGGCCAAAAATTCATTTGCCCTCTTACTTTGACCAGTGAAAGGCGCCTTAGTCATCTTGCCAAGTAAACAAGACTCACATGTATCAAACGATTCAAAATCAAATGACTCCAAAAGCCCATCTCTATGGAGCTTCTGTATGCGCTTCTTATTTATATGACCCAAACGACAATACCAGACGTAGATAGGATTCAAATCATTGAGTCGAGGTTTCTTCGTATTAATGTTATAAATATGTGTATCCTCAAGATTCAGAACGTATAAGCCATTTAACAATGGACAAACACCATAGAGTATACCATTCGAAAATATCGAACAACACTTGTTCTTTATTACGAATTTAAAACCGTCTTCCTCTAAACATGAAGAAGATAAATGTTTCTGCCCAAAGCCGGAATGAAATAACAATTATTCAATTCCAAAACTAATCCTGAGGGTAGCGACAAAGAATAAACGCCGACGGCCAACACTGTAACTTTTGCACCATTGCCGACGCGAACATCCAATTCGCCTCTTGCGTACTTCCTAGTACTTTTCAGCCCCTGCAACGATTTGCAAGTGTGAATCATTGATCCGGTATCAAATACCTATGAATCACTCGGACGAGTAGCAAGATAAATTTCAATAACATTTATACTTGAAGCGGAAGTCACACTTCCCTTCCTTTTCTTTTGTTCTTCTAAGTACAACTTGCAATTCCTCCGCCAATGGCCAGGCTTATGGCAGTGGTGGCAAGTGTCAGAGCTAACAGGGCCCGACTTGGACTTTCCAGCTGAATTAGACTTAGAGCTCAAGATCGCATCTGGAGATTTAGCATTTCCCTTATGCTTTCTCTTCTTACTCTCCTTTTGAACCATCATCACATGACTAGGATTTTTCTTAAGACTTTCCTCGGCTGTCTTGAGCATCCCATGCAATTTAACCAATGTTTTCTTCATGCCATTCATATGAAAATTCATGATAAACGGCTCGAAACTCGCAGGGAGTGACTGAAGAATCACATCTGTGGCCAAATCATTATCAAATTTAGAGCCAAGCTTCTCCAGGTTCTCAACGTAACCAATCATCTTGATCACATGAGGACTCACTGGACTACCTTCCGCCAACCTGCACGCAAACAAGGACTTTGAGACATTATACCTCTCAGTCCGTGCTTGGTTCTCAAGCATGCCCTTCAGCCCCACGATCATATCGTAGGCATCTCTATCCTCATATTGCTTCTGAAGCTCAGAGGACATGTAGGCAAGCATGAGATAGCTGACATCAACTGAATCACTGGCGTGCTTCTCATAAGCCCGCCTTTCAGCAATTGGTGTATCATCCGTTGGTTCATCAGGATGGGGTTCCTCTAGAACATAATCATTTTTCTCCTATTTGAGAATGATTCTTAAATTCCTGTACCAGTCTATAAAATTTGTTCCAGATAATTTCACCCTTTCAAGGATGGATCGCAGATTAAAAACGGAAGTATTCTTTGCAGTAGGTGCCATGATCTACAACAACAATGCAAGGTTCAGTACTATGCTATGTTGATCTTCTATCAAATAAAAGATATGCCACAATATATAAAATGATATTTTCCCTCTAACGACATACTGTGGGACAAGATCCATATCTATCTAACTCCTAGTGAGCTTTGGCATCACTGCTAGAAGATTAGTGACATAGGTAAGCAACACTTTGCTAATCACATCATATGTGACTCTTGTTCGTTGGGATAGCATCCAATGCCCGACTCCCAACTCCATGCCCCCAAAGCCCAAAACTGTTTTGATAACTTTGTTAAGCAAACCAATACTATGCATGTGGTGTCTGACATCCACCCTAATTGGTCAAGATAAAAGACGGCACCCTGCTTTGACAGACCCACCATCGATGATCGAGAACCTTGGTAGGTGCAGCTATTAAAAAAAGCATCAATACTTAATTTTCTAAGGGGAATTATTCTAACATGGTAACGATGCCTACCGTACATAAAACATGAAAGAATAGTATGACAGGAACATAAGTAAACATCACAGGCAATCATATTAACTGTGACATAGTATAGCCCTCTTGCATGATGATCTCCATCTCTATGGTTCATGTCCTTCGGGTCATCACGCTTCAAGCCTCCATGAACTTGTATCACTATACTAATTACATGAGAGAAGCATTATATATCGACGCGTAGGACTTACAACAATTGAACAGCCTTGGGCTGTAATCAACCATGATCAAGCCATGTTATTATAAGCGAGTATCATATACTTTTGCAAGGCCATACCAGTCATAACATTCTCTGCAAAAACAAGTTAGGCAGAGACTATGCGCAACTAAAAATAGACCCGGAACTGTCGGCTCAGTCGGAACTTCCGGTCGAAGGGACCGGAACTTCCGACTCAGGACTGGAACTTTCGAAATCAACCTTCTGACTCGAATTTATTTTTGGTCCGGAACTTTCGGCTACAGCCGGAACTTCCGAAAACAACCTTCTGACTCGGAATTTATTTCAGTCCGGAACTTCCGGTCCAACCAGAACTTCCGGACCCGGAACTTTCGGCTACAGCCAGAACTTCTGAAAATAACATTTTGTTTCGAAGATTATTTCGGCCCCAGAACTTCCGGTCCAACCAGAACTTCCAAAAATCCTACGACAAAAATAATAGATCCAATCTATTTCCATCACATATCTCCATATGTGATCGATCCAGATCGAACACTACGAACCTGGCTCTGATACCACTGTTGGGTTATGGGGAGGCTACGCTAGCGCTTAATTTCAAAATTTTATCCCGTTAGCCCAGGAACTATGCGTGTAATGGGATCATGGATCGTTACCTTGAGCTTCGAGACGCGCTCGGACAGCGGAAGCAGAGTCGATGAAGCGCGTCCTCGAGCTGCTCCTCACGGCTCCGTCCATTCGTCAGCGGCGAAGTCGGCGTAATCCGACGCTCTCCAAGGAAGAAGAACAGCACCGATGCAGCAATGGTGCCTCTACGGTATCCACACGTACAGGGACGGGATCACCTCGCGCCGGCGTGCTAGCACCACTCGCGAGATTCGGAAGATCAATCACAACACTTGTGATCGTGGAGAGAGGAGAGGTGGCGGCTAGGGTTCTCAACCGAGAGCAACCGCAACAGCAATCAGCTGTCTTTTCGTGCTTGCCCCACCTCTCTTTATATAGTACCCCATCATGGGTCTTTACTCTGTATTAAAGCCCAACAGATCTAATCTGTTCGCCTGGCCCGGAACTTCCTGCTATAGCCAAAACTTCCGGACCCTGGAACTTCCGGCTACAGCCAGAACCTCCGAAAATGACCTTCTGTATCGAATTAATTCTCGACCCAGAATTTTTGGTCCGACCGGAACTTCCGGCTACTGCCGGAACTTTCGGTTCGTCCAGAAAACTGAATACCGGGGCTGGCCCAAAACTTCTGGTCCAACCAAAACTTCCGGATGCTCTAGAACCCGGAACTTCTGGCTACAGCCGGAACTTTCGATTTCCCTAGAATTTTCTTGGACACAATTCCATCATGCAGCACCGGTAGATCTGGGTGGAGACGGCGATGGTGGATCTAGATGGAGGCGGCGCCGGTCGAGGAAACCAAGTGGAGTGCCCTCGTGCCCCTTTTCTATTTTCTGGTTGTCTCATTAACTGCGCGCATCGACCGAGCGTTGGAGACTTGGAGACTATGCCAGCGCGGGGGCAAAGCCATAGCTACGAAGAAACGAAGGGCGCTTCTGCAAAAACAGCAGCAACACAGCGAAGCCACGCGTCGCTCCATGAAACGTCCACAGTAGCGGAAGCGCTAAGGGCTCGAGAATTCTCCCAATCTTTAATATTAGTAATTCATTTTTAGCCTTTTAACTTTGTAAAAATAAACTTTTATTTTTATCTCTTACCTAGGATCGATTTACAAATTAAAGAGTTTTATTTCTTTGTCATATTTTATCTATCGTATCACAATATTTTTTTTAATAATAATCACTTTGATCTTTTACTCGGACAACTGATTTATAAAATTTATCTCAAATGTAAAAAATAATATAGCAAATACTCTAGTAAATTTTTGTAATAAAAAATATTTTTATAAATTTAAAACAAATAAATATATTAATTAAAAAATCCATCATTCGTCTCCACGAATGGACAACGAACAAACCACTCAGCTTTGCCTCTCGCTGAAGGCCCATGGCCCATACTGAAATAGTACAATTGGTTGGGCCAGTCCAAACTCCGTTTCGACAGATTGGCCCACACCAAAGCGATATTGGGCTCACCACAGTGCAGCACATTTGGGCCATGAACAGCACACCACAGTTCCAGCCCAATGACAAGGAAGGATATACTTATCAATTCTCAACCCAAGGTAATCCTACGGTTTTATATTATAAATTATACTAACATCTATAATATCTAACAAATACCACAAGACATATTATGGTGAATTTAATAAAACTAATTTGATGTTACGGTTGTTGACTTATTTTTTTTAATAAAATTGGTCAAATTCAACTTATAAAAACTCAAAAGTCTTGTAAATAGATAGTAAGAATAAAGATGATCCATTATGCACAATAGTTCTTACGCCATTTTGAGCATCATTTCAAACCGATATTATAGGAAGGGACAGGCAGAAAAAACATCATTGCGCACAAAAGGTAGAGAGATACTAACACAAGGATGGTACATTTGTAGCATTCAGGATTACAGACACAACTAGAAAACATAAGAAAAAGCAAGCGGAGTTAACAACAGAAGACACCATTATACCTCCATTATCTAAAAAGGAAAAACAACAGGAGACACCCTTCCATTGTCTATACAAATCAAGCATACCCAAGGGATGATGCTTTGCCAGGCTCCTAGGTACGTAGAAAGGAAGCTTCCATGGACTGTAGGATACTCGCTGTGTCGAACCTGAAGTTTCTGAAGCTTCTACCAGGGCGGCTGTCAACAGTTTGCGGGTCAGATTCTGCTCTAGTAATAACTGGGTTCTCAACAGGTACCACACCACTTGAGGAACTCTTCGCTTTCCATACAGTACCTGTGAAATGATGTGTTACCATAGATGTTGTCACAATTACATAGGAAAACAGTGCATGTTGCACCAGGTTTACCATTAGTACTCCACACATTATGCACTAAAAGCTGATCATAAATATAACCATTGAGTCCATGAATGTGGCAGGATGAAAAGATTTTAAATGTACTAGCTGCTATATTGCTCCTCTAGAAAACACTGGTATTTTACTCAGTTTACAAGGACACTAAGAAAATAGTTTTTGCTAAATTTGAAACAAAACTGTCAAATAATCAGTTCACAGATTATTTAACATTTTCTGAGGTCCTGACATAAATGGGTAAAAGAGGGATCAGAAGATACCTCTAGCAAAAGCATCTGATTTCTGATAGATTGGGGGACGATGTGTGCCTATCCAAGCCTTTAGACCCCTAAGAAAAGAAGACAGTGAGGCATTAAACAATGTAGAACCAACGAATTCATCTTTAAGAAATGTACAGGCAGATTGAGAAGCAGAACAGAACAAGCATGTTAATGCTCATGATGCTAAAAGCAATGTCTATCGCAAGAGATATATGAAACTGTGGGTCATAAAGGTACTGACTGCAAAAATGGTGCGACCATATAGAGCTTCAACCCATTCACCCCACGAGATATTGCGTCATCACTAGCAGGAAGGAGTTCATCAATTCTGTGCCATGAGATTTCCTGTCAAATTCATTGAGGACTGCCACAGCTCAGTGGTGTATGTTTAACTATTTTTAATCAAAGAGATTCCGAAGGATAAATGATCGAAACAATAGTAACTTCACTCTTCAAATAGACATAAAGTAGTCAACACAAAGTGACAGCTAATATTGCAAGACGTTCGTAGACCAGAACAAAATGATAAAGTAATGCAATTGCAAGCAAAAATATGTGCCTGCAAACCATACAATTAAGAACATGTACTAACTTGTCGGTTAAGTTACAATAACATGATTACAGAATGCTCCAAAACACTCTTCTCAACCAAGTTGAAATCTAGCAGAACATTATGATTATTCTTTCACCTGTAGAACAGCCTGTTACTCATAAAGGAGCTATTCCTTGTTACAAATTAAGCAGACAAGAAGGAATGGTCATTAATCAAACAATCATGCCATATCGTATCATCTCCTTTTTCTTTTAGAGATACCAAGTCCAAAATGTTCTAAATATAATTGAGAAGAACAGCAAAAACGCATTTTAAAAGTAGAAATGTGATTAAAAAAGATTGAGCATTTGCATACACTGATCTCTTTCTTAGTTTGAGGCGCAAATACAGTATCTCCCTTAACACCAGTTATAATATAAAGGCGGACTCTTTGCTGTCCAATTGAAACTTCAATATAATCTTCTAATTTCAACAGTTTAGAAATATCACAGCCCGTTTCCTCAAGAACCTGCATTGTTAAGTAAATAAATGTCACTCACATAACCTAATAATGCAATAAGCATGGGGAAATGAAAATGATGAACAGAAACTCACAAAAGCAAAGCCATGATCAACTGCGGATCTTTAAAAAATTTGTGCACAGGACCAGTGGGCAATGCAGATAACTGATGCTAAGTTATTTGTTCTTTTTGAAAACATGAGGTGGGTGGTGGGAACAAAGCAATGTGGTTCATTGTTTTGAGAAGAAACGACAAAATGATGTAAGGCCTACAGAGACACACATATGCAATGGATTAAAATGCAAACACTAACTAAAACAGTAAGTGTTGGAGCATTGTAGAATATCTAGAGCTTTGAAATTTGAATTGTAAAAAACCAATCAAGCATTTTGATGGTCCAGAAATGGCAAAATGATCTCGTTTAGTGTCATATAAGAAATTATATTGCTTTACTATAAGTGCAATTTTCTTCTGGAAATTGCAAAGCACAACATGGATCCAGCCCAGAAGTTTACTTCTCTAACAGCACAAGTATGATGTTCTTCATCTTTACTCCTCTTTCCACGAGGAAAGCTCCAGCTGGCGCTGGACTTCCATCCCTTCACAAGCAAACACTGCGGAAAGGAGAAAGTGAATGAAACTTGAGATGTGAGTATGTGACAATGTGAAAAAACATTGAGCAAACTGAAGAGGCTATAGGGGTCAAAGAATGAAAGCTGGAATTTTTGGGTGCCTAGTGCAGTGCAGTATAGAGCTTGAAACTATATGCATTGAAGTGGCTATATGACAAAATAACAGAATTTATGTAGCACTGCTTCCAAGCTGCAGAACCCGCTCAAATTGTTACAGCCTAGTAGCTACTCAGCTAAATTTCATCTCGGTAGCAAGCAATATGGTACAGAGTGACCGGGTGGGAGTGTAGTTACCCTCTCATAGGTGTCATCGAGGATAATGGCACCGGCGACTGGGACACGGAACTTGTAATGGGTGAAGTCCTTGTAGATGTCGTCCAGGTGCGCGCGGTAGGGCCTGAGAGCAGCACAGCTATTGAACACTGCACACACCACCACCACAACGACAATGGCGTCAGCGATCAGCCCAACGTCGCGCCATGAATCCTGAATGGCGCGGGGGGAGAGAGTCAGGAGCTTACTGAGCGAGGTGAAGTCCTTGAAGGAGAGCGACTTGAGTGAGGGGTTGTGCTCGACGGAGTTGTCCTCGTAGAACCAGTGAGCCTGCTCCAGCAGAAACAGGATCCGCTCGAACGACTCCAAATCCTCCTTGGGCACGTTGAGCACGAAGCGGCTGCGATGCCCGTTTCCACGGGCGATTCCATTCGGTAGGATTCAGTTATGGGGTTTGATCTGAGCGAAGCCGAGAAGAACTCGCGAGATGGGATTGTTGGTTTGGGCTACCTGCAGAGATCGTCGAGCAGCTCCTGCGGCGGCAGCTGCCCCCTCGACGAAGACCGGTTCAGTCCCCCGCCGCCCGCCATCGCCATCCACCGGCCGCCGCGCCCACTCCCACTCGCCGCCCCGCTTCTCTCTCTCTCTCTCCTCGCTTCCGAATCCACTGCTCCAGTTCACAAGGCGTATGCACAGATATTTATTTATTTACGCTAACTACAGAAAAAGACGTATTCTGTCTTTACGTAAATTGGCTTGGGAAACGGAAAGTGCGGGCCTGTCTGGCCGCCGCGCTTGCGCTAAACAATAGATTAAAAATCGGGGGAGAGAGCGGAGGAGCCGAGGCGGGGGACGGAGGAGGAGGAGGAGGAGGAGGAGGCCATGATGCCGCCGGCGCTAAGCTTATCTCGCTCTCCGTCGTCGTCCGCCGCCTCTTCTCCTCTCTTTTCCCGCCGCCGATCTGCCTCTGTTGCCGTCCGGCGTCACCTCCCGCCGTCCTTATCCGTCAAACCCGCCGCAGGTCTCTCTACCACTCCAATTTCTTGGCATTGATAACTAATTCAGGTTATAATCCAAATCCTCTTTACAATTGCGCAATTGGCCATTGGATTACCCCAAAAAGGTTAGTTTGACGACACGCAATCGGGTATTGGTCTCATAATTGAGAATGGGATAGGAGTGTCGTTTAACAATACGCCTCCGTTAGTGTTTGGTGAACCCTCTGGCTCCAATTTGGGCATTTGGATTATAGAGATGTTGCTGTAAAAAAGGTTCTACCGTAAAATGAATATAACACGGCAGTTTGAACTTGCTACTATGAACATTAAGTGTGGTATATGTTGTTTTCGTATGGTCTAACTGTAAATTTATCTGGGTTTTCATTGGTTTATACTTTGTTTCTGAACTATGGACTATTCACCTAGCTGGTATGTGCCCATGACAGTTTCAGCTTTGTTTACAGGAGTTTGCTGTGCTAGCCAGGCGGTTGAATTGTTGCCATCTTTGAGCCCAGACATCATGGTTCGCGATGCTCGGCTAGAGGACTGCTGGGAAGTAGCTGATACTCATTGCAGCTCTTTCTTTCCAGATTACACTTTTCCGTTGGACCTTGTCCTACGTGTTGATCGTTACATTGCCCTCCTATCCGGTTTTTCGGTTCCACCCGGCTGCATGAGAACTTGCCTTGTTGCGGTTAACACTACTTCAGTTAGTAGAAGTATCAGCATTGGATATGGAGATTTAAGAGATGCTGACTTTCAAGGAAAACATGGTCTTAGTAAAGCCTCCATAGCTGGCATTCTTACAGTAGACACGGTGGCAGACTATCTTCCTAGAAAAGGGCCTCTCAAGCAAAGAAGGTACACCTTTTTTTTGCTTCAAACATTAAAAGTCTTGGTTTCTTAAATTGTTAAGCGCATATGCATTTATGCAATTGCAAGATATAAATGTTATGCTTATTCCTTGCAACTTCATCCACTATTCCTTGCAATTTGAATGCTTTCACTCACTTTCTCAAAGCTTGTTTACCATAGCTGTCTACCTATTTTGTTATCTATCATCCAACTAAGAATAAGTTGTCATCCACAAAGAGGAGATGAGTAAACTGAGGAGCTGAGGGAGCCATAGAAATCCCTTGCGTAGCAAGCTACAAAATTGATAATATGTCATGTTGCCTTTCCATCTGTGAAGGACACATATAAACAGGAAGATCAATAGCTTGATCTGCCATGGAAGAGACCAGACCAATTGTCAGGTGGGGGTGCACCTACCACCACCGAAAGGTGGCTGTGTTGGCTCAGCCAGGGCCAGCTGTTACTTCCTAATTACAAGAGTATCTTTCTGATTTAGGGTTTCCTTAATTGCTGCTCGAGTTATCTTATGAGATTAGTTTCCTTAGATTATTTCAGCTTCTAAAGATAGGTTGTAGCCTTTCCTGTACATAAAGGGCTAGGCAGACATGTGGAAGAACAACAAGAAATAAGAAATCTCAATCTTCTTCCTCAATCCTCTCTATTCTCACCCTATTTTGCCGCCAGTCTCACTGCCACGGCGCCGGGCCGGCGAGGTGCTGAACGCCCTCGCCCTCCTGTCTGCCATGGCTACGCCCTGCGCTCGCTGTCACAAGTGCCGTTGGTCGAGGGCTGTGACAACTTGGTATCAGAGACCACCTTCCACGGCCGCTCCTGCTGCCAAGCTCTGATGGCCAACGGCTCCTAGATCGCGCCCTCAGTGAAAGATTTGCTGAAGGAGCTACTGCTTGGACAGCAGGAGCTATGCGAGACGATCCATAGCACCAATCGAAGGGTCAACGGCATGCTGCAACAGCAACAGGCCCACAACATTGCCATCAACTGCCTGGAACACGGCTCGAGCGAGATCACGGCCTCCTGCACGCCTCGCATGGGCAGTAACAAAGTGCAGCCCCCCTATTGCCGACCCCTCCACCACCCAGCATCAAGTTGCATCTCAGCTCTGCTTACCACCCACAATCCAATGGCCAATCCGAGGTAATCAACAAAATTATCATGATGTACTTGTGTTGTCTGACAGGGGATTGGCCTCGGCACTGGCTTTGCTAGCTTCCGTGGGCCGAGTTTGCCTACAACACCTCCTTCCTGTTGGCCATCAAAACCACACCCTTTTGGGTGGTCTATGGTCACGACCCCCTGAGTCTGCATCGTCATGACCATGGTTTGGCTAAGCTACCCGCTGTGGACCAGTGTCTGTAGGAACGTGATGCGTTTTTGGCCAAGATTCAAGACCAGCTCGAACAGTCCCCGCGGCACTACAAGCACCATTATGACAGCGACCACCGGGGCGCCACCTTCAACGTTGGCTAGTGGGTGTGGCTTCGTCTTCTACATCGCCATGCCTCCACCGTCAACTCCCATGGCCGCGGCAAGCTTGGGCCCAAATATTTTGGTCTGTTTTAGGTGACACAACAGTACAACACGTGGGCGAGGTCGCCTACAAGCTGCAACTGCCACCGTTCGCTCACATCCACAACATCTTCCATGTATATAAATGACTAGGCAGAAATGTGGAAGAACAACAAGAAATAAGACATTTCAATCTTCTACCTCAATCCTCTCTATTCTCACCCTGTTTTGCCACCAGTCTCGCCGTCATGGCGCCGGGAGGGCGAGGGTGTTACGGCACCGGGCCAGCGAGGTGCTGAATGCCCTCACCCTCCCGTTTGCCATGGCTACGCCCTGCGCTCGTTGCCACAAGTGCCACTGATCAAGGGCCGTGACACCAATACTAGGTGCTAGAGCCTAGAGTCAGTAACTTAATATTACAGTGCAATTGGAGCCTTGGAGGTAGTAACCATGTTTGTGCACTAATGTTTAGTCTTGATCTCTGTGGAAGTTCGGAAAACAGAAAATGGTTAAGTTAATTACATAAAAATGGGGAACGACTGAATAAGGCATGGGTTGGCTAAAACTTGAAAAGCCTAAAATTTATAATTCGTGTACATTTACCAAACCATACTCTAATATAACCTGAGGTACAGGCAAAACAGAAATGCCAAATTTGCCATGTCTTAACTAGTTGACTAATAACTAGAACAATAGGTTGTACAGAGTTCCTTTTATATTTTTCCTAGGCCAAATCGACATGAGTGATAAGTTGTAATATGTTTTCTTCCTATAAATAGGGAAAAGGTATTTAGGAAGACAAGTTATGCTTCCCTTCTCTCTTAATAAAGACAAGATAAATGTCTCTTGCTTGTTAATAGTGGCTAAAGGAAATCATTTTCTCTATATCACTGGAGTCAAGAATAAAACTTCTGAACTATATCATCTGAGCCCTGTGAGCTGCATTTTGTTAGAAATTTAAAATATACAGAAAGAACTAGTAAATTAAAATACAAAACCGTTACTGATTTTAAACTAAGCGTGCAAACTCCACTAACGCTGTGCATGCTAAATTTGCATAGGACCTGTTAGCTCGATCTTCAAATAATACCTCTGCACTGGGAAAAAAACTCCTAGCTGTGCATGTTATTTTTTTTCCACAGCTTTGCACATAACAGTAGCATCTTTCAGTTCTCACCATCCTCAGTCTTTTGAACCCTGGCACCAGATGTCACAAGCCTGCAGGACACTTAGATTAAATCATCACAACCAAGAAAACTAAAAATCTTGGGCATATGGTACATAAATTGTGTTGCAATCCATGTTTTGTTCCAGGAATGCATAGTTAATTTAGTCTTAGGCTTTATTATAGTATGATTTATTCCTCATTGCACTAATCATCACATGATTTGCTCTACACTGTTTATCCTTTTTGTAATAATCATGGCCCATGTCATTTTTACCTTACAAATAATTTCAATTTCTCCACAAAAAAAAAAGAAGTGCTCTATATTGCCCGGATGCTTCTTCATGAGTTGTTCAGCTTCCCATTATGATTATGGATTGTATGGGCCCCATACACTTCTCTGTTTGCTGGCCTCCAATTTTGTGCTTTGACTAAGAACCAAAGGGAGATACTGTTATCTACAGCTACACAAACACACCTTCATGTGTGCTCTCTTTTCCTGTATTGGCAGTCAACCATGGCCATCAACATGGTTGCCTTGAAATTCATTTGGAGATGTCTCTTTTCTTTACTAGGGTGACTGTCACCTAGCTTTACTTCTACAGGAGGAAAACTTGTATGAAACGAGAGGACTCAGCCTACCTAAAGATATTTGAAGAAAATGCAATAAATACCCCACATTTCTTGTTCATTGTTGGCTATATCAAGAAAATATTTGTAAACAATGAGCAGAATTTCAATTTCAACTCAATTAGAATGATATGAAATAGGAAAAATGCATGTGTATTATTTGTCCTTTCTATATTTGTGGAGTAACAGACATTTAACTGCAATGCAACTGGCCTGGGTTAAAAACTTAAAATGAAGCTGAGTTTCTTTCATACACCAGTTTCCTAATATTTATTGCACTGCATTATATAGCATGGAACCTCTTATGGCATCCATCTCAGCACCTGCCACAACCTCTTTCTAATACCTGTTGCAGTCTAAATGAATCTGTTGAAATGTAGCATGTAGGGAATATGTTATATTTGGTTGGATACAAATCCAAAGAAACTGTTGATTGTGCTGTACTTTTGCACAGATGAAATGCCCAGATATGTGAAGCCTTGTTTTCATTTGACTCACTCTGCATATGATGTAGAAGATTGTTCATTATTATATTTTAGGAGAGTTTAAAATATACATGAACAGTAGTTTCCCCTGGCATCATCCGGATTTGTTTCAAACTTGTGCAGAACAGGTACTGCATATATAGCGAATGTTGCGGTCCGGAAGGAAGAACGTCGTAAAGGAATCGCTAAAATGCTTGTTGCAGAAGCAGAGGCGCGAGCTAAGAGTTGGGGATGCCGGTCTGTGGCATTGCATTGTGATGTAAACAACCTTGCTGCACTGCGGCTGTACCAAAATCTAGGTTACAAATGCATCCGTGTACCAGAAGATGCTAAGTGGCCAGAACCGAAGATAGCACAAGGAGTGCAATACCACTTTATGATGAAGCTAGTACCCAAGATATAAAGTGTTTACGATCAGAGCAGAGAAACTAAGACAGCTTCATGATGCAGTGTGGAGCCATTACCCATGATTTGTAGTGTATACAAGCAGAGCAGATCAATTGAAACATGTAGATACTACCGTGATGCCCTAGTCATTCCCTTGCACATGTATAGCAGCTGTATAGTGGAGAGTACATTGTATGGTATATAACAGCTACGTATTGTTTCACAGATACATATCGCTTCAAGGTGGTAAGCATGCCACCATTCCTTCACTCAGAGCTCATGACAGGTAACCTAGAGAAGGAAAAAGAATCATACAACTTCCATTATTCATTGCTGTCCTAAAAATACGGTTCTCTTTTTTTCCTCGGTGGAGTATATTCAGTTATCTCAGTAACAATCTTATGACGAGTGTGCCAGAAGTTATCAGATAGTCAGAATGCAGTGCTGTGGTTTCATTGTGCTGGCTCATATTATTATGGTCCGTATCATGAAACTGCACTGTATAGTGGTGGTACGGTTGGCATCACCTTCTGGTACATGTGTTCCTGTTAATTTACTGTTGAGTTCTTCTAGCTCTGAAGGTTGAAATTCGTTAGCCATTTCTGCCCTTGTGTTTCCTTACCAACACCTTGATTAATTGCTGCTGATACAGCCACACAATGCTTGTATCCTAAACAATGCACCCTGAGACTGGTGTATGTCAACAAGAGGGTGGTAGTGTGGGTTGTGGTCTTTATGATGTTTGGCACCACCCTAGTAACCCCCTTTTCTGAACTGTATGGTTGTTGGATCATTGCTGATAATGTTTCATTGTTGAGCCTGCTGTGCTGATTTTATTGAGGAAATCAAAAGATTTTTCTGTTGGGTGGGTGGGTGGGGGAGAGCTGAAGAACATATCACATGGGATGCATATGCAGTCTGCACTGTCCTGGGAGCCCCTTCCCTCCCTCATCATCTTCCACACCAATAAGGCAGATGGACAGATCTGTTCATAATGCATGTGACTCAACGAATTTTAACATCATTTATCTCCCTTTAGCACAGCATTATGCATTGCGCAAACATGCACATTGCATTCAAGATTCAGATCGGACCGGTTTTTTTTAAGAAGAAAAGGAATACTCGCACATGGACAGCAGCGCAATGAAAGATTTTGACTGCTGAGACCCTGAGATTATCAAGTGTGAAGCACTGTTTACACTTTCCCATTCGTGATCAGTCTCCAACACTGATGTCCTAATTGATCGATCTGTATTTAGGGCTTACTCGTCAAGTTGTCTCATCATTTTTAGCTTCCCATGTTTAGTGCATTAGCATGAGATGTAGACACATACAGTTCTTAATTTGCTTGTTCAAGCATTGTTTAGTTTACACGGCGCCATTGTGCGCACGCTACATATTTGTTACCGCTCCAGTTCATTAATATTGGATCTATAATAAAAAACTATTTCCATTTTAAATTATAGTCATTTCTAGATTTTAGCGTGTTTATTAAAATACAAGGAAAAAAACATAAACTATCACTTAACTAGTATTCCAAGCAATTAGTACTACATGCAACTAGTATTCTAGACAGAGATAAAATAGGAAGATTTAAGGGGGAAAATTATAGATGTTATAATATTTGAGACAAAATTTGAATTGTAGAAATTGCTGTGTTTTAGGACGGATGGAGTAGAATGTGTTAAACTTTTATTTTTAGTTTAAAATAAAAATAATATGACTCGACTAAATATTCTTTAATCCTCGAGATTTATTGAAGTTAGATTTGACTGACTTAAAAAAATCTTATATCTATAGCTACGGCAAAATATTAGTCTAGGGATTTGTTAGCAACTAAATTAGCAATTACGTAGTAGTAATGTGGTTGGTTAGGGCCGTTTGACCAGGACCATTTGACGTGTCTGCTTCGATGGGGATCCCGAGGCAGATCAGACGAATCCTAGTTCAGTCAGTCAATCTAGGAGGAAGAGAGGATCACCCGGCGATCGCCGGTGCCGGGCACGGGCTAGAGACGGTGAAGTCGCCGTGTCGGTGACCGACGCGGCGGCGCATGCATTCATGCATGCATTGGTGCTAGAAGCATACTCTCTATCCAAAAAATATAAAGCTGGCATGTATTTTAAAATATCAATCTTTTCTAGTTTTGATTAATAATTAAGCTATATATATATTTGTTATGCATATAATATAGTTAAATTCGTATATAAAAATATTTTCATATGATATTAATTTTATAGTTATTAATGGTATATTATATAAGAATTTATTGATAAAGTTCTATATTCAACATCGGACAAAAACTTACACATATTTTTTAGGGAGACAGAGCCTATCACCAACGCCTGATGAGCTGTGTGCTGCAGAAAATTGATTTGAACTAATGAATCATCCGTGTAGTTTTGTGACATTGTGTAGTATATATACTCCTGCGCTTTTAATTTTAAATTAATTAATTAATATATAATGTCTCATTTACAAATGGGTTTTTGAAAACTTGAAGAACAATATTTTATTTAAAAAATGAAACAATTGTAATTTGTAAATTTATAACATGTTGAAAATATTACACTTCAGTTAAAATAAAAACCACTTTCACGAAATTTGCATTACTGCGAAGAAATTTATGTGAAATCATGCTAATATATTATGATTAAAATAACCACTGGAAATAAATAATTGCTACGGCTGAGGAAAAAAACAAGCAAGGAGGAAAAAGAAGATGTTCACTCCCTAACTAACTATGCAAACTGTGTAGAGAAACCCTAACGTTAGTATGTGAGAGCTACAAATATTCTTCTATGAAAAGATTGGTGCAGATACTGCTTAGTGGGATCCCCTAACTGAATTTTATGTTCCATCTGGTCCCAGGACTAGTTAGGTACTATAACTAGTTTATAGGTGATATAAAATTTATAAAAACTTATGGTGTCTAGTATTAGGACTGCCCTAACGTGCATTTGTCGACGATACGTTTGGATACTTTCAAGTTTTCCTCTGTTTTTTAGGGCAGTGGTACTAAATTAGAAGCACGAAGTTGTACGGGGTGACCAATGCTGCGTCATTTTTCTCTCCATTTTCCAAAGTGATAAAACGGACACAAAGATTAGATATTCTTAACCGGGAATAATAATAATATAGATTCTCCGCTTCTTTGCATGTTTATAAAATATATTGTCTCTAATTGCTTACCTTATTTATTTTGTTTTAAAAATGTGAGTATTTATTTGTGAGGATGGCATATTTTATTTGACAAAGACGAATATAAAAAATAAAATATATAGAAGTTATAAAATAACTTATATTTAAAAAGGAAATAATAAGCCTAACACGATTATACAGAGAATCATGACGATTATAAACTATAGATTAGTTGGTCATGAGATAGTCTAGAGAATGCGGAGCTAGTCTTTGGCGCCCATGCAACCAACGTGACCCATGTTTTCCTTTTTCTTTTCCCCTTCCCTTTTTCTTTACGGTTTTAAATAATTTTTATTGTTGAGCATGCAATTCCAGAATCCCGTGACAAAACCCCATGTCACCTAATGCATTACTAGAACAGTAGTAATATTTTATCAGGCATATTAATGATGCAACGTATCGTAGAAGCAAGATTACCAACACAGCACAATTAACGCAAGTACGTACTTGCAAAAATAAAAAGGGACGTACTACAGGTATCAATCAAAACATGCAATTAAAGTTTAGCTTTCACGTTAATTTCTGTGTGCACCCCAATTGTAATTAGTATGGATGCTTGGTGGCATGCAACGAGTAATGCAGTGCTTTATTTTTCAGGTGTGACGGAGCTAAAAATATATCAAATATAATACTGTCTAAATATTTTTAACTAATTATTTAAAATTTTAAAAACTTTACAATAATTTTTATATCAATAAGAAGCTCGAGATACGGTTTATACCCTAGCTGCCCCTACCATGAGTGTATGTATATACATAAAGTGATACATGACGAAAATTATTAGAAATTTTATTTTAAAATCATTTATCAATTTTTTAGCATAACTTAATTTGTTTGAAATCTTTAATGATTTTTACAAACCTCAGTTTTATCGTCTACCATCTTTTACCGTCCGTTTCAAAAAAGCCTTTTAAACAAGTTGCACCGGCAGCGTCGACTAAACAAACACCACAACACAAGCTGGCGATCCTTTTTTTTTTGTGGCCGTGTGAATCCGACGTGGCGATGGCAACAGCTTGTCAGCTTGTGCCAGCTGGCCACAAAGCAGCTGCCAGTGGCACGTCGGATTCATGGGGCGACGCCATGTCAGTGTTACGTGACAGCTCACAAGTCGCAAAGCAGAGTAGTACTAAACTAAGCATATGCAGCCTTCTTCAGTCCCATGTCGCTTTTACCTACAATACTTATCAGTTTCCATTTAATTTTAATTTTGACTTCGCGAATGGAGAATGGAGGGAGTATTAAAATATGAAAAATGAAACAAAATGAAAATATATAGCCCTTTAGTGTTTTTTCATAATAAGAGTGAAACTCTCGGCTAATATGCAGTAGACATGATACACGAGTTAAACTATATAAGCTGATGTTTTATGGATTAAAAATCGCAACTTGTTAGATTTAAGAGTACATATATGACAATACCAGTAAATGAACCATGATTTGCTTTTTGGAGAGGTACCCTACCTATAATGCGGCTTCACCACAGGGCCACTGCAATGCACTGATTATAAATGCATCCAAAATTTATCTACTTTAATTTAAGTAATCTTGTACTAATTAGTCTGACTCGGATATACTGCACATGAAAATTGGGTACGTAGATATAAGAGCGGAACATGTGCCGTAGTAAGTTGGTTCAGCTTAGCCATCGAAAGGAGGAATTATATATGCTAGCGTCCAAAAGTGCTACCTAATCGCCGCCATGACATTTGCTGAGTTCCACCGGTTATAAATCACAATACACGATTAGCTTAATTATAAATTCCATGGTGTTCGTGTCCAAGTCTCTGCACCTACCATTTACCAATATTCCACCGTCGCGAAAGCGATGGACCGATGGCTAGCTAGCTAGCGACTCTCCGTATACGTCAGTCTCCAAACACATTGCACCTCTGATTTTTGTATTCTTGCTAGTTATCACCGATACATTGCACATTGCGTGTCATTGGTCAACCGTGTTGTACGTCTACTGATGAAACAAAAATCAAGCAATCAAAAATACATTCTCTAATATATTATATTACATTTTCTGATTTGTATAAAGTGGATTGTTTACCTATGAGAGATGTATCACTTATTTGACAAGTGCAAACATATAAGAAAATATTACTTACATTTGGAAAATAGTTGAGAAACCTAAAATGATTGATACAAGAAAAAGGATGAAGTACATGGTTAATTTAGGGGTTTCAGTTATTCCATGGCCATGAACGCCTTTTTTGTTCCAATTTAATTATGTTTTGTCGGCGATCAGGGTGATGTACTGAAATGTGATCAGTGGCTTGGAAATTCTCTCTCATAAAACAAGAGGAATTTATATATGGTGGCCCGTATAATGTTATGCATGCAGAGGTGGAGATAGATAGAGGTGTACATCATGGGGTGCCATGATGCCATCACCTGATCGATATATGATCGTGAATGCGAGTGAGTCCAGGAGCATAATGCTTCAAGGAATTCTGAGTTTCCCTGTCCTTTTTTCTTCGTTTCCTTCCTTGTAAGCCAATGCTCCTAGCTCGCTGTCACTGTTTTGTCCGACTCACGAGCCGACGACGAGCGGACGATTCTATATCATTCGGTGTCACCACAAATTTAGTTGATAATCAACTAACGATTACATCTTTTTAATAAAATATTAAGGTATGCAGATAGACTGAACTATTATTATCAAAATAAAATATTAAGGTATACAGATAGACTAAACTATTATTATTAATATTAAATTTAAAAACACATACTTAAACTAAACGATAATATATCGTTATCCGACGAGAACTTATCATTTAATGTGCATCCCCCATGAGCCCTCCATGATAGCTGCACCTGCCATTCACTTTGAGTCATGTCTATGTGCCAGTGCTCTTGTTGACATTTGCTCCCTCATGTTGCTGCGCTCAAATTGATATGTCAATTTGATCGATCCGTGCAAAAGTTTGATCTGTCAATTGCAGAGTTATGTGAGATGAGGGGGTTTCTCCATGTCTCATAAAATGCAAAGGAAATTATCATCGTAGACAGAGTTATTCATTATTGCTATTGCTACGAAACAACAGTGACTTTTTTGTTTGTTTAAATATCTTCTCTATTTATTTCGTGGCATCAATGTCTAATTAAAATTTTAAAATCTTAGATGAAAAATTTACGATGATATCAATGTCTTGAAATTCTCAATCGGATGCTAAAATTTATCCTAGATCCTTGTGAGGATGATAAGAGAAGTGCATCGTTTTGTATGTTTGCTTATAGCTTCGCATGTCTTTGCTAGCACTACCTTGGCTATCTATGCTGTCAAAAGAACAAATGAAAGAGAAAATATGTTGAGAACATGAAATCTGTGTGCCAACAAATTTGCATGCACCTTTAAATTTTTCACCCTAACCAGGGTTTCTCCAAGTAAGGCACAATCATGAGCTGGGCTAAAGTTTTCGTACATCCGAGACTGTACAAAACATTTGCTATCAAGTAGGAGTGGCATAATCGCATCAGATATTCAGATGTGTCTAATGAGTAACCCCTGTCGACCACAACAACCAGTGCATTGCTGAAACCGACCCACTGACGGCATGCTCTCTCCTTCAGAATTCGTGATGCGTTTGGGTCGTGTATGCGGCGGGATAAAAGTATTTTATCATATTTTTAAGTGTTTTGTTGGTAGATAGGGTAAAATAGAGTAGCTTTCACATAAAAATATTTTTTTAGGTGCTCAACCAGCTCATTCCATAAAATTGATGAATACATTTGTTTCACTTGAGACATGAGAATGATTATGAATTCAAGCTACTAAAATACGATGAAGTCATTTCATTTTAAAACTAAAATAGCATTATTATATCTTTGAAAACTGTAATAGAGTCATTTCATCGTTAAAACCTGTGTGAAATAATCACATTCTAATATAATCTCCAGCTAAGTACACCCTCAAAATCTGATGTCAACGCGAGTGGATCAAAATCGGGTTTCTAACTTATGTAAGAGCCGATTACCATCTTACAAACGGTATTCAATTTACGCTATTTATCGTGGTATGGGTCCAACTGTTACTGTGCAAGTACGGCACCACCAGCTGTTACCGCGGTTTGAGTAACCATTCCGAAACCACTCAAACCAGAATGCCTGATTCCGGCGCAGAATTCCCTGTCTTCTCAGCGGCACGACGTGGCCCATCGGATTCGGAATCGACGGAGCAGACGGTGTGGCCCGGGGGAATCACCACATGGAGGCAAACAGTCTGAAGCCGGGGGAGTCACGTGCCGCCGACCGCGCTGCCCCCCTGTGCGTGAGCTGTCCCCGTTGCATGCGTTGTACCAGTAACCCATATCCATCCCTGTCCTGTTGTATTCTGCATTCTGCTCCCTGCTTCGTCGTCGCTGCGTGCCGCCGCACCACTCGCTCACCCAGCACACGCGGTGGGATCCAGCTGCAGTCAGAGAAGACATGCTGATTAGATGCCTTCGATGGATGGGCATTGGATACGACTAGAAGCATAACATACTCCTGCTGGTTAAGCGTGTGTTTAGTTGTTTTAAAGATAGGACCTTATATTCTAGACAAGGAAAAACTAGATAAATAGAGTCATATTTTTTTAAAAAGTTCGTTAGTTATATTTGAGACCGTATAAGCGGATACAGGTATACTGAATCTAATGCTATATGAGCGGATGCAGGTTGATTTTAGTGCAGATAACAAGTGGATCCCGTGTTACAGTAGTTGAATCATGCGATTCTAGATGTGAGTGAAGACTGATTTAAGCGTAGCCACGTAGTCAGGTTGATAACGTATTCTTGAATCCATAGATACAGATTGAATCTGTTCGTGCGAGCAACCAAACATCTGAATCTGTTATAATACTTGAATCCCACGAGATTGTATCTTATATTCAGACACGGATTCAACTAACCAAATACATCCTAACACTCTCCTCTCACCAATACATCAGTTTTAGCTAGTAGCAAATATTTTAAAACAAGATTAAAACAAATAACTATAACTATAACATTAATATAACTTTTGTGGTATATAATTTAATTATATATATAAATATTAGTATTAGTTAATCAAAACCAATAAATATTCGTGAAGCTATCAAAGTACAACCGGGATGAGCATCATCACATGAGGGGTAACATGCAGCGTTGGTAAAAAGAGTAAAGTGGCCGTGTACTTGCCATGCTCGTTCTCCTCCCTTGTTTCGTACTCTGCTCTAACACTCTTCTTCTCTGGGCATTGCCAATGGTTTCTCTCAAGTTTCGATCCCTTTTCTCTTTTTTTTTTCCTTTTTTTGCGTGTGTTTATCGCCATTGAAATCTTGATCCTTTTTCAGCTGGAGACGTGCATGGTCATAGATGCACCTGCATGCATGTACTCCACTTGCACTTCTTCGCTGTACGCAACGATGGAGTAGGAGAGATGACCGGCGCCACCTTCGCCTTCTTGCTTTTCTTCCAGAGCATCGGTCGTCGCATCTGGTTTCGGAAACTGTTCCCAGATCAGCTGCCTTGCTTGCTCCATCGTCTACAAAATCAACGGCTCAGATTTCATCTAACAGAGTGAGATGGATCACTAAAGTGTTATTGTTGTTACGAGACAACCATATATTACTGTTAATCTATATACTCTTTTTAAATTTAATATTGAATATTGATGGCAATAGTTTAATCTGTCTAGTGACTATAATACCCTAATAAAAATTATAATCATTAGTTAATAAATTTGTATGGCTAAGTGTCAATCTGAAATCCTATATTTGCCCTGATCGGATCCAACGGTTGACCTTTCTCTGCCTTTTTCCCTTTCGTGCCCATCTCGCATGTAGGTATATTCTTAGTTTGCTCACTGAGATAAATAAGATCTTTCAATAAAAGAAAAGAAGAACGGGAGAATTGGTCCAGCTTGACAAAGCCGTATCCACATGATGTGCGTGCACTGCACCACGCATTCACGCAGAGTTACGGTTACCTCACAAGCAGGAAGCTGCGACGCGCATATTACCTCTTCAACATTTGACATAGGACGAGTCACAAGTAGAGGAAAAAAACAACATTTTAACAAGAGTACAATTCAGAAGCAAAGCAGAGGACGCTACTTGTAAAAACAGTTTTAAACGAATACAATCACTCCAAGATAATTACATAGTCAACTCATATGGTTATGATTTGTTTGACGTAGCTTTAGATTCGAGATTATTTTAGATATGATATATGATAAAATAGAGTAGTCAGAACTTTTATTTTTAGTTTAAACTAAAGAATCAAACATCTTAACTAAATATTCTTAATCTATTTGTAGCTCTAAATTTTAAAAAATAGAGAGATATTTGACTAATACTAATAAATTTTGAATCTAAAACTTCGTCAAACTGATTTTCTAATTAATCTGCACCGAGGGTGACCGGGTGTCACATTTACCTCTGCATCTTTTCCCCAGCGTTAGGTAGTCAAAGGCAATGAATAAGCTGGCACGAATACATCTCCGGTCAATGCAAACAAATGAACGAACAGGTAACAATAATACCACCACTAAACAAGAACAACTAGTAGCTAGCTAGCAGTCGTACCACTGCTACTGTGTGTTGGTAGTGCATAATAGAGGGCAAGCACATGACATGATCACCTTACAAATGGACCGTATCAATGTTCTACGTGCATGCGCTGACCAGGAACGTACGCATCAGCTAGCAGCATAGCATATATGATATATGCATCCATGCACGCAGTGACGCCGTGGCAGATGCGGCAGCCAGCGACCGGGCAACCAACAGGTGAGCTTGCAGCCACATGCTTGCTCGCTCGCTGCTGCCGGTGGGTCACCAGCCTCAACAGTAATACAAGTCACGGGCGCCCCTTTAACCATGATCACGGCTATTTGAAGATTTGTTTTACTCATGCTGTCGTGAATGTATGTTTTACCCGCACTTTTATGGTTTGCTCAACACATCGGACTAGTTCTAATGTGTGAGACTTGCTACAATCTAGTTTTCTAGGTCTCTCGTAGCAACGGTGTCTGCTCGATGAACTATACACCCCATATAATACACTCATAGTGTTCCACACCGGTTGTGAGGGGAGTTCTGCCGCTCTGGAGATTTCAAAACGAAAGAAATCTTATCACCATTTAATTTAGTTTTTAATTTTATCAATCACGCCTTACATGAACTTGACATGTCGCATTCATGCATCACACTATGCTGATCTCGCTGATATATAATTCTGCTTAGAATATGAGTAATTTTTTTATCAACTCCGTTCCATGATATAAGCACTTCTAAAGTTTTTTAGACATTAAAAAGATTAAATTAAATAAGTATTGATTATGACCCGTTGAGACGAAAAAATAGATGAACAAATTAAATAAGAAATCATTATAATTGGTTGAGACAGGAGTTGGTGAAGAAATAATTATATTTCAAGATAAATTTTTAAATTTGAACAATAGAAATAACTATGATACTTGGCAGGGGAAGTAGGTCTAATTCTACTATACCTTCATGTTTAATTATTCAGGAGCCATCCATCCATCCATCAGTGTCAAACTGATTAGTAGTTTAGTACTGCCACTACAACTCAACTAGTGTTACCTCGCGCGCCACTGGGGTTTGATTTGATCCATCTGCTCCCTTTCCCTCTTTCTTATTTTTATTTCTACTAGTATTTGTTTATGTCGGTTCATTATTCAAAAGGGCAATTGGGGCGTGATCCAACCATAAATTTGGGCTGGTTTGTCCTTTTAACTCCAGCCATGTGCCTTCCTTGTCTGAATCTTCCATTTTATGCATGATCCACCTTGAAATTTAATAACCAGTCTTGCTAGTACAGTACTAGCTCCATTTTAAAACATAATTCATATAAATTTTTTTAACATATAATACTGATCAGTAGTTACTTTTCATTATATATCATATAAAGTACTAGAATATCAATCTAATTATATAACATATATAATACTAAACTAAAATGTTTTTATTTTAATTATTAGTCAAAATTGCAAATGTTTATAATCCTAAAAATATGGATGAACAAAGGTACAGTAGTATTAACTTGCAAGCAGTTATCTCACTGGTTATGATTTAACAGCTCGTCCTTAATTTTTGGCATTGAGACACCAAAGCTTAAAGCTAGGCTCCTCTGCTTCTCGCTGTTAGTCTTGTAGATCAGCTTTCGGAAGCGTGCTGAGATGCTTTTGGATGCGATGTGTGCATTCTTATACGGAAAAGGTAGCAACTGATGCAGTAGTCGTAAAATAATACGCGAGTTAATTAACACAAGGTTACAAAAGCGCGTATGATGCCTGATGCGTGCTAATTACTCACTCTGTCAAAAACGACTTTACTTTTATTTTAGGATAAAATTGATAAAATGTTAGTTACAGTTAAAGACCAAAATACATGTTGTTAGTAAGAAAGTAGAATTATGAAGTTATAGATAAAATAAAACTTTTTATTTGTGAACCAATTGTAGGTAAAGAAGTAGAAATAAAGTCTTTTTTAAATAAAATTGAAGTGGTATAAGTAAAATCTTTTTTGAGCAAGAAAATGCATGTGGCTTGACCATTAATAACAACTTCACCGAGGGCACAGGAAGCAGGAAGAGTCCATGATACTAGCAACGAATGTATTTTAACTAGCGGATATAATACCATGCTAATATCCGTGGCCTTACCCGGGCGGTGGTTGGATCGTCACTTGGTCCATGATGGACACATGGTTCGACCTGCCGCTGCAAAATCATCGATCGGTGGAATCCCCGTTTCAACTCTTTGGTAGCCCATTTCTACCAGAATGATGCTAGCTTTTACTTGCAAGAAGGGAGAATCTTCCAGTCATCCATCAGCATCGGTCGCGGTTGATTACAAACTAAGAACCCATTTGAAAGATGATTTGACCCTTTGCATGATCAAAGGGTTTGAGGGTTTAATGTAAACGGTTGATAAACAGTTTGGAGATATTTTTACTATTTTCGTATAGAAAGCTTTACAAAAGTTATATCTTTTAGTAGTTTGAAATGTGTACTTCAGTCTATCCAATTCTAGACACCATGCATTGTTTATGTCTTCCATTTTATCTAGAAACTAGTTAAATATTTCAATGTACATACTACTTATTATCATGCTTTGGTTGTTGTGTAGAAAATAGATCTACCAGTTTCATCATTTAATAAATTAACACATCATTTTTTATTCAATCTGACATACTATTTAATGTTAAAAAATTATCATAGTTAGAGTATTGAGACTACTAGTGATTCTAGGGCAGAAATAAAACTGTTAGAGCAATCCTAACCCATAGTGTTTATGAGTGGTGTATTAGATGAAAGAGAGAGTAAGACACTATCATAGACACCACTTTCCCAATGGATAGTTTTTTTAAAAAATATTTTTATTCAATCATTTATTTTCTCTCTTCTTCCTCTTTCAATCCTCTTCTTTGCTTTTCTCGATTCTCGTAAAGAGCTGATTTTTCGTATGAAACCCAGTTTCCATGATTTTTCATCTCTCTTCTTATTAATTTGCTTACTACGTTAGTTTTTTCTTATATGATAGTCTATTTAATGCTATAAATACTAGGTGACACGAAGAATTGAGAATGCCTTTTGTTAGCCATGTTTACTGGCGCGTTTGAATGATTGGTTGTGCTACTGCTGATAGTAGAAGTAACTTGTTGTTTAGACTGACTGGCAACCCAAAGAGGCATGTTCAGCAGCAATCATAATCCGCTCTCCCTTGGGATTGATGCAGAGACTTGAATATCCCATGATTGTCAGAGATCGGGCCTTTCACTTTCTTGTCATTTTTTCATATCTATCCCCCTGATTACTACTACTAGTATTATTAGTGTATTACTCTACTGCTGCGGCTGCATCGTGCATGTCGCTAACGCCAATCTACCTGGCCAACTACTAGAAGCAGTAGTAACAATAATACTCACACAGGTCTGATTCTCTCCCAGGACAAGGTGCATGTGTCCACTGATCGATGCCCATGAGAAATGGTACGTACTGGAACCCGTACATGTTTGTTGGCTGCTAATACACTCACACAACCAACACTACACCAAACGATTGGTTAACGACGACTCGAATTGCAAATATTGCTACCCACTGATCGAACGAGCTGGTCCCTTTTCGTCCCGCCGGTCGGCCGTATGTAAGCATGGCTCGCCCACACCCATGATCCATCGAGACAACATCAAGTTCCCAAACTTTTTGGCTAATGGTCTGTGGTAATCCAACCAAACTTTTTGGCTAATGATCTGTGGTAATCCAACCAGTAACTATTATCAAAATGGACTAATAACTATGCTAAGACAAATGATAATAATGGTAACTAATTGTTTGGTCAATATCGGTAAGCAGTCTAATAACGATTTAGAAAATCCTAAACAGCATCCATGTGTGTACGGTCAAACGGGTACTACCAGCACTCCGGTACCAGATCCAACCGATCATCGGTATTCCAAAGGAGTATTTCCATTCGATTTCAGCGTCTCTGCAATTATCTAGTGTGTGTGTGTATGCAAGAGAAAATTGCAGTTGTCGCTTGCTGGGAATGCAAGTTTGATGGACTGTCCGATGAATGGACGGATGAAAGGAGGCAGTTGGATGTGTGAGCTAATTAAGATAGGTGGCGACACGTACGCATGAGTGAGTGATCCGACACCAACGAATTGAAGCCGTACCTAGCTAGCTTTGCACACTACAGTCATCGGCAGAGCAGCGCAGATCGAACGCCCGGCCAGCCGCCGGGCAGCTTGATTTGCCAACGTACGGGCTGGTGTTGGTGCCGCGCATGATGTTACCCTCGCTGATCACTGTAGACTGTACCGCCATTTACCTGGCAGAAATCGCTCGGCTCCGGCCCCGTCGGTGGCCAACAAGCTGCTCACGAAAAATTCATAATCTGCCGTTGCTGGCTGACTGCTATGTCACAATAATATATAAAAATAATATATATAGGTTAGAATAGAAAAAATTAAAATCATTTCTTAACATAATAAATTATCAAATGTTTATGTAGCACACGCATCTTTGTTGTTGCTTCCGCTGCGCGCGATCGATCAATCGAAAAAAATTCGTCATCACGAAAACGGCAGAGGCAACCGCAGCAGCAACCACGGGAAAAGGAACAAAAGCATAATGATGTCACTACAAAATGGTTATGATAAATAAATAACCAATAGTGCAATTTTCATGACAATAAGCTTCGTGCTTCAGCAATATAATTCCTCCAAAATTCTAAACATTGACTTTATGCTTTGAGATTCTCGCTGTACAGCGAGGCTCCACATGGACTAAAAACTTGGGGCTTGGTACTTACTTCTGAACTACTTCATCCATTAATTTTATATTACAAGACTTTAGCGTTTTAAAATAAATTTATCTAACTTTAATCAATTTGGAGAAAATACTTTAATATGTATAATATCAACTAAATATTGTATTAATATATGTTTCATGATAGATTTAATAAAACTAATTTGATATTATAGTTATTGGTATATTTTTATATAAAAATATTAAAAGTTAGAGAAATTTAACTTATAAAAATATCAAATGACTTATACACAGAACAGAGATAGAATCAAATAAGCCAACTCTAGTAACATTTTGATGTTTTTTTGGATAAAAGGCTAAGATTAGCCCGGCTTTAATAGAAAGCAAAAGACAAAGTACGCTGGGGTTACCAGCAACATCACAGTACTCTAGGGCTGAAAACACACACCCTGTGCATCAGCCACAAAACGAAAGACCATCCCCAACAGAACACAGAAAACTTTATTCCTACCACACCATCAGATACTCATGCTACAAAAGACACATCATGGGCTGAGCCAAATACAGCAACAATAACACTATAGTTTGACATCCTCAGGCTCCAGATTGCCACTACTTCACATTTGTCCAGCACCCTTGGGTCAAATAACAAAAGACTTAGCCACTTTTTCCATCACTTCGTCAGTGGGAAGAGCCGTTTGCTGTGCTTGCGGCCTGAATCAACTGTTGGAGCCTTGCACGGAGCAAGTCCAAACAGCGAGAAGCTTCATTTTTTATGCTTTCTGGCACCAGCAGCAGCCACTGGGTGAGAAAGAGCAGCATTCTGTGAATAACCTGAAAGTTGTTAGTGTAAATCAAGTTTTGAAAAACAAATATATTTCGCAGCAGCCAGATTGCCCAAACACTCGCCCCAACTACACCCATAGCAATATAAGAGAACTTAGTTTAGTTGGGCGCCCCCATGATGTTTACTAACTCCCCCTTGCAATTTGGGACACTAGACCACCCCAATACATCCCGCATAAAACACCAAATGAGTTTTGTCGGCGGACATTGAAACATCAGATGATCTGTTATCTCTAGTTGATTACAAAGTTTACAGGTTCCCTCTCCGATTCATTTTCCTAAGTTGCAACATTTTGATGTTTATATGACAAAGCGGAGATCCTTCATCTAAATTTCTAGTAGGGCTGGTTCTGGTGAATGAATTGGACATACACTTTAACAGCTGCCGGTGCCGGTGCCGGCGCCGCCGTGGACAGGGCAGGCTAGCTGATGGCTTTTGGTGTGATCGGGCAGTGATCAGGGAGTGTGAGGGGGGAGTAGTAAAGCTCAAGGCATGGATGCAAGGAGTGCAACCCAAGTTAGTTATGCAAAGCGAGGGGAGGGGGGGAGAGAGAGAGAGAAAAGGAGGGTGAGTAGTGCAGCGGAGTGGGGCCCGTCACATGATTTGCGGGCAGTGAGGCTCGAACAACCATCGGTTGTGCGGTCACTTTACTCCTCCGCCCCTCTTCCCTTTCCGTTTCCTCCTTTTCGTTCGCGGCATTTAATCGCCATTTTTTTCGCGCGATTTTCCAACCGCGGTCGTTAAGTCACATGTGCAGGACAACTCCGTGCTTCGTCACCAGTGGCATCCACCTCATCACCTGCATTCACGAACGAGCTTAGTTGAGACTTCAAACTACTCCCCGGTGAGAATCTCTAGATTGGCGCTAAGTAACTATTACGATAATTCGATAACTCTTATTGTGGTTGTGACATCTTGTCTCGTCCGATCCTCTACCGTTTGTGGCCTCCACCGCCGGACTCCGCCGTTTATGCCCTCCTTTACCTGATTACCTCCATCTGCCTCAGCCATTGTGTCTTTAGTTTTCAGTTATCGATTACTACAGTGCTACCTGACTTGAAACAAATAATCTTTTGCGAGTAGTTTGAAGTCCGTACCGATTTTTTAGTATGCTAGCGGCTACTGGTAGGTCGAGTGACCCGACCTGGGCTGGCCACTAATACTCGGTTAGATGCGATCGTTCATGTGCAGGTGTGCTAGGCTGCTAGCTGCATGCATCCGGTTGTCATACAGGTCGTCAGGATAGGATTAAACGAGGTGAATTAAACGGTAGTATATATAGGCCCGTTTGGTACAGTTTATAAAAGCTCATTCTAGCAAGAATTTAGGAAAATTGCACCAAACAGATAAAAACAAGTAGGCTACAGTGATTCATATTTATGTACTATAGAGAAGAATCACTGCAAATATTACCTAGGAGAATCAGACATGTTTATGTTATGTGTTTCAATTTGCTTCATTCTCGATGTAGGATGCTTTCACAAGGACAACAGGATAATATGCGTAATAGTGCTACATACTTGGATTTGGCAGTACATATCGGTTTTTGGGATATAATTTCTACTTTTGTTTGCTGACCCATTTTCGGTTATTTTTATGGAGTTTAGATGTTTTCATCTCTTTTTACTGTTTCTTTTGTCTTTTTAGTTCTAATACTTTTTTAGCTATGTGTCTATTGGCAGAGACTAGAGATGTAAACCATTTCCATTATTATCTTAAAAAAGACATTCTTGATTTTCAAAAAAAATATCCATCTACCACTATGTATATCTCTTTTTACGTACATCCAAGCACACAGTCTCGAGCGAGTGTCTCCATGTGGTAGGGTTTTATCCACCATGCCACCGTGCTAGAGTTCTGACCACCGATGTCATAATTTATATAATTGTTTTATTTTTATTCATATAATTTTGGACCATGTGACATAAACTGTTGCATTTGTAATACAACCCAAAGGGCATTGATAAAATGGTTATTTCAGATAATTATTCTCTCTTATATGACTTAAAATTTAGTCATACAACCAAACAATTTCGTAATATAATCTAATTTATTAGAGAATTGCTCTGAGAGATAATTAGAATTTAGAATAAGTAAAATCAAAATTCAGAGTCATACAAAATAGAAACATAATGGCTCGTGATTACTAGGAGGCAAATTTTATGGTATACCAGAAATATTATAAATCATTCATTTGTTTTGATCTAATGGCTAAGATTAAAGAAGTTTTGATTACTAGGAGGTAATAGGTCATCTTGATTTTTCTACGCAGACTTTCTAATTTTCTGGGCCGACTTTACAATTTTCTGCGTAGACTTTTCAATTTTCTACGTTGATTTTTTAATTATATATCCGTCACCAAGTATTTTTATTTTTAGTTTATTTTTAATACTAACTAAAGTTAATGATTTAGATTAATTTTACGTAATACTGTACCGTGACATAGCGATCGAGCAGGGCATAGTGACCAGTGAGTTCGGCTAGGATCTAGCGAAAAGTTTTAACTTGGTGTACTGGAGATAATGGCGCAGTCAAGCAGTTCTGGGTTGGGCGAGGTACCAGAACGCAAAGGGTTTGGCGAGCAAGCACGCACACGTATCACGTATGTACGCACGTTGACTTCACTAGCAGAAGGCAGGGCCGTAATTGGGCATGTGGGGCCGTGCGAACGCACAGCTACGTTAAATATTCTATTATTCTTTTTAAATAAACTTTGATTTGTTGTATTTTTGTAAACTAGATTTATTCGGTTATATTAAGAGTTAAGAGTTCGATCAATTTAACACTTTTTAGTTTATTATAACTATAAACATCGTACACACTACACTTATAAGATGTTCTATTATCTCATGAATCTCATATCCAAGCACTTTAACCTGGCACTGCACTGGATCTTTCGAAACGGCTCTCATAGAAGCTAATTCCAGTTAGGCGGAGAAAAAAACTTGGACCTATGGAGTTAGATAAGTTTTGAAAAAAAAACACATGGTTTTTTGGACCGAGAAAATTTTTTGAAGTGGGTTCGCATCCTTCTCAATCAAGTGGGTTCGCCGTCTATACGCAGCGAGAGAGAGGCCCGCGCCGCCGCAGGCGCCTGCGCGCGGGGTCAATGCGCGGCCGCGGCGGTGGCGACACCGATTGTAGGCGGGTAGCGATCGGATGCTTCCGTGGAGGTGCCACTAACCGTGACGCACGTGGATGCTAGCGTTTTTTACGAGTGGCCGCAGAGGATCCGACGACCGACGGTGGCTGACTGGCTGTCGGATAAACAGTGTGGAGATACATCCATCGTGGTGATGGCTGGTGCCGTAGTTAGCTACCACTTCTCTCTCTCACCCTGTCCATAAGTATAGCCGTGTAGCTAGGGCCATTTTACACGAGTAGCGAGACAAAAAAAATCTAAACTGTAAAGAAGAGTTCTAGTAGTATACATATTTTTTTATGTCCTTTATACTATATATCTAAATATTTTAATATGCATAGTACTAACAATTTAATATCACTATTTTAAATTTTGTGTAGAAACTAGGCCGTAGATCAAACTTATTTTATTATATTTTCTCATTTAATACAATATCATATTGTCTTTATCTTAATTGAAGAATTGAGACTGTGTTTAATAAACTATAAACGGGAGTATTTTCTTTTGTTTTTTCTTCAGAGTTTACTGACATGTTAATAAGTGTAGAAAATGAAAAAATGGGAGGAGGGAGAAAGAGGGAGGAAACTTCAACGTCACGACAGGAAAGGAGGGGAGGACAGCTAGCAGTGAGAGAGGAAGGCTCACCAACCGTCCCCATCTCCCTGCACTGCACTGTACTGTAGCACTTACTGCCACCGCGCAATTGTGGTTGCTCCTTTGCTTCTTCCTGCCGCTGCTAATTACCACTTATTTACCACTAACCCGTAATCGTAATCGTAATCGTAGTTTTGGTTGCAGCAGGAGAAATGAAGTAGTCGTCGTCGTTCTGCAGGACCCAGTAAATGACCGGGTAAATGGCACTACTTGCTGGGTCTCCTCTCCTCTCAGGCAGTGATTGACGGAGGCTAGGCTAGCTAGGGCTAGCTGTTTGGCGCCTCTTTCGTCGTCTCCTGCGTGCCGTTCCAGCTCAACATCTCTTTCTCTCTCCGCGTGTGCTGTGCAGGTCGTGTGTGCAGTGCAGAAGGAAGAGTGGATCTCCACTCCATAGCTTCAACCTGCCTGCCTGGCCTCCAACTTTCAAAACCCGAGAGCTCAAACAGGCCCTTCTCCTTTTTCCCCTCGTACCGGTTTTCGTCTCCCCTTGCTAGCTATTTAGGCCCGGTATATTCTGATAGCTATAATTATTTTTAGGATTTGTAGAATCTAAGATGGTTAAATTTTTTATTTCAAATCATAAATCTAAATAACTAGAGGATCTAAAAATAAATAAGCTAAAAACACCATCATCTCCAAACAATCGTTCATTCAGCTGGCTTCCTACCTTCCCTCACGTTCTTACATCCATAATTTTTTGTCCTCCATTATTATTTTTTGATACAAGCGCTGTCTGCAGCTTGTATAATACTACTAATATACTTCCCCCAATCTTGTTTCTCTCTGTACAATAAGCCCTCTTCTCCGTCTCCGACTCAAAGCTCTCGAATTGTTGTATTCCACCGACCCACGCACACGCACCTCACCTGTCTCTCTCTTGTCCGTCACCTCCTTTCCATTTACCTCCACCTATATAGGTCTCCAGAATTGCCCTCTATCTCTGCCCCTAGGAGTACAGTGAAGTGCTCTCTCCATATAATTGCAGTGGTGCAAGGCAGGCAGCAACTTTCTTCTTCTTCCTCCTCTTCTTCTTTCCTCCCCAGGAGCAACCATACAGCAGCAGGTGTGCTAGAATAGAGTTAGCTCGCAGCTTCTCCCTACTCACACACAGGCACACACAAGACGCATTCAAATAGCCAGCCGGCTTCGTAATCAGGAACAGCAAGCAGGTAGCAAGGTAGAAGGCAACACGAGGTAGCTGTAACGAAAGCAAAAGGACTTCTTTTCGCAAGCCCAGGAGATCGAGCCGGTGATCGATCGGTGCAAGGAAACAGAGCGATTTTCCACAGGTGAGTCGGCCGCCGATGCTAAGCTTGGCTAGCCTAGCTAGCTGCATGTGTGTTCCTGCTCGCAGTTCTTTCCCATTTGTCCCTGCAAATCATCAGCCGCTTTCAAAAATGACACATAAATGATCGGAATCGCAAAAGCACTTGGCATTTTTCAGTTGGCATCGTGGTGGCGCGCGGCCGGCGGCCGTGTTTTGACCGCGTCGCCGGCTTAATCCGTTGCTTCATTCGTCTTCCCGGGAAGGGAGGAGGAAGATGAAAGCCTCCGATTTGGACTCTTTCTCAATTTGAAGATTTCTTCCAGTTTTTCCAATCCAATTCAAAAACTGCGAGAACTTGAAAAAAGGGGGAAGCTTCCGACTACAGCGTCATGGTAGGCTACTAGATGGATAGACGGTCTGGAAATCGGATGGGGATTGTCAGGTTTCACACGTTGGTCGTATTATTCCAACCTTTTCCACCGCGTCCCAGTTTTGTACTTTTGCACCCCCATATCTTCATGCTGTTTTTTCCACTCTGGATCTCTGGAAGCAGAGGGGGGACAGCGAAAAAAATGTGAAAATTTGGGGTAAAATTGAGCCGGCGGCAGTAAGGAAAAAAACCAAAAATTTTCCTTCCATTGCCGCCATGGCGAGATTCCTTCTGAATGATCCGTACTTCTGCTGCTACTAGTAACATAACGTGATCGGAATGGCCGCGTTGGATGCGCGCAAAATAGAATTGCTCGGTGTTTTCACCCGAGGGCTTGGCAGTAATTAGCAGCTTTACCGAGGGGGCCCGGCTTGGCCATGTGGCACGCCAGTGACGCGTCCCGGCAAATGGCGTGCTCCCACGTCAGCGAACACACCTTTTTTTTTTGACAAATTCCTTGCGCTGCCCGCTTTGACTTTTACTGGTACTCCTCCTTGGTGGTGAATCAATCAAGCGTTTTATAATTTTCCTTTTATTTTTCTTCGTAGTAAGCCATCTGTATCGTGTCTATGCTTGCTTCGGAATAAAGAAATGGAGAAAGAAAATTCACCCGTCACATGCGCGTGTCACATGGGAGGGTGGGTCCCACCAGGCGCGGGTCATCATGCACCGCGTACATATGGGGCCCGCGCGTCGTTGGCGTAGCTTTGAAAAAAAACTCCCTCCTCCCGCCGCTTTTGATTTACAGCTCATCAAGAGAGAGAACATCAAAGTAGTAGATTAGTAACGCCTCGTCGTATCTATTCTGGTATTACTACTGGACTAGCAGTACTAACATTTGAATCAATTTATATATATCTGTGTGTGCATATATGGAAAGCATATCTTTGGAAATAATTAATTTTGTAGGTGAATAATCGATGTTGGATTAATTTGCTGCCGTATTATCGTGGATGCTGCTTGTTAATGCATACATATCATATCCAACATGAGCATTATTAACACGCGTTTCCTCTGTGTATTTATACGCGTCGGCGCAGATTGCAATCGGCAGCGGCAGCAATGGCGAGCGTTGGATTCATGGAGGAGATGCTGCGGGAGCAGAGCCTCCTGGAGGCGACGTGCGGCGACCTGTTCGACCACATCGACGACCTGCTTGACTTCCCCAAGGAGGAGTCGGCCGCCGACGTGCTCCTGCTGGACGCGCCGGCGCCCGGCAGCCCGCTGTCCGCGCGCATCATCGACGTCGGGCCCGGCACCGCTGCGGCGCCGCCGCCGCCGGAGCAGCTGATGGCGCTTCTTCCGCCGACGCCCGGGCGCGACGACGCGGCGTTCTTCGGCCCGTCGGGCGAGCTCGGCGCCGGGGCGTTTGACGGCAAGGACGGCCACATTGGATCGGTGAGTCCCCGCCTCCCTGCGGTTCCCCGTGACGGCGTTTGGTCCGGTGGTTGCGCGTACGGCTGATCTCAAGGAGGAATTCGTCCAAAAACCCGACGAACCGCTCGTCCCTTTCCGATCGTGTGACCACCACCGCTCCCCTGGCTGCCATTGCCGCCCGCGTCGGTGGAGCGTTCAATTTCAAAACAGCTGGGTGCCAAACTGCCAATTGCGCGAAGCGCCCCAGCCCGCTCCACGCCACGCCGCGCGCGTCGGTCACGGCCTGTGCCGCGCCGCTGCGTGTGAATGGTTGGGTCATGGCCGGATTGGCGGGTTGTCGGTGGTCGCCGCGCAATCGTGATCAAAGTTACGGAAGTCGGAGGAGCAAATTCTACTGCTACGCGGGGCCCAACCGCCCAATGGTAGTTAGCCTTCCCAACATCTAATCCAGCGTGGTACTACCCGTCGTCCTGCCACTAACCCTTTTCTCCGCTTTTAAGCAACCCAAATTAAACCTGGGCCCGGTCCTTTCTGTTCTCAAGCACAATTTATCTTTTACAAATCTAAAATTATATTTAGAAAAAAAATTGAAGTACAATTTATGTTCTCGGGGAGGGAGTACGCGTAGAAAATCAGGGGGAATGATGACATCATGGTAGTACAGCTAGTAGTAACGACAAAGTTAGGAGGAGGATGTGAGGCTACTGAACTGTGTGTTTTTGTACAGTACTGTGCTGCGGCCTGCGGCTGATGTGAGGTGGCAATGATTGTTGCTTGCAGGGAGATGAACTGGACGTGGACATGGCGCAGCTGGAGTGGCTGTCGGAGCTCTTCGACGACGCCTCCATCCCGCACGAGCCTGCCTTCGCCGGCGTCAACTGCCCCGCGCCGATCAAGGCATCCGCGCTGGCGGCCAACGCCGGCGTCGTGCTGCCCGACAAG